>VZRH01005486.1:1837004-1903376 GCA_013397555.1 Urocynchramus pylzowi | reverse complement strand
CCCTAATTTTTTTATTTAGCTTTCTCCTTAAATTTTTAAAACTTTTTTTTTTTTTTTTTTTTTAAATAAAGGAATCTTCTCCCTCCAGAATGAGGAAATGAAGAACTATTGCCTGTTCTGTGCACAATGAAGCACACAAGCTGCCATCCACTACAGGGCCTCCTCTGTTACTAGTTCAACTTCATCACAGTGAAACCAGTCTGCATCTGTTCCAACAGTCCACTAAATTCCAAGAGTAATCACATGTTACTGACAAACTGCTGAAACTTAGAACAAATGCCAGCCAATCAGTGCAAATAAATGCATTGGCTTGTGCTATATTTCTATCCCATCCAGGTTAGTGGCACAGCAGCCAGCACTTCATCATTTATCCATAAAACATGAGAAAAGTGGAAACCTGGAACCCTTAGCACAGTATGGCAGGGGGCCTTTCCTTGTGTCAAATTCTGGAGTATTAGGAGATATTTCAAGAAAAATTTCAAGCCTCAAATCCTTTGTGTAGAAAAATGCATTATTGTACTCAGAGCAGAGACAGCTTTCCTCACTTAGGGATGTCCACCTCAGCATGGCCATGAGCAGTTGTGGAGGATACAAAAAGTGGTTGTATCTCCCATAAATTCCCACACTGCATGGAGAGTGTGGAGTCATTAGTCTTAAGAACACAATCATAGAACCATAGAATGGCCTGGGTTGGAAGGGACCTCAAAGATCATCCAGATCCAGCTCCCCTGCCATGGCCAGGGACACCTTTCAGTAGATCAGACTGCTCAAAGCTCCATCCAACCTGAACCTCGAACACTTAACAATTCACCTGAGGATACCTCTGGTTATGACTGCTATGCAAAATTTGCTCAATTCCTGACTTTGGCAGCACAATTTATTTACATACAGATGATAAAAAATCAGCTCAAAAATGTAATACAAAACAATAACTCATGTATTCAGATATACCTGTCTGCCACAAATGAAAACACAGCAACAGAAATCAGTGAAATATATTTTCAGCAGAAATACTCCGAAAACATAGGGCCCAACCATTTACACTAAAATCACTTCTCACTAATTCCAAGCTCTATACTCTGTTTTGAGGGCCAGTCAGTAGAGATTAGGAGGATTACAAACATGTGTTCTGCTCTCTAAATTAAGACCCAGGTATAGAAAGCAGGAGATTTGGGGCTCTCTTTCTTCCTAGGCCTCAGAGACTTATGCCCTGTACAGGAAAAACAGAGGTGAAGAAGAAGGTGAAGCAGGAAAGGTGAAATCAGCTTATCTGAGTAGGATGCTTTTAAGTAAAAAAAGGTATCAAGAACTCCAAAAGATCATCTTACTGTATCTTTACTGGGAAAACTGGGATGTATTCCTCATATGCAGGAATGGAATCAAGCTAAAAAAGCAGGTATGTTGGAAAACATTACTTTGAATACTGCTGACAGAAACCAGATTTCTTAGTCTGTTGAGAAGATCTGACAGAAGAAAGAAGATAGCATCCTTGTGCTGGCCCTAAATATGAACAACTTTGTATCCTGAGGCAGGATGAAAGAAAGTGGCAGGTGTAGTCATTCTTTGCCACTCTGTGGTGGCACCATCAGCCAGTGAATCTATCACCAGTAATGAACAGATTTTCATAGTTTCATCCTGCAAAACCACTTAAATGAAGATTAGCTTTTTAAAAGTACCCTGTCCCTTCTAACATCCATTTTGGCATTTAAGACTGAACACTTTAAGGATCAGAAACACTGGATGTTTTATCTTTAATGAGCATCACAGAAGCTCAAACCATTAAAATCCACTCACCATTGATCACCTATAAGAAGAGAATATCCTTCAAAGTCATGCAAAATTTTCAACATAAAGCATTGACTTCTTTTGTACCAGCTTTGAAGATATCTAAAATGCAATTTCTTTACATCGTATCAACAAGAGCTTCATCAATTTAGTGAGAGAAGCTTGTGTGCATTTTGTTTCACTCTCTTTGCTAACCTTCCCCTCCAAACACATAACCAGGTCCAGAGGATGATTAAATACTTAATGGGATGAGGCATAATGTGACATCTTACTGAAAGATATGAGGGCTAACACAAGTATTTAAACTTTTCTTCTAGCTTGTGACAGATAAAGCAAGCACCATTATGTAGCACAGGCTTCATGTTACTTTAAATATCCAATACAATTCTTATAAAGCTTTTTTTTCCTTCCCTGCATATATAGAAATGAATCATATCACATTATAGCTTGCTATGCATTCTTCCCGGAGCACACTATGTTTTAAATTGCAAAATCCATTTTTATTTTCTTTTTCATTTGTCACCTCACCACTGGAAGGAAGGTTTCCTGGCGTGTATTCCATTGCATGCCTGACAATATCAAGTTAGTCTTCAATATATTAGTATAAAAAAATCGAGGATAAATGATTACATGAGGTCAATGAGCAAGCACAGGAGACAAGAAGCCTATATGATTCATTGTATCTTCTGCAACAAAACTCTGGGACTTTTTGATGAGAATACAGATACAGTACTTAAGCACTCAGCAGAGAAATAACTCATTTTTTTTAGTACTCTGATAATTTTCAGATAATTTAGATGAATAAACCCGATACAAATACAAGTTCTTTGTTATCTGCCTTCTCACAATATAGTAACGTGCTGCACAGTGCAAGACTCTCATAGTCCTTCATGTAACTCAGCCACTTGGAGATAAGGCACTGATAGATTTTCTCTCTGAGGCATTCTCCTTTTCAATCCTGAATTAGTACACCATCCCAATCAATGTATACATTCACAACATGCTTATGCAATAAAGCTTTAAAAATGGTGCAAGCATCTTATGCTTTGGCATGCGTGTGTTCTTGAAAAAAAAGAAAAGTAAAAAGAGTAACATGTGAAACATGTATAAAGCAGAAAGGCTGAGCATGCTCTGCAGGGCTGAAATGCTTTTCAGAGGACTAAGGGAGAATCCGTAAATATTTAACGTTGCTACAAGCAGAGGGATTAACAGAGTAGAGCTCTTTGATCAATACTTGCAGCATCATGTATTATTTCCAGTGGGCATGAACAGCAAAATGCTATTTATTGACCAAAGTATGCTACACATCATTGAAGTTTAATAAAAGGGGACATGAAATTCTGTCTTGATCAGGAGTAAGCCCCTGACCTGACCGTAGCCTAATCAACCATTTCTTGCACTGCAGTAGCACTTGATAGTTCCCAGACTCATTTTTCTGGGAGCTTTCCATAACATAGACAAATCCAGTCTCTGACATCAAGAGATTAAAGTATTAGATAGTTTAAGATGAAATAAAATAAAGCTGGTACAACAGAACAAATAGAAGTATGAGTAGTGAGAGGGCAGAAAGCATAAAATCACTTGGGTTCACAGACCACTTAGGATTTCAATTAGGAGTTCAGAATAAGAAACATTTTTGGTTTGGTTTCCTAGCTTATAAAAATAGTAAGAAATAGTTTTGGCACAGCTTTTGTCTCACTTTCATTGTATGCAGTGCTATGCAAGCCAAAATGGAACAGCAAAATGAACACAGCTGCCAGACAGAAGAGAGTTCTTGTTGGGGCAAACCAGAAATGTCTCGATTTCTGTGACCAATGCCCCATCTGCCACAGACAGTGCTCCAGATCAAATACATATAAGGAAAATTCCAGGAAGCAAATTGTAAACATCTGGGAAACAAATGGACGGTAAGAAAACATTATTTGCCCTGTTATCCTGAGTTTCTTAAAATATTTTGCAGGATTCTCACTCATTAATCTTACTGGGATACATATGAAATTACCTAGCAGTACTTGGGAAAAATCAACCTGTGAACTTAACTCCAGTCTTTTAAATTTCACATGCTTACAGTAGCTGAAATGTCTTGAAACAAATGGTGTGGTCCCCACCCCTAATGCAAAATCCTGCTGCACATACAACTGCCAAGGAAAAGCACAAATGAGGAAATATGCATCAGTTGTTCCTAACACTAAGACCTTTTGAAGATAAATTATTGTAGTCCACTGTCCTCCCAGTCTGTTCCAAATCTCCACCTTTTCTGTTGCTGCAGCATGCAATGTTTGTTGTATTTATGATAAAGCTTGGAGTAGATAACTGACCAGATAAAATCCCATAATAACAAAAGTGCATTAGTCCAAAGTCCAGGAACATATACCCCTGTATATACAGGGGCAACCCAGACAACATGAAACCAGAGTCCACATGAAACTCTTTTCCTCTTCCTGTTGAACACAGATGAATTAATCTCACAACAGTCAGCACCTGAAAATTGTGGTTGCCTGCTACCAAAGAGACCAAATGCTCACTCAGGTGCAAGGAGAAGACTTCTAGAACACAGGAGCTCAGCTGCCTCCAGACCCATCACCTGGCAGGGCTAAGCTCATCTCTTCGTAACCTATATATGACACTGCTATTATATATTATATATGAATTTAAACCTGTGCTGCTTATTGGGAACTAGGTAATTGGGATAAAATGAAATAACTTTTCCTCAGAAGGAAACCCTCTCAATTTTCCCTTCACAGCTGCACTTTCTGTTACTCAATTTCAAGGAAACCAAAGTGACTGAATGCACCTGACTTAATCTTTTTAAAGGGGTCAAATATGGCTTTCAATCTCTCTTCCTTGCTGACTGACATATCACATCCAGGAAGCAGAGATGCTTCCCTTGTAAATTCTGAATAAACTTTTCCAGTCAGTGTATTTTAACTCTTATTTCTAAGAAGGACAAAGGTTATTCAAGTAGACAATTGCTACTTCTGAATTTCATTTAGCATATATCTCTCATGAGGTATCTAAGTGATACATGTCAAAAGCTAAATGTGAAATTCCAAAGAAACCTTCAACCACTTACCTAAAATGTCATTTATTGCCAAAGAATGATTCTGGAAGGTAAATCCTTAAATGACCATTTTATATTTTCTTCTTTTCAAATATGGTCCTCCTTTCCCTGACAAAGCATTTTGAGTCCTCTTATGCAGTCATAAGCTTTTCTTAAGGTTTTTCAAGTGTTATGATAACATTTTATGATTGCTTTTAACAATGATACTTAATCCAAAACATCTATGAGGGATTTCAGGGAACAAATTTCAGCAGCCACTGAAATAAGAAATCACCAACTTCAAAAGGTTGCCACCTCAAGCTATCAGACTGGCTTGTTTTCTGCACCTGTTTTAAAAACACAATAACTCTGCAATGCAAAAATAAATGAAATCAAATAGTGCAATGGTTGAAAATACTGACAAAGAAATGATGAATGGAATAGAAATAATGAACAAAATTAAAATAAAAATCCTTTTCAACACCCCAGGCATCCCACAAGAACTCCTAAGGTCATCTGATGGGTATTTTTGTGGCCGATAGCAGGGCTGATGCAGAATACATTTTGTACATAAATTACATGAATTGATGAAAAGAGGATGAAGAGAAGAGGACATATGCACTTAAAGAGGAACAAAGACTTTAGCAGTAGAGTGAAAACATCCTGTAGGAAACTTCTAAAGGCACTAAAGAGGTGAGTCAGAGAGACTCAGAGAGGCAAATGACAGTGTCTGCTGAGGTAGATAGTTAAAGGCAGTCCATTGGTATACATTCAATAGACAAAAGACTAAGAAAGAGTCATGTTGATGAACCTCCTTGCCATGAAACTTTCCCACCTTTTTTCCTTTTTAAATATGAATTTTGTACATAAATGTGCATTAGGAATTTTAATGAGATGTACACTTTAAATGTATTAAAATGAATTATGCAGAAAAGCAGTAGGAGAGCAACAGATGTACAGATCCAAGGGTGACATGCTTAGTTTCACTTGATGAATGTTTGTTTTGTTGCTTTGAAAAATTAATGTAATGAAATATTTAAAGTGAACAAGAAACTTTAAAATTAACTTGGGGGATGGATTACTTCCTTACAAGGACAGGGTTTTATTAAGGAAAATATGCCGTTAGCATTTGAATCAGGACTCTATGAACAACCATTAAAATAAGCCAGATATTTTAGGAATGCCTTATAGACAGTGTGCTTTCAAACCATAGTAAAATACCTCTTATAGACCCTGAGACCAGAGAACAAAGTCTTCACAGCAAACTTACAGGTCTTATTTTCAATTTAAAAGGTGGTGACATAATAACTTTTAAAACCTTTTACAAGCTGATAGAAGACCAAGGCAGTCCACTGGTCCAAAAGATTCTGGACCACTGCTTTTACCTTTACCAAATAGTTACAATAATAACTCTAGAAACTTCATTACCATCTAATTGTCTTCTTTCCATGTACTTTACCAAATGAGGGAATTAGAAAATGAGAACTCCCTCCATCCCTGGAGTATTTCTGTTATTAACAGCATCTGTTTTCTTGTCTAGAGCAGGATTTTCCAAAGTTTATGTTAAGCAGTGAAACCTTCAGTGGTCTTTAAGTTTGAAAACCCTTTTCAGGTATTTAAATTTAGGTATCTACACCAAAAAGGTATCTACATCCAAAAACCAGACAATGGGTTCTCTGCCTCAGCTCTTCAGTTTTCATTGGCAACAGCTATGAGGGGATCACATATGTCTGCCTGATTCCTCAGTGCAGTCTGTACAGCATATAGAGCAGCAGCAAGTACCAAGCTTTTGACTTCTGAGTTCCAATTCCAGAATTATAAATAAGAGTTAGGCTGTAATGCCCAATGGAAAGTGACTGTGAATGAAGCAACAAACTGGAATCATTAATTTTGCCAACAGCACCTCAGGGAATCAGAAAATTCTTAGTTTTTTCAAAGAGAAAGCATATTCTTGAGAATATCCAGCCTCTCCTCCATGAGAAAATTGTTCTTGAGGCAAGTAAAGCAGAACAGAGGAGGTTATGATGACATAACACATGCCAAGCCTTTGAAACGATAGCCTCATAAGAAATAACATGAATCAAAAGGTTTCTTTGATTTTTCCTTTTTAAAATCAGAACCCAAAACCTCATATTGTCCAGTACTATGCTCTTTACCATTTAGAATGGCTGGTAGTCAAGAAATGCAAACTAACCACATGTGAATGATACATGTCAAGGTTGTTCTGCAAAAAAAAAGAACTTTCTGTGGCCAAATAATGTTCCCTGACTCTAATCCATCTATGAAGAGATTGCTACTGATAACAGCACCAGCAACGATAGAAAACTCTCTGTGTAAAAATATAAATTGCATAAGATGTAGAAATTGTATTATTTTGGTAACAATTTAACCTCAAGCCTTATCTGTGTATCTGATAGAAACCCTCCCTCTCCCCATGTATCTGGATCCCCTATATAGAGGATCAACATATAGAACACATTTTCATGGTGGACTTTACCAAAATCTATTTTACTTCCAAGAAAATTCAATTAAACAAGAGAGTGCAATTATCTGTTTACTGGCAAACAGGCAGTCCTCATGAGTTCAGCTCTGCTTTGCTGAACTGTGTTCAACTGCTCAAAGCATTCACATGTTTCATTATGAGATTTCATCAGACACCCCTGGCTCCAACACAATGGCACAGAAAATGGAATGCACAATGCCCACTGCTCTCCACATTTTGGCTGCAGCTTAAAAGCTGACCATGAAACTAGTCAGCTTAAAAGCTGACTACAGAAACTGTTCACAAATAAAGCAAAGGTTACGATAGCTTCATACATATACAGTTTGTATTTCCCACATCTTATCCAGGCTACTTCCCCTCTCTCTTTTTTTAGCATGGAAAATTGAAAATTAACTTTCATGGCTTTGCTTTTGCCTCACTTCAATCATGATGCCTAAAAAATCAACAGTATATATAGTATTTTATATTCTATGAAACACATGCAGCCTTACATACTGGTGTAACTTCCCACCAGTGCACACAAAGCCACCCTGTCCCTGCACGGCTGAGCTGGCATCCACATGCTGATGGCACAAAATACATCTGACTGAATTGCCATTTAAACCTGAAGCTCCTGATGGAGCCAGAAAAAGCTTTGATCCTGGGAAATGTTTCAAGTGAGCTGTCCCCCTTCCTGAAGCAGACAGGTCTCAGATCTGAAATGTCACGCACAATTACCCTAGAGTCTTTGACTCTGAATCTCCAAATAACTTCGGGCATTATGCAGGCTCTCCTCTTCCCCCAACAAATTCAGGATTTGATTTCAGTGAAATTTAAAGATTTTTCTTTCAGAAGTAGTGGCTAAAATGAGACCTATGTCTTAGTAAAGGAAAAAATAATATTACAACACTGATTCTTACAAATAAGCAGAAAAATGCAAAATGTTTGGAAAAAAATAGTAAGACTGCCTCAATATGCAGGCTATCTAAAGATTTCCAGGCTTCTTTTTTATTCCTCATTATTATTATTTAATGAAGACAAAACGTTCCTCTTTGTGATGGTGGAACAAAAAACCATGGGCATTTGGAATCAGGTTTGTATTGTAATTCAATACTGCATATTACAGCAATACTGTGTATTGCTGTATGCTTGTGTTGTAATTTCCACATATTGCTACATGAATTTTACAAATCAAAATCCAATGTAACATCAAATATCTTCAAAACCCTGCAATTGGCATTAGAACATTGAACAGCCATGCTGCCTCACACCTGTTGAAGGGAGCACAGTTTGTAGGCCAGGACTGGCATTCACCAAGTTTTCTTAGTGCTACAAGGATGAGGAGCTTGGTGAGTTCTGTGCCAGCAAGAGGGGTCTGTGGTTCTGGGAGGCTCAGGAAGTAAGGTAGTGTGGCAACTCATGATATCAAGACGTTGCTTTGGTGGTCACGTGCAGGGGCAAGTATCCCAATGACCATCAGACTAGTCTTCTGATGCTCCATGTCTGCATGGATACCTGGAGCAAGCAGGATCAAGGAAAGCAGAGGCTGCTGTCCTATGAGTGGCATGCCAAAGAGGCACTTCACTGAGCCATGGACTTCCCTTGGCAAAGAAAGGCAACAGATTAATAAAAGGGACACCAGAGACAACATCTTTGTACAGAAGTTATCACCAGTGCTTGTGTGAATGATGATGGGAAGAGCCCCACAAAGCAAAGCAATAGAAATGAGCCCAGGGAAGCTTCTGAGCTCACCAGCATTCCCCTTAGGCATATGTTCCCAGCCTAAATATGACCAGGCAAGAGGGCTGGTCATACATGTGATGAATGGATTAAGTTCACTGTGCAACATCAATGACCACTAGTGCTGGCCCGAGATGGGAGCAGAAAATCATTGACCAACAGCTCATCATCTCTGGGCTAGGAGATGGGCACAGGTGAGGTATGTGCTCATGAAGTTCAGTGAAGAATATACAGGCAACCACAGCCTCATAAAGAAAGCTGAACTGAACCCAACACAAATGACACCCACAAGGTAAAGAGCCCTTTGCTTTAAATCAGTTGAGTGGATCACCTCTTGATGTAAATGGAGTTCCCTGACTCAATCCAAAGGGTGTAAATGTCCTTCTGAACCACGCAGGAAATATCTATAAATTTCAGGCCCATGTAAAGTATAACATACAGGCAGCTAATAAGAGAAATTTAGAAAAAAAAAACCACCCCAAAACCAATAGGTTTGAGCTGGCTTTGAGCCACATGTTCCTCTGCAGTGACTAGGAATGTTCGGCATCATGATAGTGGAGCATGAGACTGGCCCTGGGAATCATGCTTTTATTCTGGTTCTTTTGTGTAAAACGATTGCCATATCATGCTTGTGTTGTAGTTTCAGTGTATTGCTCTTCTAAATCACAACCCCACATAATGTCAAGTATCTTTAAACAAATCTGGAACTCTTCTCATGTGAAATGTCTGAAGGAACCAGATCAGAGAGTATTGGACTCTGACAAGCAGAGTCTCAGGAGGAAAAATGGTTTTTGTGGGCTGTTAAAATGATACTACTTAGAATCTAGAGGTCAGAGATTCCAAACTTACCCCTTTTTATTTATGTACAGTGAAAAAAACCCAATAGTTATAACGAAGAACATAAATAGAGTAGATAAGAATCTTTTCTCTCAACCAAGCAGTAAGAGTCATGGGAAAGCAGTGATGATGCCACTAAGTGCTTATTCCCCAGCATCCTCTTCCTGTGAGCTCACAAACCCAAAGACGTTCTCAGAACTGTCATGTCACTGTGCAGGGAAACAAGCAAACTATTTAAAGTCAAATAAAGGGTAAAAAAAAAAAAAAATTAGGAAAAAAAGAAGGTGAAGCCCTTTAACCAGGAAATTAAATCCAGGATATGGCAAAAGCTTTAAGCATGTTTCTAATTTTGGCAAAGGAGGAGATTGAGCATCTTAAAGACTGTCTTTTTGTCAGGAAGAGAGCTTTGAGATTTCCAAGCAGGCAACAAGCAGTGATAAAATTTCAATGCACAGCAAAAAGAATGAAACTAAAGACTAAATATTAAAAGAAAAATCTATCAGTATGTAAAAGTCAAGGGGACTTTCTGAAAACTGGACGTTTCTAAGACTGACGCAACTTTTAAAAGCTAGCACGGAAGAGGAGGAACTGTTTTAAGTTGATAGATGCTTTTGAGCTCTTAACACAAGAAAACAGGAAATACCTAAGGAGTTGTTATTTTGGTTTTGGCAGATACTGGGGACAGACCTTTTAAGTGCCACAAGAGCAAAAGGATATCCTCTTGAAAGGAACACAAGTCCTTTGCTAAGAGCTAAGCTCAATTGCAGAAGCCTGTAAAAATGAACTAAGGCAAGTGAATGTTAACATTCATGGCTCAATTCCCTATCCAGCTCAGCTGAGATCTAATGCCAAAAGACAGGTATTTCAGCACAAAAGCATATGCCAACAAATTAAAGGCAGTATGCAGAAGGAAGATGCAGGCAGCAGTGGTCTCAAAAATTGGAACACAATGGTAAAATATCAGGAAACTTAATGCCTTAGAATGGATTACCTAGGAAAACAGATTTATAATCACTAAAACCAAAATAAAGTCCATCAAAACCATCAAAATGAACACAATCTGACTTTAAGAAGAGTTAATGAGTTTGAACTAAGATGTAGGATTAAAAACCAGATTTCTTTTGAGCTCTATTAGTGAAAAAGTATACGAAAAAGCTATGCATTAATTATTATTCTTAGCACTCCAAACTTCCTGCATGATATCTTTTCTTTTTTTGTCTCACCTTTGCTGACAAGGAATGGCCAAAGATTTTCTGTATATTATTCTGTGTGCTAATTCATTTGTAAAATGGTAAAATATTAGGGACATGGAATGGAATAGAAATAGATATGCATATTGAACAAACAAAAATGTCCAAAGCATTCTGAGTATAAAAAGAACAGAACTGTTTTTACTGTAAGTGGATGTCAATATTCATCTAAAGATTTGGCGATTCAGAGGAGTTCTTGGCTTGCTCAACCAGTTCAGGTAAATTGATTTTGATCTATCCAAACTTTTTTTTACTTTCATTTGTCTTTAAGAGAAAGATAAAAAAACAAAAAACAAAAAACAACAACAACAACAAAAATAAAAACAACAACAAAAAAAAAAAAAAAAAAAAACCAAAAAACCCACATCATTCAAAACCTTGGCAGATGTTAGAGAATGAACTTTGCTCTCTCACCCAAATACTCTTTTAATCTTTATACAGAAGCATCAGACTCAGGAGACCACTGCTATTCAGGTAAAAAAAATCAAGCATTTATTTAAAATTTGAGTAGGGGTTATTTAAGTAGGTGCTAAGAAACCCTTCTCAATCAAGGTCATCATTGAGATTTCAGGGGAAAATAAACCCCATATATATATTTACACATACACACAATTCTGAGAGAATCAGCTGTAATGGAAAATGGGCTTGCCAACAATTCTGGCATGACAGGTGGGAGCACAACTCAAATTTTCCTAGGCTGTTGGACTGTGTCTTCATCTAAAAAAAGCAACAATGCAAGGCATATTCAAGTCAGCATATTTCACATGTATCAGAGCTTGAAAAGCCCAAGCAAAAGAGATATACCAACACAGGTAACTGTCACATGGATTTAGCTCCAATGACACAAACTTGTTATCAAAGGAGGTTATCAGAAAACAGAAGGTTTCTGCTGTCTAACCTGTCACAGGCTAAAACATTAAGCAATTTTGACTCTGCATTGAGAAAAGGACACAACAGACAGGCTCTAGGTCAAAGTCATTGGTGTCCAGTCTGCCTACCAAGAGTGGAGGAATCTGTGCTGTGTCATCATCCAGCAAAACCCTTCCTTCAGGAGAGGCTAAGTGAAAAGATGCAGATGGTGTCTGATCTAGTGCTGCAGGCACAGCACATGGAGATGCAGGATTGTATTTACAAGAAGTTCTGTGCAGCTGAGGCTGCTCAAAAGCCATGGAGGAAGTTTTTGAAATGCTGGCATAAAAGAGATGGTGACAGCAAAGCAATGCTAGCTGCAGGGAAGACACACTGCACAAAGCCTGCTGGGAACAGGGAAGAGTGATGGACAGCCATTTGATTAATTGAGATATTCTCTGCAAGGTACAAGAAGTTTCCTGAGTAGCTGTTTCCTGAGTAGTTGCTTGTATAGGTTAAACTAGTTCTTACCAACAAAATAGCAGTTAGAGAAACACTAAAAAAAATTTTAAAATTTAGATTAAACCGAAGACCAAACATACCATATTCCTAACAGCTGAACTCCCTCACAGAAAGGTTGATGTCTGCAGTTTTCAAAGGTCTCTGCTCATAGTTGTAGTGGACTGACATCCCAATGAACTTGGCATTGTGTCTTCCCCTGCCTAATCTTCCCCAGCCACATCCTTCTTAGATGCTGCACATAAACCACCCCAGTCTGGAATCCATCAGCTGTGTTAGATAACAGAGTTACTTTGATTTCTTAACTAGTGTTTGTAAGTTCTGACAGCCACACTTAGTTTTATTAAATGTACTTGTGCTGGATAAAGCCTTTCCCAATACCTCCTTAGGGCACTATTACAGGTTTCAGATTGAGACTGGACTGCTTGGGAATCATTGTGTTCCTGGAAAATGGGCTAATTACAATGGCAATCTTGCACAGCAGTTACCACTAGTCTCTGCCTATATTGTTTTCCCCCTGCAAAAGGTTAGAAGCATGAAAATAAACAGCATTAAGTCTGTGTTTGTTATTAGAAGATATGCAGCAATCAGGCAGAAATGTTTTCATGTTCACTGCTAGGTACAGGATCTGATGCATGAGAAATGGTAATGAGATAACAAATTAGCCATTGATTCAGACACATCAGTGATGACTGAAAACCATTATGTGGTAACTGCTCTTTTCTGGGGGTCTGTTTGAAGTATGTTGGTGGTCCTCATGTATTTCCTAGGAGAAGAACATCTGTTGAACAAAAACCACTATCAAAATCAATATAATTAACATCTTTTTGAAACTCTTGAGTTAAAGGAAGGGTGGATCTTTTTCCTGACCCTGAGCTGATCTTTCTTGTGTGACAAATAGAAGCTTTCAGCTTCCAAGTTGTTTTTGTTGGATGAAGAAACAGTTTTATTTCCCAGGTCTGACAGTCTGGCTCTATCTATTAATTTTCATACACTTGGTTACATTAATGTTGATTAATAGTCAATAGTTTCAATAAGGCCTAAAGGACTTCAATACCTAAGTATCCCTGCAAATTAATGGGACTGACATACCTCCTACTCAAACTAATTCAAAAAATGCCTAAAATGTTAAATTAGTAACAGATACCAGAGGAGTAATATGCAACACACTTACAGAATAAACCTCCTTTATGTCACTACTCTGGCATTCAGAAAAACATTCTGGAGTCAATGATCACACAAAATGATCAGAACAGCAGAATCCTGATTCAGACCACCCCTTATGTATATTTTTAGGGGTGCTGAATATTTTTCTACTCTTCCGAAGCCCACAAACAAGCAGTGTCTTGGGAAAAAAAACCCCTTTAAATTCAAGGCACACCCCAATCCCAATATCTTCCATATTTTCCACCTTCAACTATTATTTCCTATCTACATGTCTTATTTTCTTAGCACTGAAATTAAATCTTATTTTGGATGCAGCTCCTAGTATACAATGCTATATCAGCAACCTGAGTCATGTTATACACAAAAGGACCATTTGGTTGAAATTACAGACAGGCAAAAGATATATAAATTAAAAACTGCCTACCAACACCTTAATCACAAAAAAGCCCAACTCGTTTAAGCTTTTTAATGACTATTTCTTCTTACATTACATGCAGTATGCTGAAGTAAAGATAACTCATATGGAAAATGAACTGCTCAACCTAAACTTGTATCCACCACACACCTGCTGGAATTAAAGCCTCCTAAGGCAAAGGTAAATTTCTTGGTGCTACTGCTCACATTCAAGAAGAATACTTTCAAAGAATGCAGCTCAGTTTTCTCTGGTTTCTATTAGAGCCACCCTTGAGGCTAGTCTGAAATAAGATAAATTAGAGATGAAAAGAACCAATGACATCAACTCCTACATCAGTGAAATGCAGGCTCTTGCAATATATTTACTCCTATGCTACCAGGCTTCTTTTGAGAATTCCAAATGCTGAGGTTTTCATTACACTGTAATGTAAAATTCAGCTGATGAAGAATTTCTTTGAAGGGCAGGTGCTCATTCATGATGCTGTTACCATGGGTGAAGTTGGAAAGGGAAATCCAGACAAGAATACAGTTAGGAAGCTGCTGGGTCATATTTTCTTAATTTGAACATATATTTCAAATTTTTACAGTATAAGCTCTGAAGTAAAAAGCTTCACATTTGGTCACAAAGTTACAATATTTACTGAAAGGGGGGATAAAGGGAGAAGGAAGGGAAGAACGTAGAAAGGGAAGCGGGGGGAAGGAAGAAAGAAAATGAAGAGGGAAAGGGAAGGAAAAAGAGGAAAAAAAGGCTCAGAATCAGTGAATTCATTGTGCAATCAGTAACCTAATAAAGAAGGATGATGATTATATTCAGTAATATAATACTGTAACTGAAGAGCCACCCATGACAACTGGGATATATATCTTTTTAGCTGTTTTTGGGGGATTTTTTTTTGTCATCATAATTTGCATTTTTTTAAATGTACAAGTCTTATGTGAAGTAAGGATTGTTAAAACTTGGTGTTTGAAAGTTATTTTTCCTACCATATCTGTGCAATCTAAAAGTTAAATTACTCCTGTGCCCTTTTTCTCTCTTTTTTTTTTGGTTTCTTTTTCTTTGCTGAACAGCAGCAATTCCAAAAATACTATATACAGAAAGATTATATACTGGGTGGTAGGGTAAAGGCTACATATAAAATGCTGCTTTAATGAGCTTTAACAAAAAGGACAAACGTAAAATCAGATATCCATCACCTTTCCCCTCCCTCTTGATGTCTCTTACATTGTAGAAGATAAATTGCAGACACATCATAGACACTGAGGCAGCCCAAGTAAAATGTAGGCTGCTTTGCCCTTCTTTCAAGTTCCTGTGATTGAACCTGGGAAAGACCTTTCTATGATCTTGTGATCAAATGCTGCCATTCAAAAAAGAAACTCTCAGAGAAATGACTAAGAAATGGGGCTTTTACAGCTGCTCAGGACTGCTGACCAGCACAATGACATGGTTGCTGGGACAAACAAATAAAAAATCAAATAGAATCCTAGCCTCCTGCTTGCCCAGTGCTTTCAAGGCTGAATTGCTTTTCTCTGTGTTTTGCAGCACCATTTGAGGAGAAGGGTGAAAGAGAGACTTCAAGTATGCAAGAGGCTCCTTGCATACTTATTTGAATACCTTGAGGTATTCAAAACATATGGGGAAGGGAGAGAGAAGCTTCTGGTATTCAAAACCTATGGAAACTGCTATGATGGTACCACTGATCTTACTTTGTCAGGATGAATCTCAAAGGGAAATATCTTCACACGCTACTTCAGACACTTCATGTCACTTCATGCTCGGGGGAAAGGCCTGCAGAAGAGTTCTCAATGCTCCTCTGGTGCCAGGGACAGTTTTACTTTTGGAGGGAGGGAGGGAGGGAGAGAGACAGGGTGGCAGAAAGACAAGACTACGAAGGGATGATAGTCCCTGTGTAATTTTTCCCCTTATATGTGTCTTCCCTTTCCTATGGCACCCCCCCTTTCTTACTACCAAGTCCTTCCTAAAGGCATCAGCACTAAATTTTTCCCAAAATGCTTAAGGACACACCAAGCTCCTGCAGGACTTCTGTTCAGACAAGTACTCAGCAGTTTGGATGCAAATCCTCTCTTTTCAGCTACCAAATTTTTCACAATGAAAATGTCTTTGTAGAAAACTCTCTGTGCCAGCCCTGATGGGACAAACCCTGCTGAAAGCCTCCATAAGGCTGTCTGCCACCCAAGGGCATTTCAAGGCATCTCTCTTGGATGTTTGTTGAGTTACAGTGTTGTTCCAAAACATGTGAAAATTCAATACTCCAATTTTATTGGAACATCTGAAAAGTCCGTTCCCAGAGGCTTCCACTTCTCGTTGAAATACAGATGAACAAAGGAGTGTGTAAAAAGAATATCTATTTGTACATTGTTAAGCTTCAATAAAACTTTTTTGTTCAGCTTAGTTGGAATTTACAGGGTAAAGGTAAAGAAGATTGAAGCTTCTGACATAAATTTCTCTACACTTTGAATTTAAAAGAGTTCAATGTGTAAGCAAGAGGAAAAGTATGAGGGAGGGAGGAAGAAAGGAAGATTTCTTCTATGAAAGGCCTGAAAAGGGAAATAATTTTCCTCAGTTAAAAAAAACATGAGATCATGTAAACCACTTGCTGGATATTATTTTTATTATTGAGTATAACACACTGTGAGCTCAAGTGGTTAGTCTGTGCTCAGCCTTGCTCAAGTTGGCTTTTTAAATGACTTTTAAACTAGTTGGCTCAGGTGTGACAACATTATACTGCAGCAGTAGGGTCTGCAAAGCAGATGTACTCCATCATTTAAAGTGTCCTGAAGGGACTAATAAAGTAATGCAGGAGAGGAAGAAACAGGAGGAGCTGTGCCACCGCTGGCCACAGCTGATGCAAAAGCAGAATTGCTCCCTGAAATCAGAATCATGTACAAATAACTTTACAATGTTCCACATTGTTTCATGCTCTGATTTGCATGTTTTTATTTATTTGCATTGCTTTGTTTTAAATTGCCAGCCCTTCAGACCTAAACAATCTGAAATTCAAGCTGTGAATCTTTCTGGCTCATAAATTTTGCCTGCCATAACACCTGCGCAACTCGTCTGTCTTGTCTTGGATTTTACAAATGCATCCAAGGAGCAGCACTGTCCCTGGACCAGAAACTTGTCGACACTTCTCCTGCTGATGTATGAGGCAAGACAGAATTCAGTGCACACACTCTCAGCTGTGCTGGTTATGCAGCAGTAGCATACAGAAGGGACTTCTTTATGCTTAAACAAATATATCCACGATTTCCCATAAAGGGAATGGATTTTTGGAATTAGAAGATTTACATAGTCATTCTTAACAGCAAGAAATGCCCATGAGTTAAAAGAAAAAAGAAAAGTACATATTGGAATTAGTTTAGATAAACTGTGGCAGACTTCATTGCCACTAGATATTATGAATGAGAAAGGAATGCAGTTCTCTGTTTATGCTGCAGACTTTTAGAAATCTCAGGAAAGATATGACAAGTGCTACTGTGGCAGGAAGAAAAAAAAGGAATGATCTTTTCTCATTTATATGCCATATTGTTCTCTAACTTTCATTCTTATAAACCGAGTGGAAGATTTGAATCCAAACTGCAGTAATGCTATTTTATACATCATGACCTGAATTACTGTGATATCACAAACAAACTGATCTTATGCATTTTTTGTTGTCTCTAGTTACAAAGTAATACAAAAATCCCAGCCCTAATTATACAGGTAGATTACAAATCTCAGTATTTGATCATATAGCTTTTTGAAATACAAAAAGATACAGTTCTTTTCCTAGGAACTTACAGACCAGTACAAGATCAAATGAAACCCAACATAAATATGATCTGAAGCACTTCAGATCTTTGACACTGTCCCCATCATCAACAACTTTATGTATTTTTGGAAAAGCAGGCTTTTGGTTACAGCAATATGGTATCTTCTCTCACACAGCTGTCCTCATGAGCTCAAATTATATGGTTTAGCACTGATAGATACTTCTTAATATCTTAAATACAAATTGGCTCAGCCTTCATTCCTCCAGGAATTTAGCATGTACCAGCTACTGGGGTTTACTGAGTAAACAAATATGTCCATATCCTCCTAACCTAAAGGGAGTCTTTTTTGAAATAATGGAAATTACATAAAATCTTGAATAGATAGGAATTTTTCTTTTTTGCTTTTTAAAAAAATAACCCTTGCCTTTCAAGAATCTAAAGAATGTATAATCTTTAAGATCCAAGAAACCTAGAAAATTGGAATGCATCTTTGTATCATGACATGGAAATATGCGATACGGAACCAGAAGCACCTACAGCAATGTCAGCACAGTAGAAACAACTGAAGGTTACATAAAGTTAATTCTGAAAAAAAAAAAAAAAACAACAAAACAAACATAGGACCTAAAGAGAGAGAACCCCATCTTGTTCAGTGGCAGAAAATGACACACTTCACATTTGAAATTAAGAATGCCATGAAGCAAAACAAGTATCATCAGATTTTAAAGACTGTCTTTGAAAGGAAGGAAACTTTAAAAGTCCAAGAAACACTTGATTTCAGGTGAAGTCAAAGCTATTGGAAATCTATTGCTGAAGAGTTGATAAACCTTGGATTAACTACAAATGATGTTTGACCAAGTACTGGAAGGAGGGTAAAGCCAGGAGCCTGTGCTGGTGGTGTTTGACAGCTGTGAGTCTAAAAGGGAGGGCAGAACACGGAGCAGTGATGAGGTTTTGGCCACATCATAGAAGCCTGCACGAGCCAAAAACCAAAGTCACTGAGATCTAAACAGGGAACTGCTTTTTGAGCAAAAGGTTTTATATTTTCCAATAACTCAGTACCCATTCTGCAGTTTCTTGGTTAGAAGGTCCATCCTTAGGACCATCTTCTGCAAAGTCTATGTGATCTTAAACATTATGTGATATCTGAAAAATGAAACTATTTCCCGAGGCACACTCTCTTCTGAGAGCTGTACACACCACCCAGGCACCTCTTAACATCCATGACCCAGGCAATGGGTCCACAGAGCCCATTCTGCACAGAACTGTGTGTCAGAGAGACCTGAGCTTGGACAGCACCTGCACATTGCTGAGGGCATGGGAAGCACATGGGGCCCAAAGCAGGACAGGGGTTACAGAGGCCTCGTGGTCATCACCAAGACTCAAGCAGGAGTTAAAGATTTTAACTGTTTGTCAAATATGAAGAATTGCAAAGAAGGTGAAACCAACAGAAGTTAAAAGACTATTCAGAGGGTTTGCGATGTAAAAGAAATTTCTGCTAACAATGAGCTGAGTTTGTGTATTTATGAGCACAGAAAGTGAAAGATAACAGCAATTCCATAAAAAATGACAGCCAGAAATTGGAAATGAGAAAAATAAATAGAAAATTTGTTCAACTGTTACTTTTTATGAAGGCCTTTACAAGGATCATATTTTCTGATACAATGAGGAAGAATTTATACAGTGCAGTCAGCAGATCACAATGGAAGTATTTACAAACCTGAATTCTTTGAATTCAGGAAGACAATATAAAAGATTCAGATAACAATAACACCAGATACATGAAAGAAACTGAGAATACAAGTAAGAAAATGTGGGGATCTTGGGTAAAGAAATTTTTTGAGGATAACAATATGTAAAAGATAACCTCCTTTTAAAACTAGTTTCACTGAGTATTACCAGTAGAAAATCTAGCAGAATTCCCTTTATTCTGAGTTCTCTGTAGCATTCAACAAATGTTTTAAGATATCTACAAACCAATACCTGGTTTATAGTTTTTGCTGCTGTTTTATCTAGTTAAAAATGTCAAAAACATATACATATATACAGACAGCTATGCAAATGCCCCAAGAAGAAATATTTGGAAGAGTTTTTCAGTGTTTTATCTATATAAATTAACAGAGAATTAAATTAAAAAAGATAAAGCACCAAGAGACATGGTCTAAAAGCTATCAAACAAAAGATTTTAAGTTCATTCACTCAAAAGAACAATTTACAGCATCACTAATGACAAACAAGATAGTATTTGTTCATATATTAAGAGAAAAACAGTGGAAGATGTTGTTAATGTCCAGTACACATTTAACCCTTAACTGGAATGCTGTTCCTTCATCACCATTTAAGGCACAATATCCTAGAAAACATGTTGCTCTAAATAGAGTATTCCAAGTTCTAAGTCTGCTTCTCTGAAGCAAAGGTTAACTATTTGAATTTACTCTCTGTGGTGTAAGAACCTGAGAGATGTCCTAAGAGAAATATTTAAACTAAGGAGAGAGGCAGAAAATATCAATTGATTTTGGTGAAATGAGTCCATAAAAATGCAGTGCTTGGAACACTTTCAAGAAGAAAAAAAAGAAGCATGCCCAGTAATGATTAAAGCAAGATATGAGGTATTTGAAAATACATCTGTATTGTTGCAGATAATTTCTTTCTATTTAAGAGTTTTTACTCGAGTAAAAGTCAGTATAAAAATGATGCAGTCACTTGTTACTTGTGGGGTTCTTAATGTACAAAAGGATAATTATTCCCTCTTCTTTCTTTTTGTCAGATATCTGTAATTAAATTAGCAATAAGAAAAGGAAGATTCTTGACTAAGTAACGTAGCATTCATGTGTCTCACTCAAAATTTTCTCTAAGAAAGTAACTGGCCCAATGTCCTCTGACAACTCAAAGTATCTACAAAGTAAATGAAATTTAGGAAGTACTATAACAACTAGAAAATGCTGTGAGGGAGTATAATGGCCATATCAGCAGAGTACAATTACCTCAGTTGAGTCTTGTTCCTGTGAAATTCCAGAGAAAGGTAAAAACTTGTTAAATTTTTACATTCATTCAGAAAGAGAAAATGAAGTTATTTAAAAACATCCAAGGATACTGAGACATGAACAAAAACTGTAAATATCGTATCCTAAACTTGCCCATTCAAACAGAAACCAACTTGTCACTGAGAGATGAGATAGGAAATTTTAATTTAATTCAGTGATTGAAAAATGTCAAAAATTAGCAGGATTTCATATGAAGTCTCCTATTCACCATCAAAAACAGATGCAGTACAGAAAGACTCTGAGAGAGCTACCTGCATTATTAGTAGTGCCCTTCAGATCTCAATGGAGATGTAGAGAAATACAGAATTCCTTTGCTGACTTTCAGCATGGCCATACAGGGCCTATACCATTAGCTTCACATGAGGCTGAATTCTCTATAGGATGCAAATATACCTACTAGGCTGTGTAGGTCTATTTATCTCAGGGAAGCAGTGCTAATAAAGGGAAAACAAAAAACCTCTCACAAATAAAACCCACTAAAATAATAATCACTCAAAGCTACTCAGAATATTTATGAAGTTGACATGGAATCTGCCAAGAATTGAGATTTTGCAGATTTCTGGAGATGACTGTGCTTTCTCAGTCTGAAAGAAATGCAAAGACATTAACCAATTATTTATGGAACAACCAATTATTTTGTACTGTAAATCTAAGACTGAACATCATGAAATGCTTATTAGTTGAGCAAGCAAAAGAGTGGAGCAATTCCTTCTGGAATGGAATGAAGCCAAGGAGTTGTACAGAGAAGGCCCCTTAATGAGAAAGATTCACTAACACAGACACAGTGATGCTCAATTTACCTAGGCACTACACAACTGACCATCAAAATGTTTAAAGAGACATAAAATAACCTTTACATTGTGACTGGGTTGAAGCAAAGGGGTCTGGAGCTACAAGTGCTCAGTTCTACAATTTTTAAGAAACAACAGACAGTGATTGAAGCTATAAAGGCAAAGAAGGATGGGTGTGGTTTTGCCTTCAGAAGGTACAGAGGACAAAGTCTCCATAATACCCTGTGTGCCCTCCTTCCTTCCAGTTGTAACACTGCTTTCCTGCTGCATTGTTGGCCTGGACTAGCTTATATGAGTGACTCTTGGCTAGGCTTAAACATTCAGGTACACAGCACTTATTCTCTTGTAACTCTTTTCTAACTTATAATAACAAAAAAAAAAAAAAAAAAACCAAAAAAACCACAAAAAAAAAAAACCCAACCCAAAAAAAAACCAAAAAAAAAAAAAAAAAAAACCCCAAAAAAAACCCCAAAAAAAAAACAAAAAAAAAAAAAAACCCAACCCAAAATAAAACCAAAAAACAAAAAAAAAAAACCCCAAAACAAACCCGACAACAACAAAAACCAAATTAAAAAAATTCAATTGGATTTACATCTCATTTGCCAAGAACAAAACTAGTTGAAAAAGAGCTCTGTATTCAAAATTAATATTTGAGATAACTCTTTGGGAAGGCATAACTAAGTCAGATAAGGTATAACTTTATTCTGGCATGAAAGCCAGAGCTATGGTGTCCAGTCTTTCTAAGGGGCTGTTCAACATCATGTGAAAGTTACCTACTCCAGATCTTCCATCATGACTGGGTAACCAGGCAAAACTGCCCCTGCAGCACATGAGCATTTTATTCTCTAAACACGCTAATCCCACAAACATACATCCCACAGAATGCATGGTGACACATCATCAGGATCACATCTCAGGGAACCCAGCAGGGGAAAAGAGCAGGGATGGAGGAGAGCTGCCAAAATGATTTGTCTGGTCCATAATCCCACAGCCTCAGGCCAGTAGCACATGGCCAACAGCCAGGTTGATTTCTTTCTTGATGGGCCTCATGCAACATTCTATTAGCTGGTAAACCTGAACCAGGACATTAGAGCTTGGATGAGAGATGTGGACTAAAATGCAAAAAGCCCTTTCAGTTCACTGTCACACCTGAAAGAAATCCATTTGAAAATCCAAAATCAATGTAATTTAACCCTAAAAGGATTGATCCATTTTCACTCGTTAAGATCAGGCCTTTGAGCAGCAGGGTTAGTAACAGATAGCATTGCATATTTCCTCTAATGTTCTCTGGTTCTTCATTTTTTTAACTGATATCCATAAAGAGGTCACAGAAATAAAATAGAGATTATTCTCCTTCTATGCCAATTACTGAGATGCTGGGAGGATCCTTTTCAGAATACAATTGTGATTTTCCAAGTATATTAAGAGACTTGATTTTCCTTCCTGCTTCATGCAAGACACTTTTGTCTTTGCTGAGAGGCTTAAATACAGGTTCATAGCAGAGATGTAGAAACTGAGTACAAGCTTAACAGGAATCTACAACAAGAAGAAACTAGGACTGAATAATTTTTTGCACTGGATAAAATGTAAATGATCCCTTGAATCAACCCCACTGCTAAAGTGATCATGTTTATGCCCTGGCTTCTTAAGAAGAAGAAGAATGAACACAACAAATCTTTTAATTATGGATTTAAAGAGTGCCCTACTCTAATAACAAGGCACAAACAGCCTCTTTTATGTGGACCAAATACCCTGTGACAAGTTCTAGCTATCTGTGTTTGGAGATACAAAATCTGCCTTCCAAAACTTGAGGACAAAATGGGATCTTACAGATACCTCATGCATAGTTGAGTGAGTTCAGTTAATGGTTCAGTGACTTTTTCCCAAGCTTCATTAGGCTATATCTGCATCTGAACAGCACTCAGGTAAATTAAAACCCTTAATATAGTCACTTCCCAAATAATCCTTGCAACTAAATGCCATCTGACAACAACAATCATGAGACAAAAAGAGTAGACAATCTTTTCACATAGACATCTTTTCTTCCTCAAGAACTAAGAACTGATTCATGTCCTTTAAGAAAGCATCAAAAGTTATAGCCATTAAAGTCCAATTGCAGTGTATCACTTGAAACGAGATAACGAGAAGTAAATAATCATGCTATCTTATCAAGACCCCTGTTTCGATGTGTGACACTGTTCATGTTGAATACCCAGTACATTTCTGATTATTTAAAAGTTGAAAAAGAAAATTATTTTCATTTTATAGCTGTCATTCTTTACCATGTAGCTTTCTGTCTCAAAGAGGCTCTGTAAGAATATTCTACTTTAATACTGGATTTAATGATGTGTCCTCTCTGAGACAACTGGGAATGTGACCATGGAGCACACAGACTTCTACTGACAAAACCAGCCTTACTGACTCCTTGCTATTCACACTCTTTCCATTGGGTGTTGCTATGATATTAAACAGATTACTGCTGGGATTCAAAGTGTGCATATAGAAAGGCAAGCCAAAGGTTAAAGTTCTCTGCCTATGCTGCTCAGCCCATTGTTCTACAAAGCCCAAGTTTGTTGTACTTGACAAAGTTGGTGGTGTGTAATTCACTAGCTGGTGCTGAGAAAAATAGTCAGTGGTTACTATTGAAAAAGCAGTCTTAATATGGAGTCTTGCAGCTTGTACTAAAAGCTTTATCTTCTTTCATGAAGGTGATCTGACTAAAATTTATATGTACATTGCAGCACTCAATTACTGTACACTGTAGCTGTGCAGATGGCTTTCTTTTAATTAGAGTATTTAGTACATCTTCTGCATAAAGAACCAGGCAATGAATAAGATGAAATTTAATGAAAGTAACTAAAAAAGGAAATAATTTAAAGGAAGCTAGGGGGAAAAAAAAAAGGGGGGAGATAAAAACTTAGGACACAATTCTTGCAAGTATTTCCAGCTCACTTAATGCAGCCCTTAAGGAGAAATCCATGCAAATTTGTGGCCTTGGAGAGGTCTTGTCAAGCAGTAAGTATCAAGCAACTGATCACTACACTTTGCACAGCTGATGAATGCATGGATGATAGCTAAAGATTTGAAAAGTAAAATCATGGCTGGAACTTGACTTTCAATGTGGCATGGACACACAAGTGAATGGATTCTAAGGGTATTGTGAGAAAGTATCAGGACTTCATTAAGTAATGGCAAGAAAAAAATAACTTAATATTTGAAACATCCTCAGTATTAACAGCTACTGCTGCTAATACTGGTAGCTAGCAATACTGATTGGTAACTGTGATGAATATAAAGCTGCTACAACTTGAAATACTGGACATTTAATAATTGATAATGAAGCTATAATCGATAATGAATTGATAATCAAGTTTTTATATAAGTTATATTCCTAGTTTGTTAGAAAATCACTGGCATTTAATTATGTGGCCTCTATACTAACTGGAAAAAAAAAAACCAAACCAAACCAAACCAACCAACCAAACAAAACCAAAAAAACACCCCAAGAAAACAACATTCAAAAGGAAACAACATAGTGAGACAACATGAATTTTATATGTTCTTAAATTTGCTGCTGTCAGGCACAAAAGCTTAAAACATACAAACCTGGGTAAGAAAAAGTTGCTATGGGTCATAAAAGATAGGAATCAGCCAGGAAAGTTATACGCCCTTATATATATATGAGTATATATCTCAGCAGGGGCAGCAATTTAAGCAACTCTCAAGATAAATTCCAGTATTTCTGTGTTCTAAACTCTTCAGTGAATTTTAAATATCATAATGATGGCTAGACTTACCTGGTAGACCGGGTGGGGTTTTCAGATATTTGCCATTAAAATGTTGAATTACTACTTCACATTTTTCTGTAGATTCCATTCTGGAAAAGAGAAGAGAGTGGGATATGGGTAGAGGCAATATGTGTTACTAGACTGTTACGGAAGCACTCAGTCAGCAAAAGAACAAAAAGCAGAAGGACAAAAAAAAGGACAAGCACAGATGCTGAGAGAAACCTTCAAAGCTGTTGTTGCTGATTTCTGCAGAGAAACTGGTTGAGCCCATTAGGACAGAGTGTGGCTCCTGAGGAGGACCTGCCACCCTCCCCGCCTGCAGCTGCACTCCCAGCTGTGTTTGAGGCACAGCCCTGTCAATGAACAGTCCCCTTCTGGCTCCAGGGCATCACCCTGAACAAGGACATCCTTTATGCTCTCACGTGCTGCTTGGAAAAGCAATGGACACGTTTCTAGACTCCTTGTGCACCCAAAATAACTTCAAATGGCTTAAAGAAATGAATTGCAGGATTTGGAGAAGAACACGGAGGATTAAACAACAATTATTAAGGATTACAATGCTAAGAAAACAACCTGCAAAGACAGGCTTTACAGTAAAACCAAGGACAATGCATATATGACTATTACAACATAAAGCTGAGTTCTGGCTGAAGATAGTAATTTATGTGTAACAGCAGCAGAGGGAATGCCTTACTGTTCATCTTCTGTGAGTTCAGGATAAGTTTCAGAACTGAGACATTAAAGTATTAACAGTGAATTGGTAAATGTATTTTTGAAGAATTGTTAGGAATACAAAATTACTAGTCAAATCTCAAACCATGGTTTACCACATCTGGGAACTCCCTGGTGCTTTACATCTTCTAAATTAATTGCATACAAGTTCAGCAAAAGAATTAACTTTGAGGGGGTTTAGAAACTTTGAAAAGAGGAAAGAGAGAAATGGAAAGCTAGTAATTTCCTAGAAAAGTTGTGTTTAGAAATGATGTTCAATGCTCCTTCAATACACCAGTATGTACCTCCAGGTATTCCCCACAAAATAACTGTGCTGACATATATATTGCTTACTTCTCACCAGTCTAGATAGTTTTAAAATGAATTTATCCACTACCCTTCCTGTCACACAGTTTGGGGAAAGAGTGGTTCACATACAGCAGCAGTTTGTCTCCCAGAATACAATTTTGCCAGAATCCAAAAAACCACACCATACCACAAAAAAAAAAAAAACCCAAAAAAAACCCCAAAAAAAAACCAAAAAAAACCCCAAAAAAACCCACAAACCTGCCAAAAAAAGCGCAAAAAACAAACAAACAAACAAACAAAAAACAAACAAACAAACAAAAAACAAACCAAAAAACACCCCAAAAAACCTCTAAAAAATCCTGCTTGCCCATTTAATTCTTTGAGGAAGTCAGTCTATTGTCCAATTGTTTCAGATGAAATTAAAACTTTCCCCTTCCAGGTTGTATCACTGTGTATCATGTGGGCTGGGCTATTTCTACAAGCACAAAGACAGAGACTTAGATTGCTCGCTTTGGCTTCATTCAGATTTAACTAAGCGAATATCTGCGCCGAGCCTTTAGAGACTCTTGTCTCTGAAAGAATAAATGCAATAAAAGTCTGTTTTCTGTAGCTGCAGGCACTTGGTGTCAAACCATGTTATGTTGCACCACACAGCAGTGACAATTTCATTTTAATACATGGGGTACATTTTAACAAGCCAAAGCAATCCCTACAAAGAATGCAATATAGAAGCTGCCAAATGAAAGAGACTCAGTNAAAGCAACAAACAAACAAAAAACAAACAAACAAACAAAAAACAAACCAAAAAACACCCCAAAAAACCTCTAAAAAATCCTGCTTGCCCATTTAATTCTTTGAGGAAGTCAGTCTATTGTCCAATTGTTTCAGATGAAATTAAAACTTTCCCCTTCCAGGTTGTATCACTGTGTATCATGTGGGCTGGGCTATTTCTACAAGCACAAAGACAGAGACTTAGATTGCTCGCTTTGGCTTCATTCAGATTTAACTAAGCGAATATCTGCGCCGAGCCTTTAGAGACTCTTGTCTCTGAAAGAATAAATGCAATAAAAGTCTGTTTTCTGTAGCTGCAGGCACTTGGTGTCAAACCATGTTATGTTGCACCACACAGCAGTGACAATTTCATTTTAATACATGGGGTACATTTTAACAAGCCAAAGCAATCCCTACAAAGAATGCAATATAGAAGCTGCCAAATGAAAGAGACTCAGTGCACTTCATGCGTTTTATGTGGGAAGAGAATAAAAGTGAAACCCACAGTGTTCTGGGATAAAAAGCCCATAATTCCAATAGCACTCTGAAAAAGAATGTGCACATTTTCCTCTCAAGTTTCACAATTAACGGCTCTCAAATGCCATTGCTGGCTATCTGTAATCTGGCACACGCTTCGCTTGAAACCGACACTGGCATTATCGACTCAGCCTGAAAAGGCAGCACAATAGACAAAGCCCTCCATACATGTTCCCCTCAGATGTGCTGCTGAGTAACAACTGCATCCATCCTTTGCCCACCCCACCTGAGCCCTCGTGTGCTTTCTGCAGCTTCTGCCTTGGGGGTGGCTGAGCAGAGGCTGGCCAGGCAGCCACTCACTAATCAGGAAGGCATGCACCCCAGGGCCACCAAAACATGAACTATAATTGTCCACAACACCCCTTTGCTTAGAAATAACCCTTTCAAATTGAGTTCTGCAGGATGATTAGCTCACTGACTGACTGGGAAAAATTAGGGGTACAGAGCAACCAGATACATTAGCAAAATTCTCTGATTCTTGCCTTAACAAGACTCTGGTTTTAGTTTAGTCAAAATTCTGACCGATATCAACAACTTATGTGTCAATGCCTACGGCAGGCACCTACACATGAGTTGAAGCTATCCACACACACACAGATTCACACATTACTCCTCTTCTTGTTTTATCCATAAAGACCAGCTGTATCTGGGCAGAGGTCCCAAAAATACACTTTCTTTAGGTCCACATTAATAAATTCCTCCTACTTTTCCTTCAGAAAGCTGCAGCACTCCTCTAGTGTAGAATGTGCTTTGAATTATTCTTCTTATACGAGCTAGCAATGTTTCAAAATGTTGCTTGAGACTGGTATTTAATAAAAATATCACAGATGGAATTGTTACATGTTAAAAGGTTTTCTGTAAAGGAATGCCAGCTGAGCACAGACAAACTTGGGAGAAGAACACACTTAATTTTTTAATTTAATAACTTTTTAAGTATTGTCATTCCTTTTATAATTTATAGAGGAAAAATATGAGAAAATATAATATTCTGGATAAAAGATAAAGATCCTAGATGCTTCAAAACATTCTACTGAACGATAGATATTCAACACTTACTGGAAAGGGAAGGAAAACAGCTTCACATGATAATAAAAATTTGGTCTGACTAGATAATTTGTGAAGTATCACTTCCAAATTCCTTCCAATTGTATATTTTTGGTGTTGGTCCTAAGAGAATCTAGAATAATAATAAAGCTTTAAATGCCATTTGGAGATAACTATAATGCATCTGAATATTATTTTGAACCAGCAAATGTTCTGCAGAAAAATAATAATTATCAAAGCCATAGGCTTTTACAATTTTTTAAAAGCTACAGATAATGATATAAACCCATAGGAACTAATAAAACCATGATAATTTATTTTTACCTGTGTCTATATATCTCCCAGTTCTGGAAACTAAGTTGTAGGGTTCCCAAATATAAAATAAGTAATGAGACTGTCTATATTCTATCCAATTTGAAAAGAAGCAAATTTTTAAAAATCTGAAGAATATTTTTATGTTCTTTTCTAGCTGTATTTTGTAAACTAAAGATACTTCAATATGAAAAGTAAAAGAAAAAAAAATCCAAACAAACTTAAACAGTCAATGCTTAAACAAACATCGGAACAAAATAATTAGATGTTCAGATCTTGCTATTATGTATTTACTTTATGTAATTTAAAAACTTTTTTTTATTATATTCTAAAAATAATAAAATAATTTATTTTATAATATAAAATTTGTATTATATATCTCTCTACATAACACAATGGCACCAAAGTAGTCATTATGTGTTGTTAGAAGTAATAGGGAACATTTAACATGAATGAGAAAAGAGAAGAGAAGAGAAGAGAAGAGAAGAGAAGAGAAGAGAAGAGAAGAGAAGAGAAGAGAAGAGAAGAGAGAAAATAAAAATTATTTTAAACCCCTATCTAAAGCTCTTATACATGCTTATTATAAAGATTGATGCAGTGTCAAGAAACAACTTAATACAATTTTTATATAAGGAATACCATGGTAATGACATAATTATTACCTGAGAAATATTCAGTACCATGTAATTACCACTTAGTGGAAAAGTGTGGGTTTGGTTTACACATATCCTATAGTCACTTTGCTTAATAATAATAATATAAATGAGAAACAGGACTAGTTTTTTTTATATCCAGAGTAAATATTCAAAGATTAAATTGTTACCATCACATTTATGTTATGATCAACAAAATAATATTGTTTACATTTACAGGAGTGGGAATAATAAATCTTCAAAAACAATGTTTCCTTACTATTTAAGGCATTTTGCAAAGATGGAAGCAGGTAGGTAGTACAGTGAGGGGAGCCCAAAGAATGGAGACCATAGCTGGAATACACACCAGAACTGAATTTCTTTAGCATATCAAGAAGATGACTAGAGGGGCAGTCTGATAGCACTGCTTAAGTACCTTTTTGTGGGGAGAATAAACTAGGGAGTAAGAACTTCTTCACTCTTCCTGAGAAAGTTGTGACAAGAACCAGATAAATTCAAAAGACAAATTAGGCAGAAACATTTAACAGCAAGGAAGAAGAACCACTGGCAAACATTAGCTAGAAAATTGGTGGTCCTTTTTTTCTGGTTTATGTCTTAGAATAATTTCTGAAAGTCATTTTTTTAGTAAGACACGAGCATTATCTCAGTATCAGGTAACAGGTAGTATTTCAATTGCCTAGAATATAAAAGATGTGAGGCAAACTGATCTTCAGGTCTCAAATACTCTAGAGTATCTCTAAACAAGACAGTTTTGATTAGCATGAGGTTTCCTATGTTTTTCGACCTTGCATGGAAACACATTCACTAGTTTTTAATTTATTTTGCTAATTTAATTCCAGGCATTCTAAGACCCTGATGTGGCTGCAACCTGATTTCCTCCTTCCCTGTAACAAATTTAGGTATCTTATCTCCCCAACTTTTCAATCAGTAAAAGATTGCTTGAAGATGTTTGTGCTTTTTGGTTTGAATCCATTTTATATTGGAAAAAAGCTATTCCCTTTGCCACTCACAGCCTAAGAAGACATTTATTTTGACAAGTTCTCCTCATGGCTCACAAATGATATCTTTTCCCAACATATCTTGCCTGTATATTCTTCAGCTGTCTGCTTGAACAAGAGGAGGTTGTTTACTTTCTCAGATAAATATAAAAAATCTACAGAAACCACTCTTTTCCTCTCGAGATGTGGTTCATTCTATACCTTGCAGCATCACCCATTATACCAAGGTGAGCTGCCCAAGTACCTCTGCACTACAGTATCTGTATTTACAGTGCTCTCCATAGAGAAACCTCTTTGGGTCAGAAGAAATAACTTTATTACACCTACATTATCCTGAAAACGTCTGAAAGATGCACAGCTTCCTCTAAGGAAAAAAAAAAAAATCAACATAGAAATTAAAGGCTCATCTCTCATTTTATTTCAGTGGAAACTGGAGTATAACCATTTCTACTGAAATCCATGCAGAGCTTCTATAAATAGAATAATGATCCTGTGACAGCTCAAAATCTCGCTTCCTAGTTTTTGTTGCTCCCTTTTAGTTGCTGAGTTGAATATTGTTTCCAAAGACTAAATTTAAGACATGTAAAATGGGGACAAGCAGGAGATAAGTTTAGTAAAAAAGATAGAAAAAGCAAAGAAAAGCAACCCATTAGAAGCTTTTCCAGAAGAATAAGGTAGGGAAAATATGAGGATGAAGCCCAAACTCCCAACAGCAGAGTGTTTAAATGCCTCACTACAGACCCCCAGCTAGGTCACAAAGGGATGGAAGCATCTCCCTGATGTGTACCTTTGCTCTGAGGTGACAGCTAATTGAGAATCTCTTGACTTTTGTCATTTGCTGGGAACAGCATCATAGCATTCTTTTATGACCATTTGTGTTGTACAAATTTTCTCGTGTGTCTGGAAAAGAATAGTATGAACACACAGTCATTTCCACCTAGACCTAGGCTGATTTATGCTACTGTCTTCACAGTCTCAGGTTAAGTATTATACTGGTGCCTGCCAGCAGTGCAATACTTGACTGTCTGACTGTCAGCATTTCCATCATAAATTTCTGTTTTCAGAAGCTTATGACTTCGTTGTAAAATGTCGCTTGTGGGAGGAATCTTGCAAGGTCGTTTTAAGTTACAAGACAGCAAACAAAATAAAAAAGTTAGTCTTTCTCTGCACTTTATCATTTAAAAGGACCTATAAAATGCTTGTTCTGCTGTTCAGCTGAGTGTGACAAACCTGTGTATGGTATTATTATACTACTATCTCTTTAGGGAAGATACTTAAATAATACTTGAATGGTATTTTATTGTGGGGTTATAAAAAGCAATTTTTATTTCATTGATTCAGTGGTACCAGTTAAGTCCCTCCCCAAGGTATTTACCAATATCCTTGCTCCCTTTTCCAAAGCCCAAGGAGTTCTTCAATTAAACTCGAAGTACCTCAGGCTTGGATTATGCAAATTGCTCAGCCAAATTACCTGATGGCTCCCAACTTTCCAGCTTCCTCCCTCATCACCTTTCAGAGTTACATATTCATTTTCATCTTATGAAGTCCCATTGATATTTGTCTAGGGGTCCTGATCCATCTGTCCTTCCCTGGAGTTTGCTTCTTCCTGAAAGTGCAGCTTCATGCCTGTCAATTTTCTTAGGGATGAAGAAAGTCCAGCAAAATTTTTCCAGGTTGCAACAGCAGATGGAAGTGTGAGGGTCTCAGGAATACATCCCCACCACAGACCTCCCCACCAGCCTGCAGTGTTGCTCTGAGGCTTTTTCAGGGAGGCCTTACAATGGAAATATCTGTAAAACATTCCAATGCCAATAGGCATTGGAATGTTTTACAGATATGACACAAAGTCTTTGGAGCATGTTTGGGATTTCCAGTTTCACCTGAGATATTAAATTATAAAGCAACTTCCTGGGTAAGATGCAGAATGTGACAGATCATTCTTCTGACTGAAAGTAGGAATGATCTGTATAATATCTAAGCCTGAACTACAATCCCAGATGATAGATTTATTCAAGCTAAATTATAGCACCTTTTCAACCACTTTCAATTAAACCTTTGAATAAGGAAGAGCAAAGCACTTTTCCTCTTCACAAATGCATCCCTAAACTGCCTGAATGTTCTTTATCCCCTGGTGCTGCTGACACTTCTGTCTCCAAAGTAGCAACATCACTGATCCTCTCTCTAAATATTCATCCTAGCAAAACACCACCACTGCTTTGCCTCCACTGTGATTTTGTCATTCTTTTATCTTCTCACACTTTAACATCTGGAATTCATCCTCTGTGGGCCTGTGGAAATCCAGGTCTTCCAGCACATACAGTTACTTCTTTATAAGTGGCAACACTTCTCCAGGATGAAGATAAATATTTCCCTCCATGCTCTCAATACCTTCCCCTATCCAGTAATTCCAGACTCTCTCAAAGACCTTCTTACTATCTCTGATCTGCTTTTTACTCATACTATCAACAACACTACTGTTTGCCAAACTCATATGATATCAACTTTAAAATTATATCTTGAAATAAACTTCAAATCCGGTTTCTGTGGATTTCTTTCCAATTTTTTGTTTGTTTTGTTTAGTATTGTTTTGTTCTCTTTCATCTTGCTGATTTTTTTTTTTTTAAGGATGAAGGACTACGATTTTGTTCTAAGCTCTGAAGAATACACTTACACTTTTAAAATGAAAGATAAGCTGCTGAAATTATTAGACAACTCCCAGCAACAAGTATTTAAGAGAAACATCTACAAATTTAAGGATTTTGGTGAAATTCTGTGCAAGGGCATCACAGTGTCATTCCCTCTTTTAACAGGCAATCTTACAAAAGACTGAACTCAAAGCTTCACATCCAAATATGTGCCTTCTTTTTTCCAATATCCTACTTCTAGTAAGCATTTTTGCCCCCTTCTATTTCTTATTTCTCTCTGTGCTCCAGGATAGGCTGTGTTTAGTCTCAGCTTCTGCTTGCCATTGTCAACAGAAACGCCCCTGCCAAAACACCAAGGCAGTGTGAGCCCTGTGGAATGCCAGCTTCCAAGGAGAGTCTGAAGGCAGGTAATATGGCCTGGAAGTAAAAAGCATGGGCCAGGGGTGAGGCAGAGGCAGATGTGTAGAGTTTATAGCATGGATTGGCTTTTATTAAGCCACAGTCGAAGTCTAACGTTTCCCTTCTCTGGCCTCTTGCTCATAACTCTCCTCCCCAAAATCTCCCCTGGGGTGTACCCAGGCATAGTTGGCTCAGGCCACAGTGAAATGCTCTGGAAAGATTCAGGAAAATCTGTTCAGTTGCTTTTGAAGGATGCAAAAGAGAGGAAATTGTTTCATGGCTTGACTTTCACTCACAGCTAGTTTTGTATGCACGTACTCTAAGGGAGGCTGTTAATGTCACCAGACATAACAAAGATAATTTTGATCCAAGAACATTTGAAGTTCTCCAGGTTATAAATGATTGAGTAACCACCTGCAGTACTATAAAACTGCTAATCATACCCATTTAGAAGAAAAATCTGACAATAGCTGCCTACCTTCAGTCTTTACTTCTGATTGCTTTTTGGATGAATATACTTATTTTGAGATTGACTATTTCCATGATTGGGCAGACTAAGAAAGTGACTTATAATCATCATAAAATGTAATTAATAACTTTGAAACATCACATTTCAAACTTGTTGGATGTTGCATCATTTCAGCATATACAAATTTAACTTTTTTTCTGGTGCTTCTGTGGCTCTGTTTAGAGCTATGCTAAGCATCATGGTACATTCCACAGGCAGGCAAGATATACTTTGATAAAAGTTCCCAGATCAGAATAGACAGGATCCTCACCTGGGGTGCTGATTTGAACTTCTAAAATCTTATTTAGATTGGAAATTCAGCTTCTATCCCCTACCTACACTGCCTTGGTACCCATTCAACACGTGCTCACACCGTAGGCTTCATTAGAATGAAGCCTTCAGGACTACAAGCAAAGCTAAACAAATTAACAACCTGTTTGGTTTGACATAGAGAAAAAAGATACCAGATAGCACCTCTTTACAAAAATAAATTCAGCTTGTCATGTAATTAAATATTGTATTGATAATTCTGCAAAGACAGGAGTCAGCATTCAACTATAATTCTAAATTCCTGGATTAACTTCAGCATCACTCAAATCAGTGGGAGATCTGCTATATACTTTGATGGAGTGAAGATTTCACCCCACTGTCATTTGCATGGTGAATTACACAACCTACAAGTTAGATCATTAAAGGATACCTGAAATACGTTCCATAATTAAATACATTTTCAAAAAGTAAGTCAATTTTCAAAAAATGTGAGTTTATCCATGACTTAGACTAATGTATATTTAGTGAGCTAGAAAAATTCATGTTATTATCTGCAAGAATGCACAAGGAACAGCATGCCATCTTTCAGCATAAATGTTTTGCCTTTTCCCATTGAATTTAGACAATATTACCTAAACATCTTTTGTGCATTATGACCTTTCACATCAAGGGATGAGATAACACTACAATGTCACTTTTCTTGAACGCTAACTTTTTATCACACAGTACCTCATTTCACTCAGTGGTATAATGGCACTAACAGAAGTGTCACGTTATACCAAGATATGATGGATTTCAGAGAAATTTGCAAGATGAAGAAGTTATTTAGCCTCCCCCACAAAGCACAGTGTTATGAATATTCTGTAGAAACAATACTCTGGGATTTTTTTTTCCCTTTTTTTTTGAAGCAGAAGACCGATTTGCAGCAGAATTGCAAACTTCTCTTGTTTGTTTTTTCAATACCTTTCTATATATAGCACTCTATTTCTCAGCTTTTGAAAAGAAAACTATTTGATTTGAGAATGTTTCAAGCTGAAGAGAATCTATGTAAATATTCCCTGAGAGTAAACATGGAGCCCTGTCTATCTGTACTAACAATGAAATACATGGTAATAATATGTTGCCCATTCTGTCTAAAATGTCTGACTACTCCATCAGGGCTTGTTCTATGCAAATATTTCTTCTTAAGCTCTTTTCATAGCTGCAGTTCAAGGAAGCTGCAGCTTTCAAGGAAGACACGTTCCTTCAGTTACAGTTCCTACCCTTTGCTCTTCCAGCTGCTAAGTTTACTTTCTCCTGTGGCAAAATCTTTGTCAAATATTTAAACAGTTTCATAGAATGGTTTGGGTTGGAAGGGACCTTAAAGACTATCTAGTCTCTCTCCAGAATTCTTACAGGACCCCTTCAGGCACTGAAAGACTGCAATAAGTTCATTCCCAGGATCTTCTAAGTACAGGCCTTGGTTTCTTTACCAAGTGTGTGCTTTTTGCTGTAGAACATTTATTATTACCTGAGCTTGATGCTGAATGGATAGCTCACTATTCCCAGCCACTTTTTATTTATATATACCTACACAGAATGACCCAGTTTTTAGAGCAATGAAATGAAAGTCCTTCCACACTGGCATTTCCTGGTGGAAAGAATGGATACAATCAGATAAAGGTGCCACTCTGCATCTTCCATAGCTGTGAGACTTCAGTGCTACAGAACAGACAGCAATTGCAAAGGAGCAAAGGCGACAAAAATGTGCATGAAAAGTAAGAGCAAAGGTTTCACCTGGCAAAGCCGACTCCTCTGCTGACTCCATTCGCATCTCTTAATATTCTGGTGGAAATGACATGTCCAAAGGGTTTCAGCATATTCTCCAGTTCCTGCTCATCCATGGACACGGGTAAATTTGAGATGTATAGATTTGTGGGATCTTGCTCTTGTTGCTGTGACAAAATAAGAGAAATATCCCCAGTTAGGCTTAACACAGTAGAACAGCTTACGGCTCGTATAATAGGGGCTACTCAAAATAGGACCAAGCCAAGAATTCATAGCTGCATCAGAAGAAAAGCTGGGTAATCCTTTCATGATGGCAACATATTTGCCAAATTTCTGCAAGCTCTCATGCATGTGCTTAATTCTGTGCGTGATTGCTCTTATTGAACTCAGTGACACTAGTCATTTATAGAAAATTACTCTCATGAACAAGTGTTCTTGGATTTGTGTCCTAATTTAGCAGAGAGATTGTGAAGAAAACGTGATTTCTCCAAATGTGCTAATGTTAACATAAATAAAGAACAAAAATTTAACATATATTTTAAGCAGATGTGCTTTCCAGCCTGAATGCTTCCCATTCAATCTGTTCATCATGAAAAAGGGTGGTTGAAAACACAGAATACTTTTCATAGTATCTTCTCCTGTTCTTTCCCCATCAAAAATGTCTTTCTTAATAATAAGCAACAAGATCTAACTGGGCCAGGGGCAGGAGGGAGGAGTTCTGCAGATCAACCTATAGTCCTGGGTGAGATAGGTCACATGTTTATTCTGAGACTAAATGAAAACATCTTATAAAACAAAGCCTGTAGCATGAATAATTGAAAAAACAAATTTGAAAGCAGCTTTCTTGTTCTATTTCAGCTCTTTAGGCTAAACTTTCCATTTTGGTAACCGCTCCAACTCCTAGCTGAATTCCTCCACAGAAACATGAAAGAGACATAGATGCCATATGTAAAATAAGTTTATTGAAGCAGTAAAAAAAACCCCTTGTCTACAGACAACCAGGTCTTGATTGCATTAAATCAATTTAGTTATGCCCTTGCAAATTTTCATGGCTCTGTCCATTTTTATTGATACAAGCTTTACACAATATCTGATCACCTGCCAGTACAAGCCTGACTGGGATCAGACATTACTACATAATTTCAGCTAATGTTAAATAACCAAAAATGTAAGATGCAATCATTATACTGTGCAGTAATACAGACAACACCTTCTCTGAGAAAGTTCTCTGAGACAGAGTTTTTAATTCTTTTTATTACACATTTTAATAGGCAGAATTAATTTGTACCTGTTCAACATTGAGTTGACAACAGTAATACCCTTTTTTTGCTGAGTTGTCCAAAAATCAGATTAATAACTTTGCAACAGCACTGCAACCTTGCACTGTTATGAAATTACACACAGTCCTGCAGCCATCTGCCCTGGTTTAACTAAACTAGTTTCAAATTTCACTCCATTAAAATCAGTGAGGATGTGCCTTGTCAAACACAATCATGCTTTCTGTTTCAAGAAGATGTATGAAGACAGGACAGAACCAAGATATCTGCTCCATCACTGCCTTTTACATTCAAGGCCTCAATATTGGAAAGAGAAATTGCTTCAAGCTATGATTCACACACACCATCTTTGCAGGGACTAGAATGACTAAGGCAAATCTAAGGTAGCTAAATACCAGAATCAGAAGCTGAATAAAGTTTATAGCTTCTCTTACCCCAGGCTCAAGGGAAATTTTAGTCCTTTTGAATGAGACAAAAAAACTGCAAATGGATACCCCAAAAGGTCCAAAATCAGGAGGCATGTAAGATTGTTGTACTGTTTAATGTGGATTCTGATCTCAGGGCTACGGATGCTTGTCTTTGGATGCACTGGCTAATGACCACTGCATTCTAGCTTTGCATCTCCAGACTCACTACCCCGCTACTGTGCACGTTGAATTCTTCACTGTTTTACAAAACAGAAATAAAAGACCAAAGCAGGCATGTTTTCAAGCTGCTGTCCATAAAAATATACCCAGTTATTACCATGTCTTACAGTAAGGGGCAGAAGAGACGGGTGGAACACCACACGCGCGAATACTGAACTTACTGCAAATTCAACTGAAGTTACAAACCTCAAATATAGAAAAACCTTATTTCCCTTTCCAGTTATCTTTCCCTGCAGTCATCTCCCTTCCTCTCACATCAATTTACATTTATACACATCCAAAAGCTAGTTCCTCTCCAGTAACCAAAAGATGCTAGTGAGGGGTCAGAACTGCTACAGTACCGACAATGGAAGGAAAATCATGCAAACAGTCCTGGAGGGAAGGTAGACAAGAAAAGAAAAGGAATATGAGCTTCAGATCACACTTTTAGCTTCAGGAAAAGCAAAGAGACAAGAATGCAAATTATTTTCTTTCTCTGTCTTTTTTTTTTTTTCTTTACATTTTTCACCTTTTCTGTATGCAAACTATGTAAGTTTTATTGGTACTTCCCGCCCCTTATCCACCCTTCACACCCCAAAACCACACAAAAAAATGAAAGATATAGGAATTTGGAAGTATCTTCATTGTTACTAAGTACTTTGAAAGGGTGAGCAATAGAGGCAGGTAAAGCAGAGGCATTCAAAAGCAAATCAAAGCAGAAAGTTTTGCAATTCCAATTGGCTCAGTTCTTCAGAAATAATTCCATTATTATGCAAACCTCTACCTATTGATTGGTTAAGGGCTTTGATTAATCCACCAATCAATGCTCAAGGACTAACATCTCTTGCTAATATTTAGAAAAAAATATGCTGATGAAATCCCTGTAGCCAAAGACCAGACTAATGTGGAAAAGTGGAGTTATGCATCAGTAACTTCACGACAGCCTCTGCTTTCACTGAAGCAACTCAGTCCCACAGCATATTAAAATGAGAACTCCTCCTTTGACTACTCAGTTTTCAAGCTGGGTCATACAAATAAAATAAATAAGAACCGTTGCCAATGTGTCTCACTTCTGAACCAGGAACACATAAGCCTTTTAACTGTGCTAGAGATTAAATGTCGTTGTTTTAAATATCCGTGGAAAGTTAGCTACACTCTGAAGATGAATGAAAGACTAGCAGACCACAGTCACTCTTTCACGGGGATTTGCCAAGCCTATCTTTTATCAATGTGATAAATAAATGCTGCAAACAGAGAGAAACAGATGAGGCCACTCGTGCTACCTCCGCAACACAACAGTGTTTTCTAAGAAATGAAAAAATTCACATTATTTTTCCTAACTATACAAATATAGCATTTAGAGAAATACCCCTTTCCGTTACAGAGAATTATCAGCCCACAGAAGCCATATATCACACAACCAACTGAAACAAGATTAAATGCCTTCACAATAATGCAGCCGGGAGCTGAGGAGGCTTTACAAGGGTGATGTGGAACCCAGCTCCCCTATCACTGTGCAGCCAGACCCCATTGCCACCTACCCTCATGAGTTCCTATTTCTCAGGCTTGGTCCCACTCCCAGCTTCTGGCACTGAGGCTCCTTGTGATCTTTTTCAGGTGTGCAGAGATGTCTGATGTTGAGTGTGGAGGTCCTAACACACGCCTCTGATATTGCCCAAGCCTTCTCATCCCAGATTCCCCAAGCTCCTCTGTGTGATATTCTCTTCCCTATCCCTGTGACACTGCTGAGCTTTTAGCTGCCAAAGGTAAGTGAACTGCTGTTCAAAATGTACCTATTTGTTGACAAGATAAGCCTAACCAGAGCCGTAAGTCCGAGCACCTCATGAACTACTTGCCTTTCATAATCCTAACACTTGACAGCTCAGTTTCTGCCTTCAGTGAAAGAACAGCTCCTGGGGTCGCAGGACTGATGGTAATGTTAGTGTCTGGATCAGGCTCCCTGTGGTTCATTTCATTCTCTCTAAGACTTTTCACTAGACATTAAAATATGCTACTTCCCATTGTGGGCCACTAAAATCTCATTCATTATTGTCTCCAGGCCCAAAATGCACTGACTAACCAGTCATCAGTGAGAGAGCTGAAAGTCTTTTGTTTGATACTGAAGGTCACTTCAGAACTGCATCTTCATCCTATGACCCCAATAGTCTGGGCAGGAACCAAAAGGGTGGGTAGCAGAAAGCCACACGCTCACCACAAACAACTCCAACAGCACCGTGACTTGGATGCCCCGCAGCTGGAGACTTGGAGCCAGTGCTGTGGGGCCACCAGCCAAGCAGAGCCTGGGCTTTGCTAGTGAGTACATAGAATCTTAGAATCACTAAGGTTGGAAGAGATCTCCAAGATCAAGTCCAACCAGTAACCTAACCCTGCCAGGTCGACCACTAAACCATGTCTCTAAGCACTACATCTGCACGTTTCTTAAAAACTTCCAGGGACAGTGATTCTACCACCTCCCTGGGCAACCTGTTCCAATCCCTGACCATCCTTTCAGTGAAGAAATTTACCCCTTGGACCACACAAGAGACACCATGCTGGCCCTGCACCATGGGGGAGTGACACACCTGTTGATGCAGTCTTCCCAAAGCACACCTGTCCCTTGGATCTAATCCCCCACGAGTGAGAAGGGCCTCCCCAGGGGGACCAGGGCCAGCCACTGCAGCTGGCCTCTGTCCTGGAGGTTCACAGGAGCAGGGGGATGCTGGGAGCAGTGGAGCAGCACAGCTCCTCTGCCTTTCCCAGGCCCTGTGCCAAACACAGATAAATAATGGGTACAACACTGCTGCTTCATGAAGAGAGTGGTGAAGCAACTGTGCAGCCTGCTGTGTGTGCCAGCTGCAGAAGAACCATGCTCAAGACATGCAAACTTGCAAATGCAGTCTCAAGGCACAATCAAAAGCCTGTTCATGGCTATCCTCACAAATATTCATTTTAGCCAAGATCTCCCATTTGACAGCCCAAGGATTTTCAACACAGTTTGCACTTGCAGTGCAGCCCCAAAGAAGCAGGGATAAACTTATCCAGCCAGTCCCAACCCTAGAAAATCCTGGCACAGCCTCACACCTTAGGCTAAGCGCATTCTGGGACCCTGGTGTGTGCCAGTCTGTGTGGGTACACTGAGTGCCAGAGAATGAGCCAACAACAACAAGAAAAAAGAAATTAAGTCAATTTAAGCTCCTCTCCAGAGAAGTGCATGGCTTTTTGCAACTCCCTTTGCTTCCACTGCAGCTTGTTTCACCATCACTGTATGAGCATAATACCTCAGCTCCTCTGGCCCTTGCACTCCAGGGGCTTTAGCTGCATGCATATGTTGCAGTTCAGCCATTCTGGCTGGGGATGTGTATGATAGACACTCTAAAAGTGGTCAAAACCACACCTAGGAAGGCTTAAAATTGTGAAGATTTTTTTTTTTTTTTAATTCCAATTTGAAAAAAAAAAATCCCATCTTAAAACTGGAAGGTTTAAAATTGTGAATACTACAAACTAGCAATAGGTCAAACCCATGTTTTTGATTAGCTCAGACCAACTCCAGTGGTCAGCAGAGCAGGCGTCCTGCTGCAAGGCTCCAGAGTTCAGCAGTCAGGAACAGTTGTACTGGAGAAACAGCCAGAAATTTTGTTACTGTCTTTAAGCAAGAACTGGGCCAGTCACTCAGCTCCCAAGGCCTGTGCCAAGGAAGCAAAAGAAGTTTATAAAGCAGAGAATTTGATGTACACTACACCAACAGCATTTCAAACTAAAAAAAAAAACCAAAAAAACCAAAAGCCAAACCCAACCCTAGTGGGGTGTGTGCTGCAACTCCAAGTTTGCTGTTTGCTTTGCTGGGCCCTCCCAGACACTTTTGAAAGGAACGACAATGTTCAGACGGGATTTTCCCTCCCATCTTGAGATAATCTTTGGAAGCAACGCGTGAAAAGCTGAAAGAACAATTCCTTCTTGTGTGAGCTGAGGCTAAAGCTCCTTACGCAGTACATTTAGTAATGCATTCCTTAAAGACACGTGTAGGGAGGGGCAGACAGCTTTTGGCAATGTTATTTTTTTCCCAAAAGGAACTCAAAACTCTTCTAATCTGTGATCTCAGTAGGACTGGAAACTGAGTATGTTTGGTTTATCTGGAAACCTTATGCACCAATTCCTTCTATTGAACCTAATTTATTTCTCCTTAGAGCAGCTTGCTCCAGGGAACCAAGCACTGATTATGAGTTCAAATGATTTCTTTTTCCATCTTCCAAACTTATTCTGGGAATTTAACTTTACATGTGGATCAATACAAGATTCTGAACTCCTCCTTTAAAAGATATAATCAATATATGATTTTCATATATTAGTCATATCATATCAACAGATCATATGCTTTTCTTGCCTTTAATAAATTGAAACTTTGTTATACTCATTTTTACACAGGTCAATATTTCGACTCACCTTTAGAAACACAGTTCTGTCTTTTTAGATGCAGGCTCAAAGCACCCTTTAAGCAGTATTTTCCCCACATTAGTTCATCTCTACCTTAGGGCTACTGCCCAGATCTTCAGCCTATGCATTGAACTCCTTATCTCCTTTAAAGATCTAGACTGAACTTCTGTATCCCCTCAAGATAAAAATATTCATGTTTTTTATAGAAAAAGGCATTTACATGGATCCATATATATGAAACCAGATCATTTATATGGAAACATTTCATACATTTTCCAGTGTTTGCTCACTGTTTTGAAAACTGCAATTGTATGGCAGCATCAGTTTCATCTTCAGCTTATTAAATTATTTCTAAACTGGAGTCTTTATAGCCACTAAGCTTAAATTAAATTTAGAGGAAGCATGTAATATTTACCCTCAGAAGATTCACATTCAATAATGCTTCTTGCTTTACTTTGTAATATTCACATTTTTAGCACTGCAGATCATGAGCACCTTTCAGGACATCTGAAACAGATATTCATTTAAAAGCTGATCTTACGCGCATTTGGTTGGATTCACAGACCGAAATTCTGAATGCAAAGATTTTCCCCCCAGTTTTCTATTGTTGCTCCCTTTAGTCCTGCTGCTTTTTCATATTAATATAGCATATTTTTTCACATGTGCAAAAGAGGCCTGGTTTCAGACAGAGTAAAGTACTAAATTTATAATCCTGGTGTTTAACTTCAACTCTAATACGTAATGTCTTCAAGGAACATTTAGAGATGTTCTCTCTTCACTGACCTATTCAGGCATGGCAGGATGCTCCTAACTTACTTAATCACTGTTAGATAGGATGAATATGGGCTAGTAATGTGAAAGTTAAAAGAAAGTCATCCCCAATTCCACCACCTCCTGGTATCAGAGAAGTGACAGCAGGAAATCCTTTTCCTCCTTCTCAGTGAGGATGGGAAGGAAGGGTATGGTGCAGGGGCTGGGGATGGGGATCTTGTCTGTGTACCTGCATGTGGTGCCTTCCCAATCAATGAAGATACACTGATATGAATTAAGTGACAGAAGTCCTGCTTTCAAAGATTTTTTACATTACATATTTGTTGTATAAAAAGAAGGAACAAACTAAAATACTCTCATAAAACCTTTGCTATAGCAATGGTTCAGACAATGCAGCCTTCCAGATTTGCTAATGACATATTTTGAGCCATCATTGCAGTAACATGAGGTGAATAAAACGAATGAAGTGCAGCTGCCAGGGTTCCCTTTGACTTTTTCCTTGCTTATTTGCTTTTCTTTGTGTAGGCACATTTTTAACAACATAGAAAGCTAAATCAATGGCCAGTTAACTATTGATCCCTGGCTAGTTTCACTCTCTTGTTCAGGACCACACCAAAAGGCTTACAATGCTGTACAAAAAGCCTAAACTTCACATGGATTTTATTAGTGCACAATGTATTAATAATATAACAGATACAGTTGAAGGAAACTGCTAAAAGTAATGCATGCCTCCTTGTCAAGAGTATTTTTAAAGCTCTTTTACAGAATCTTGGAACTGTTTAAGCTAGAAAAGACCTTTATGATGACTGAGTCCATCCCTTAAGCCAGCACTGCCAAGTCTGTCATTAAACCATGTTCCTACCTGATACACATACTTGTCTTTTAAATCCCTCCAGAGATGGTGATTCCACCACTTCCCTGGGCAGCCTGTTCCAATGTTTGACAATCCTTATGGTGAATTTTTTTTTTCCTAATATTTAATCTGAACCTCCCCTGGTGCAACTTGAGAAAATTTTCTCTTGTCCTATCACTTGTTTCCTCAGAGACCGACCTGGCTGCAACCTCTTTTCAGGCAGTTGTGGAGAATGGTAAGGTCTCAGCTGAGCCTACCTTCCTCCAGGTTGAATAACCCATGCTCCTTCAGTTGATTCTAATAGGACTTATGTTTCAGAACCTTCACCAAGCCTGCAGTGTTCAGTGGGGTTGTTGTGACCCAAGTGCAGGACCAAGAACTTCACCTTGTTGAACCTCACACAGTTGGCCTTTTCCCCTTATTCCAGCCTGTCCAGATCCCTCTGTAGAGCCTCCCTATCCTCCAGCAGATCAAAACTCCTGCCCAACTTAGTGTCATCTGCAAACTGACTGAGGGTGCACTCAATCCCCTCATCCACATCATTCATAAAGAAATAAACAGGACTGGCCCCAACACTGATCCCTGGGGAACACCACTTGTGACCAGCTGCCAACTGGATGCAGCTTCATCTACCACCCTGCCCTGGTCCTGACCATCCAGACAGTTTTTATCAAGTGAAAACACATGCATCCAAACCATGAGTAGTCAGTTTTTCCCAGAGAATGCTGAGGAAAACAGTGTCAAAGGCTTCAGCAAAGTCTAGGTAAACAGCATCCATAGTCTTTTCCTCATCCACTAAGTGTGTCATTTTGTCACAGAAGCAGACCAGGTTGGTAAGCAAGACCTGCCTTTCACAAACCCATCCTGACTGGGCCTGATGCCCTGTATGTGCTGCATGATTGTCCTCAAGATGATCTGCTGCATAACCTTCCCTGGCACCAAGGTCAGGCTGACAGACCTGTTCCCCAGATATTCCTGTCCCTGTAGATGTGCGCCACATTTGCTAAGTTCCAGTCAACCACCACCTTTCTGCTGGGAAATGATTGAAAGTGGCTTGATGAGCACTATGTCAGCTCCCTCAGTACCTTTGGGTGGATCTTACCTGGCCTCATGAACTTGTATGACAGAACACTAACCATTTCCCCTGGGAATATATGGGCTTCATTCTGATCCTATCCCCATCTTTCAGCTCACCTGAACAACTGCTGGTCTTATTATTAAGGACAGAGACAAGAAGGCATTAAGTACATCAGCCTTTTCCTCATTCTTTGTCACTGTTTCCCTCTACATCCAATAATGTATGGAAATTTTTCTTAGCTTTNTGAACTTGTATGACAGAACACTAACCATTTCCCGTGGGAATATATGGGCTTCATTCTGATCCTATCCCCATCTTTCAGCTCACCTGAACAACTGCTGGTCTTATTAAGGACAGAGACAAGAAGGCATTAAGTACATCAGCCTTTTCCTCATTCTTTGTCACTGTTTCCCTCTACATCCAATAATGTATGGAAATTTTTCTTAGCTTTCCTTTTATTGCTGATGTATTTATAGAGGCAATTTTTATTTTCTTTCATGGCAGTAAGATTATCTTCTGGTTAGGTTGTCAATACACCCATGTTTTTTGGGGAAGAAGCCCTAATTATTACATGATCATTCTCAGGTGCTTCTGAGGCTTCCAACACATCAATAACCCCTGTGTTCTTGCTCCTGCATGGATGTCCATCCCCCATCTCCACTGGGACAGCAGATCTCGCTAGCACACTGTCCCTCACACCTTGGCATGATGCCCCCAGGCTTATCTCTACTGAACCTGGCTTTATCCCTTTTCCCCTTCAAATTTTTTTGCATTAGGCATTGTCGGAAGGATGAGCTATCTCCTCAACCAAGACTGTCTAAACATGGATTCACAGGGAAAATACTGAAGAACAAAGGACATTTGGTTATTCAAAGCAGCTTATTTTGTCTTAGGTACCTTCAAAAGAATATCTGTGTTGTTTGATGGTCTTCCAAAGGCTCCAATACATAAATCTCACTCACTGACAGATCAACTTCACAGTAGTCACTGTGCCTTTTTAGACTTAGTGCTGACTACATGTTTCATAAATTATCTTTCTTCTGTGCCGGGCCCTACCCGATGTTTACACTAAGATGGTTCAAAATTTATTAAGTAGGGTGTTTCCAAAGAGTCACAGGAAATTTGGTTCCAGTATAATTATGCAACCACTACTTAGCAATAATTAGGCCTAGTACACCAAACATTATAAATACAGCTAAAACTAAACCTGCAGCATCCATTTTCTGTATAAGCTTGATTGTCACTAAGTCATGGCAAAAGTCTGTTAACGAGGTCACTTTCTGAAAACACACAGTGGTTCTGCATACAGACACAGAAAACACTCATAAGTGCTATTCTGAAGAAAAGCATTTTCCCAATGATTTTCAAAAGCATTTTATTGTTATTCACATAGGTAAATTTAAGCACTACTGAGCTTTATAATGACCCAAGAAATGAACTCCTGCCATTCGAAATCCTTTTCCTGGAGTCATCTTTTCTAATCAGAAAAGATAGGACTTGGGCACCCAGCATTACTGGGCCATCACTGAAACACTCTTTGCAGTTACTTCTTAAACAAGGCACAGACTAAAGATTGTTCTACCAAATTTTTTCCAAAAATTGGAAACAAGCAAATTCCTAAACCCTAACTCTATGAAGAGCAGAACCAACCCCAAACCTATGAAGAGCAAAAACCAAAAGTATTGTAGGAAATTATTTGTCACAAATGCCTATATCAGCTCCACAGTGGAGTATTATTTATAAGTACTGTTTTAATTAAAACCACGAACTTTAAAAGAGTTCACAGTTAATATATGCCCAGGATTTCTTCTCTCTGTGCAAACTATCAGAGCAATGTGTCTGCTGTGTAAGCTGGACTCAGCTTTCTTTTAATTAAGTTTGTTCATGGACAGCACAGCATTTGCTAAAGCTAAATATTGCTGGAAATGAATTGTTATTGGTCAGTCCAGCACAGAGCTGCTGCAGAACCTTCCATCATGCAATTCAACTGCCAATGGTGATTTGATTTACACTTTGTCTTCCATGAGAAATATGGGTTTGAGTCACTGTGGTTGCTTCCTTCAGATTCTATAAGCTACATGGTAGCTCCCTTCACTTCCAAGAATACAGTTGTAACCAGAACTATCAAAAACTGATATAAAAACCTCTTATTCATACTTTTGCTATTACATGGTGAGATTTTTAAAACTCCTTACTTCTTAGTCTTCCTAGAAACAAATTTCCAGCTTCCAGCTTGCACAATACAGTGCAGCCAAAAAGGCAGATCAACTCAGAAAGAATCATTGTGTCATTTTAACTTTGAATATGTTCAGTTGTCTCCATATTCTATTTCACACTGTTTTAGTGACTGGTTTGCTATTTTTATTGCTGTTAAGTAAGAATCAATTAATTACCTCAGATGATCTGATGGCTGTCTATAGCAATTTCTGAAAATGCTACACTAACCCCTACCCATGAACCTAAAATCAGAAATTCACTTATAACCTCTGGAAGCAAAAGGCTAATTTGCCAGATGAGCTGCAACCTAAGTTGAATACCTTATCTATTTATTTTGATTTTTCATCGACGGCGTGCAGCTCAACTTATGACAGTTTTCTATTGCCCACTGGACAAAATTGCCTCAAGTATGTTTGTTTCCTTTATGCTATACTGAGCTAATGACATGCTGATTGATGTATATTTTGCAGGATTCTCTTACTGATATTTAGTCAAGAGTCAAGTCCTTTTTCCCCACAGAGGAATGAATTTTGCAATTTAACTCTGTTATTCGCTTTCTCCCAGAACTGTGTTTTACTGATGCTGTCCAACAGAAAGGGTGCATTTGTGATGTGCAACAGAGAGCAAAGAGGTCACAGAAGAGATTACTTGCTTTGCAGAGGACACAGCATGAAATCAGGCCACAGTATAAACTTTCCGCTATCAATAAGGGAGGAAAGAAAACTAATTCGACCTAAATTTCCATATGCACTAAATCAATAACATTAAATTAACAGCTTCATTTAAAGTGCTCTTAAAAAAAGAACTTAGAAGTATGCATTGAAACATCCCATTTTAATTGATTCTTGTGATTATTACTTGTAACTTTGAAAAATATGATACAGCAAATAATAAGTATTTAGTAGCACTGCTTACTTCAGTTCTTCAAAAATATCTGCAGTGCCAGTGACACTAATTAGTTGAAATGGTTTTTTTTATGTATGTAAAATGCTTAGTGAAAAAAAAAAATTCTGATTGCAATAATATATGAAAAAGAAATTCACTATTATTTTTGCTCTAATTAAAACCATACTTCCAAACACCTGACATAAACACCAAGCATTTCCAGATGAAACTCTTGTTATGTTGAGGTAATATAACTCTTACAAGAATTCTACAGTTCTACTTTACGTAAGCTGAAATATCAAGAGTTACGATAACCAATAGTCAGAAGCTGGATTTGTGCACACAGCAATGCAGATTCCAAAGTAAATTGTTCAAATTATTACAGAATTTCTAGATCTTGCTTTTTTTAGTCTACATTTTCAAGATGGCAACTCTCAAGAGTGGTGAGTTCTGGAGCTGACTGGGCTGTTCCACTTCCTTACCTCAAAGTTTAAAGCAGAATGTCTATGTTCTCATGACAGTAACATTAGACCAAAAGGATTTCAAATGGCAGTGGAAACAAATGGTTTTCTCCTTAATCTGTCTCAGGATACAGTACCACTTGCTCAGTGCAGAGGTCAGAGTACAGTGTCATTGTAGAGGACAAAACTGGGTTCCTCAAACTGTAGATAAAAAGCATTTAGGTCAACTTGTGCATTAGCCCCTCCTGTGTAACGTGGAGATTGTAGCAGCTGTTAGAGCAGAGGTTGGATGCTCCTTCCTCGGCAAAGGAAGCAATGGGACTTCTTAAACAAAAGGAGCATGGCAAAGGTGAGGGCTTTGCTGTCTGATCATCCAGAGGCTATAAGGTGGCATAATGGAGCAGCAGAGCCACAAGTTACAGATGTGGTCATACACACATAACCTGTTCTTGCCCACGGTGGCTTTAGGACTTTCTGTCCACTATTTTTAGCAGCTGTTCTTTCCAAGGACCGAGTATTTGCTCTGTCAGGGTCTGATCCTTCTCTAACTGAATGCTACAGAAAATTTCTCTTTGGTTTAGTTGGCAGCATCAGGATATGTGCTTGGAAAATATTTGCAGAACTGAATTCAGTTTAATAAAGATGCAAATAGCCCAGTGAATACATTTCCTCTGATTACATGCATTTATTGTTTTCCTTTAATATTTCATTTCAAAGCTGCCAGAAATATAAAAACAAAACAGATTTGCATATAGGGTTAAATTATTATCAATGTTGCATCCACCTGTAGATCACTAGGAACTTGCGTTTCTCTTGAGAAGATTCTCTAGATTTGAGGCTAAGTCTGAGGAATCTAAGGAAACTCATATTTCTTCATTTAAAATTCAAAGACTTAACATTTAACTGTCTACACTTGGACTGGAAAAAGACCATATCTATTAACAGTAGTAAATTATCAGCACTGGGACAGCATTAAAAGCTTTTAGAGGACTTTTTGGGACAGTAAAAGGCTTTTTAATATTTGACCTACTGACCCAAAGGTGAATTCAAGCAATGCACAGGTCCCATGTGATTGCCTGTGAAGAAAACAGAAGGCTTTCTTTTGTCATGTTTTGTGTTACTTCCGATAAACCATAAATGAAGTCAGAATTTTCTGGTCTGGGAATTCCTATTGGGATAAAGGTTGAGGCCTACTTAGCCTGAGTCCATACAAACTGCTAGAGAACAGTTATTCATCTTGATGCACATGCCAGAAATAGAAACCTACTAGTCCTTGAGGATGCATCAATTTTCAGGGAGTCTGGATATTTTTAACTACTACAGAAACGTAAGGAAAAAAAAATCTACATAGACACTGCTTTAGGAAACCAAAATCCATTGTAAAACACTGCCTTGACAGCTTTATTTTGAGAAATCTGTATTTAACACAGACAAAAATACCATTTCCATTTAAGATCAGGCTCAACACACAAAATACACACTGCAGAAATACTTGTACTATATCTAAATGCATCAGATATAAAAAGGCAACCAAGTCATGTTTCAAATGTGACAAGGGATGGTTATCACTCAGAAGCACAACAGATATAACACTACCCCATTTTCCCTATTTGTGAAATTTCCAAAGCTGAGTCAGCACGTCCCGGCAGAGGGTTAGCAAGACGGCCTTGAAATAATCAGTTTCCACTCCCACAAATGAAAATGAGGAAATATTGTGAGTAAGGGAGGAAAACGAAACTTTATTTAAAGCATAACACATTAAAAATAGGAAAAAAAAAAAAAAAAGCAGGGTGGAATTGCTGTAATTAACACTGCTGAATCCCATTGCATGACACAATCCTGAACTGCTGAGCTGTCTGTGCTTTCCTCAGCACTCATCAGAACAGGTCTTGCTCTATGTGATGAGATTGCCTTGGTAAATGAAGTTCAGATTAGTGGTCAACATCAGGAAAGAAACATGCAAAGGTTAATGATGGGGTTAAAATCCTGTCTCTTTGCCAAATGGAGCAGGCATGGATGGTCCCATGGTGTCCAGGCTGGAGTCTCAGCATTGCTGGCACTGTCTGTCTGGAATTTTCCTGTCAGGAAGTCCACTGCTCCATGGCTGCAGTCAATGTCATGCCCATGCACAGCAATGACACGAAACAAATCAATAACCCATGGTGGCCAATTATACACTGTTCAAACACATGAAATTTCACTAGAAGAGTGGTAAAGAAAGTCACCTTTCTATTTCCCTTCATTATCCTTCAGAAATACCGTGCACTTAGACAACCATGGGCACAGATGTGTAGGCAAGTTAAGTCATGTAAGTCATGGAGCACATAGTGTATCCTGATGCTGCAGATGAGCTAAGTGTCAAAGCTCACCTTCCCTGACACAGAAACCAAGCACCACTGGGGAAGGAAGCATTATTTAAGGGTATATCATGCTTTGTCTATGCAGAAAATAGGGATCTGAGCGGTTCAGTGCATTGCCTAGAGGTTTGGGGAACATCAGGGGAGAGGAGTAGTGCATAAATATATGCACTACTATATATTTACAATACTGGGGGAGAAAGGAAGGAAGGATAGAGAGAGCAGTACGAGAAACATGGTTCTCCTCTTGCCATATGATGAAAGTACAGAGGAAAGAAGATTTTATTGTACTTTTCAATCTACAAAGAACATAGTGCAAGATGGTGGCGGGGGGAAGCAGTGAACCAAAAAGTAGTCTATGAACTCTCTTACATCCAAAAACAAAGATAAGCACAAGTTCTTAATGAGTTTTCCTACAAACCATTCATGAGCTCCTTCCACATTTCATATCAGCTAGAAGAATGCTGTTTTCTCAGCAATAAACACTGACTCAAGTTTTCCAAGCCAATGTTTCCAGTTGCATATTCACAGAGAAAAGTACAAAGTCACAATTATCTGCAGGAGGAAGCAGAAAACCACTCTGAAATTAAAGTAGATATAGCAAGGTGGACAATGTGGCCAGTTCTATCCTCCTATCAAAGGTCAAGACAGAATTATAAAGCAGATTTTGTTGAGCCATGAGGGGCCATAACCTGGTCCTATTGTGGAGAGGAAAAAGAAGTTCCCTCTGCTCAAGAAACTGGTGTGAAAAGTGCATATGTGTTGTGGCAAAAACAGAGTTTTGAGAAAGCCATTAAGCAAAGATACCTGGTAACCAACATAAAATAACAGATTCAGTTGTCAACTGGTCAGCTGATGAGATGCATCAGGACTGGGGTGGCTGGACAGGGGCTGTGAAGTACAGAGCTGCTCAGGGTGGGAAGGACAAGCTCAGAGGTGCTACTGCATGAAGCTCATGCAGTTCATTGCCTTTGTAAGGAGGCAAACTGTGCAAGGATGGCACAAGATGATACAAGAGAACAGTACAGAAGAGATTGAAAGATACTGCAAGTTGGATTCAAACAGAGCACAATACTTGAGCCTGAGTACACATGACGAGTCCCTTCAAGAAGGAGAAATGGAAGAAGGAAATGGTACAAGCCCTGTAACTCCATCTTTCCTTTTGTTTCCAGAAATCTGGACTTGGCTGGCTGTAACTGCTCACATGTCAATGACTTACTATGTTGTACTAAACTGGCCTGTGAGAAAATGCACTAGCTTTCCAATATGAAGCTCTCTGAGGTTCATGCATATCTGTTCTTATGTCTATACAGTATTTCAGCTGTGGGTAAGGTGTATACCTTATCTTATATGTGTGTGAGCCTCTGTGTGTGTGTATATGCATGGGAATCATAGAATTGTAGAATGGCCTGGGTTGGAAAGGATGTTAGAGGTCTTCTAGTTACAACCCACCTGCCCATGGGCAGGGATGCCTTCCACTAGATCAGGTTCCTCAGAGCTCCATCCAGCCTTGCCTTGAACTCCCAGGGATGGGGTATCCACAACTTCTCTGAGCAACCTGTTCCTGTGCCTTGCCACCCCATGGTGAAAACTTTCTTCCTAATATCTAATCTAAATCTACTCTCTCTCAGATTTAAGGCATTTCCCCTCTTCCTGTCACTACGTTCTCCTGTAAATAGCCTCTCTCAATCAATAATGGAACAATGTGTTTGAGTACATAAGTATAGTGCTATATTATATACATAAGAACAAAATATACACATAAAAGTGCATTCCAGTTTACATATGTTTTCAGTTTTGAAGATCTGGCTAAACAGATGCCTATGTGTAAAAACATATAAGACTACATCCAGACTTCCAAAAAAGGGATGCACATTTGCAATTATGCATCATATGTGTAAGAGACTGTGTATGAAAAGTAGGTATCCCCATATATAGTCCCTTAACGTGCTAAGCTGGTGGTCTGCTTGTGTGTGATTAAATATATCTGCATGTAATCACATTTTACATTTACTTGTATATGTGTATAAACTGTTCATATAAAAAGTGATGGCTGCATCAATCCAACAAATGAGGGATGCTATTATTCTTTCTCACCTATAAATCAGAAGCAACTCTAAGAATTTCTGCAGTAATAAAACTGTAAGACAAGATGTACAGGCATTCCTTGAGTCCCAGACTGGAAAGTAATTACAGCTGGGCATTTTGGATGCAGTGGGTGGCTGGGAATTAAAGACAAAGGAGAATCTGCTGCAGGGTATAGAGGGAGTGGTGTGGTGTCCTCCTAGGATGCTGAAAGCTGGACCTGGTTTTTGTGTTGGCCCTTAAATGATCTGAATCATCAGGCCAAGGGGGAGTAGGTTCAAACTGAAAGAGGGTAGGTTTAGATTAGATACCAGGAAGAAATTCTTTACTGTGAGGGTGGTGAGGCACTGGAACAGGTTGCCCAGAGAAGTTCTGGATGCCCCATTCCTGGCAGTGCTCAAGGCCAGGCTGGGGTCCCAAGGGGGAGTTCTGAGCAACCTGGTCTAGTGGGAGGTGTCCCTGCACATAGGCAGGAGAGTTGGAACTGGATGATCTTTAAGGTCCCTTCCAACCCAAACCATTCTATGATTTTATGACTTTATTCCAGATACAGAATCCTTTTTTTTTTTTAATAATGAAAAAGACAGCATTAAAGAAGAGAACTTGAGCTACTGAACATTTTAGGCTTCTGGATTACCTCTCTCAGGTGCTGCATTCATAACAGTTTTAGTGAAAAGAAAAGCTGAGGGCTTAAAAGTGGAACATCTTAAACTCTCAGCTCTCTAATATTACATCACTAGTGCCAAGAAGTAGAATGAGAGAGAGCCATTTTATCATGCAAATTAGGAGTGCTTTATCTGAGGTGCACTTGTTATGCCAGTGCTTATCCCTGCTGATACTGATATCATCAGTTGATGACATAAATAAATAAAAAAACCCAAAACCACCAAAATAGCAAAACAACCTTGCCCATTTTTTTCTAAAAGGTAAAATGAGTTGTTTCTAAAGAAGGTAAGATGGAAAAGATACCTGTGAAATTCCAGAGTTTGTTTGTGAGGTTCCTGTCATGACTCTAGCAATTCCTGGTGGCACATGGTAAAAAATACTGCTGTGGATGTGTGAGCTTTTTTTACTACTGTGTAAACACTTTAAACCTAAGGGACCGAAGCTGATATTATGCAGTCCTGAGAAATCTGTGTTCAGCTCAAATTTGTCAACTGATCAAGCTAACGTTACTTGTATTCTGTGGACCACTTAGAAAGAAAAAAAACCCAAACCACAAAAAAACCCCACATCTATGTGCTAAATATGGAATTGGTCACAAACCCCCAAATCTAGCAAAAAAAAAACCCATAAAAATGCTCAGGTTCTCCAAGAGAAAAATAAATATCCACTGGATCCTACTGAGTAAAGTCTCAGTCTGGTGTTGACTCAGTTGTGGACCTGCAGATCGGTGACTGCCACAGATGGACTGCACATCCAGCAGCCTCAGGATGGGATCTGACACTCAGAGGTTTCCCAGCCTTTCCACTCCAGGGAGCGGATGAGGCTGGCTCTGCTGGGAAAAGCATCAACAACCTCTGCAGCTTGTTTGTTTTTTATGGGAAGTAGTTTCGAGTTACATTACCCTATTTTTAAAGATCAATAAACTTAACCTGCTAGGCTGCCTTTCACAGGTTCTTGAGATATGACATTGTTTCAAAAGATCAAGCAATTCCCCAAGAAAGTGAGTGGCTAAAGAGTAGAGCTATTTGCATTTACTGTGTTAATAATTTTAAGACCTTAAATAAGAAAATTTAAAGAGTTCAAAATAGTCAAGTATGAGAAAAAAATATTTTGAGGTAGTCAACCAAATCACAGTTTATGCAGTGAAACAAGAAGAAAAAACAAAATACACAGCCAGCTTCTGCCACTTGTGATACACCTAGAAAATTGTGTTGTACTGTCCCAGTGTTGCTAATCCCCATGTAAGAAACAAATTTCCCCACTTTTCAATTCTGCTAAACCTGCTATCCATTCTATAAGCTTCAAAATTAACATGAAGAAAAAGAAATACTATTCAGAGACAAAGCCCACTTGAAACCAAGGCCCTGAGTACTCTGGGACAATTAAAGTGCAGCCTGGGTATATTAATCACAGTCTTCTGGCCCATTTCCAAATTGGGCAATTACAATCTGCCTACCTCAAATTCTCTTCAGAGTTTCAAATGCAAGAGTTATTTGTGATTTCCTTCCTATAAAAAGTGTTGTTTAGCACAGTCAGTAAAGACTGGTTTCATTCAAGTGATGGGTGAATAACCCACATTGACTATAGAAAATGTGTAAAAGCACTTTAGGATCCTTCAGGAAGAAGGACACTTATTACATGGTCATTTTACATTGCTATTATTATTCTAAGAGGAAGTACTCCTATCTAGATATTTCTTCACAGGCCTCTTAGTAACCAAGTAGTTCAGAGTTTAGACTTGTTTTTCTAAAATTATATTATGGTAGATTATTTTTTTTGTTAATTGAAGATGATAGATTTGAAATGCAAGCACCGTATCACAAAGACAGTTTAGGAACACATACACAACTTCTGCTTTGAAAACTATTCAGACAATTCCTGAGCCAAAAAAGATTAATGATTTATTATGGGGCTCATTAATCAAAAATTGTGTGTGCATGTTTTTTAAAGGACCAATTCCACTGTTCAAGTCAATTAGGTCCTCAAAAGCTATTACATCGGGAAGGAGCCACAATATTACCAAGACTTCCTGCAATATTGTTGAGACTTCCCCAAGTGTATTTAGAGTATAAAATAAATGCTATTATTCAGGAGATACTGAATTGCTAAGCTTCTTAAATTTGTACAATTGGGAACTTGAAGTACATTAAAATGCTGAAACTCATTAAGAGTCCTTTTCACAGCTGCAAAATCGTTGGCATTCACAGCACCGTGCAGAACAATAAAACACTCCCCACACCTTTGAACAGGGCGACTTCCGTTCCTCCAGCTCTGCTTTAATGAATCACTGAGGCAGAACTGGTATCTAACCTCTCCGTCAACCTCTTTCATTGAAAGTAAGAAACAAAAAGCCACAATAGCACTAATATTCTGAACAGAAAAGAAAAATGTACAAGCATACTGTACTAACCCTCCCCCAGCAGAAAAACCTCAGCTATCGCTGAATGTAATTCAATTTTCTCCATCAACAAGAAAAAAACCAACTTCAGAGGCAGAAAAGAATCCATCTTTTTCTCTCAAGTCACCCACCAAACCATGCCAAGTAGACTTTGTTTGGGTGTCACTTTTTTGAATGCAAAGCACAGGACTCAGCATTTGGGTGGGTGTTTTCACTAACACTAGCTGGAAAAGGTCACTCTGCATGCCAAAATGTCCTCCTGCCCTGATCCCTGAAGGGCTGGATTTTGTGCCTCCAAAGCGGTACCAGAACAAACAGCCCAAGTCCTCAGGAAATTTGTGGACACCCCATAAATGTTTCTGACACATTCTCCAGCAGATGCATAGTGCTGGTCCTGATGATCAGAAGACAGGGCCTTTCTGAGATTCAACAAAATTCCATCTTTCTCCACCTGCATCAAGGTAAGCAGTGCCCAACCCTTCCTAGCCAGCCACTCTGCACACCAAGTGATTGCAAACAGCACTTAAAACCAATCCCTCCCTTTGATCTGGGAACAGTATGTTCTGCCTTCTCCTCAGTCAGGATGGTCACAACTGCACCTCTCATATCTACAGGTCTCACCAAGCCCAGGGCAAAGAAACCCAAGTCTTATCAAAACTAGTGTGCATCAGCCTGATTTCTTCAGCTGAAGGATTTGTTTCTAAGTAAATTTCCATTGGGCCACCTACCACGCTTCCTTTGGTATTTGAAAAACAGAAGGAAAAACAGTCAGTAACCAACCAAAAATTAAGTGAGAGTAACAACTATGGAAATAGTGACTACTCTAGACATTTCACAAGATTCATCATAATCTTGGTGCTGGACGAAACTGAAAGAAACAGTCTTGGGACTATTATTTAGCTCATTAAATTCTATGTGCAAACTCTGTCTGTTTATTTCAAACTATTCCCCAAAGCAACAAATGGATTGTCTCCCTGAGAGGGGGAAATTTTTCCCTTTTCTCCTCTAAACATTTCTGAAAGGAAAGTACAATGCCAAACTGTTGAAAAGATTATCTATTTCAGAAGTGGGTTTGAGAGATTCAACAAGAGATATTCATAATAAAGATCACAGAATTAATTACAGAAAAAGAGGGGGTGGGGTTCTGAGTGGGAGTTCCTGTCTACATCAAACAAGCTCAAAGAAAGCAACATTACGAGGGAAGATTACAGTATGACAAAAACAAGGCATGTGGTTAAAGCAAAAGATGCTTTGATAGTGTACGAGCTGAGATGGTTTTGTTACCAGCAACAAAAAAAAAATGTAGCTTTCAAAGCTTAGCTGAAGAGTACTACCCCAGCCCTAGAGTTCTTGACAAAATACATCACCACTGGCACATGGTTCGGGCTCCATCTGTTCAGCTGGGGATACCTAAAGCATGCCAAGTGAGGAGAGCAAGAAAACTTGCCTGCTGCCTGCCACAGGAGCACACACAGGTGGACCCCCTGCATATCCCCTCCAGGATCACATTCCTCAACTGCTTCATGGCCATGGAGACTTGGGACCAGGCACTGCTGGTGCATGGCCATCAGCACTGTGGGCAAAGGAGGTGTCTGCCTCCATGCCAAATGCTGCAAGAGACACAGCAGTGGCAAATCCCAACTTCTTCCTGAAAAAAAACCAAGGAAGAAAAGGACTATACCAGTTTCCTCTGTCCAGTTGTTTGGGGAACTAATTGATACTTGCATGGAGACAACTAAAAGAAGGAAAGAAGACCTCTAAGCTTTTCAAAACATAACTGATAGTAATTTTTTTCCATCTGAACAGGAAAACAGTGCCCAGCAGAAAAAGAAGTGTTTTCAACAGCTTTTTATCCTTGGGCTGTTTTGGCTTTCCCTCCTGAATCCATCTTACTCTTTCTATTGGATAATTTCATTACAACCAAAGGGAAAGGGTCACTGTGGAATCCATTCCCTTTGCTGAGTCGAACAGAACTCAAGCTTCCACCTTGAAATCACACTGTAAAAGTTGTCTTATGCTGACAACTCATGGATTTCCTTGTCCTATAATTTAGAGTAATTGAACTTTGCCATCTTGTTTTTTGCAAACTCAAAATATAATGCCAACCTTCTATTGCAGTCTTATCAACTACCTTAATTTATTTAGCTTAAACTTTTGTTCTCTTGGAAAACAGCACAACGATGCTTGCATCCAAGCAGTACAATTAAACATCTCTCCTTATGCAGTGTGACCAAGTACACCTCAAGGGCTATGGTAATCTTATTCATTTTAGAGTATGGGCCTGTATTTTTACACAGTACGTTCCCATCTGGAGAGAAGATCTTGGCCAGCATTATTTTAAAACTACAAATCAAAACTTTCTATTCTGCATTGCAAATCATTGCACTTGAGTAATACTGGGCACTTGGAGCTGAAAGCACAGGGTTGCTCATAGTGACTGAACTGCACACCAAGGCAGAGGTATGAGCTCAAACATCTGCATGCCCATCATGGAGGTTTGGATGTGCATTATGCACCTGGCTTTGTATATCCCACTCTGGCTCTGGGAAAAAGACTTGTCTGATTTCAAACACAGTGCCTTCAAGCATGAAGTATTTTCTATTTTTCAAATCAACTTTTGAGAACAGTTTGAATTATTTGCTTTCTTAATTAATTATGCTTTGACCCTTAATGTGGGAAGGAAAAAAAAAATCTGAATAGCTTTCAGGCATTGTCCAGACTCCACACTGTGGAAAGAAAAGCATTTACTAAGTGTTAGGCTCACAAATGAAATATTAGTATTTATGTGCAGTGTTTAGAGTATCTGTCTTTGGAGCTGGGAGTAGGTGCCTCATCACACAGAGTTTCCCTCCCACATATGTGAGAGACATTTAAGAGATGTTTTAGCTTGGGCTGTTGTCATAAGGGATCTCAACTGCAGTAATCCAAAACTGCCCTGCTTTAGCACCTAACCCTGGTGCCAAGATTTACATTCAGGAAAGACTGTAGATTGCAGACCCCAGCCCGAGGATTGTGTCTGATTTTAAAAGCTTTTTCTATGCACTGCCTATGATTATCCTTTTAGAGAAGGAAATTAGAGGAAGAAGCCATTCTAAATGACTAGACTAAATTTAACTTTGGCATCTAAGGTCAGACCAAGAATTTTTGTTTCAGAGTTTGAGTTGTGTTTGCTTTTACTCCTAAGTGAGTTCCAGCTTGATCCTAGAAGCTACCTGTGGCAGCTGAAAATGATACCATCCCTTCAGGTCTCATCCTCATACAGACCTCAGTACTCTCCCCTGCAATCCCCTGTGGTTTTGAGCATCTGGCCTTTCCTTGCTAGATAACATTAAGAGGATGAGTGTAAGGCTCAGAGTGGGGCAAATGAACAGCTCATTTTCCTCAGCAACACCTAATGTGCAAATATGGCCTTAAAAGACATGGAACACCAGAACCTGTATTTCTAAAACAAACAACAGTAAGCAGACAAAAACCCCAAAATTATCAAACCACCCAAAAAACCCCAAAAAACCAACCAAAATCAAGCCAACAACAAAAATCCTTACCAAAGAAGCAAAACCAAACAAACAAAAAAGGATTTCTCTTTCAGCTATTTCAAGTATATGAGTTAATGATGCCTTATTCAGCCAAGCATTTTGCTGATCTAACTTAGACTAGTCATTAGAAAAACCTCTAGCAGCAACAGAACCACAGAACCGAAATTAAGTTATCAGGGAATATCTTTCCTCATCTTTTGCTCTAAATGCTATATGCATCAGAAAATCTGGAGGTGAAAGACTTCCTGTATTTTTAATATAAAGTAGCTAAGCTTTGGCCCAACTCCAGTGAAGCAGTTTCTCAATTGCCCAAGTAACCAAAAATGAAAAAAAAAAAAAACAGAGAGTAAATATGCATTTGGCCAAGCAGGTTCAACACCAAATTATGCTGAATGGGATTGATTGTGCACAAGCAAAAGCACAATACTTGCTTGTAAATCCCAAGATCAAAGGCTAGAGAATAAAAGAATGCATATGACTAAACTCATAAGGTAAAAGAATACTTAAATGTAAGGAAGATTGTTAACCAACATCAGCATATACCAAATGTACTTTTGAATTACTTTTGAAAATGCAATCCTCTGGGTTTAGGTTTGCATTTTGACTCTTCTACATTTGTGCCCACTCTATTAAAAATAAATGCTAACTTAATTTTTTTTTTTTCATTTTTTAACACATCAAACTCGTAGTTATATGAGGACTACTAAACTTCCATGTTCACATGGTTTTAAACAAATTCTTTAGTTTGCCAACACAAGGAGGACCAAAATGAGTTGAAATCTTCTTATGGAAATGTGTACAAAGCTAGGAACAGATTTGTGTACCTAGCAAGCCAAATAGAGTCCGCAAGTTAAAAGTTAAGCATAGTTCAAATCCCCTGAGAACTGCTACAAGAGCACTTTCTTTCTGAAAATACCTAAATAGTTAATAGAGGAGTTAACAGTTAATGATGCTTAAAATGTGGACCTTAATTCATGAACTTTATGGGAATGATAAAATATAGCAATGGGCTTTTCTAATGGTTTCCACAGTTCAGCCATTCTCTCTTAACGGGTAGGACCTCAGGCTTTATGGTAAGCATAAAAAGGCAGCAATTGCCATCTTGGTGAAGTTGCTGACCTACCTAACCTGGAGATTACATCCCTTTACGCCAGTTTTGTCATCACAATGCAAGACTAACAGCAGCTTTTACTAATATAACAGTGAAGTTTAGTCATATATGTGGGAAAATGAAAATACACGTCATTACTGCTTTATACAGTACATAGAAAATAGCTTAATAGCTTTAATTAAGATACATTTCAGATATAAAGTTTTTTCATGACTTGTCTTTGTCTGCCATTAAAATGAAAGGCTGGGTTAGAAAATTGCAAGACTACATGATGACACTGAGTCCTGCCTGGACCTTCTATTGCCTGTCATGGCAGTAGCAATGATTTAGGAAATCCACTGTCCCTGTCTTTGGAGACCCCAGAACAACACCACAGTTTCTGCTGCATGGAGAAACGACAAAATGTTTTCAGCAAAGCACATCTTTTAAGTTGACATCATCCTTCCAGAACATGTCAAATACAGCCACTAAAACTGCAACCTACATATGGTTTAGATTAAAACTAACAAACAAACAAACCAGCCCTTAAATTATGAGGCCTTCCAGGAGCAAGAAGCCAAAAGTACAGTAATTGCTTTATAGAGCACTGCAGGGACTGCCAGCAGAGCAGCACATTCGGCGCCACTCAGAGGAGAGGGAGCTGCCCGTTCCCAGTGAGCAGGATGGAGTAACAGCCTCTCCCAAGGCAAAAGGGCTGCTGGGACGCTCTCATCCCTGCTGCACCCTGGCTTGCACATACCCCCAAGGGCACCTGCACTAACAAAGGAGTGAAAAACCTAACACAAAGCACAGAAAATCCCTCCATGTAGCCTGTGCAACAGGCTTTGGGCTTCTGCCTCAAGGAGAAAAGAGCTCCAGGATGGTTTGGTATTAATGACAAAAATGAAGAAATTACATTTGTGCTGCTTCCTACATTTAGCAAAGGAAATTATGCATTTCCCACAAAGCCTAATGCCAGCTCCACAGGGATTATATTACTATTTATTGTTTTGTTTGCTCAAATAAAACACCTGTTGAGGTCAGCTATTCAAAGAATTTTTAATATACAAGCCTTACACTATGGAGAGTAAGAAATGTTTATAGAGGCACTCCTGGTAAGATTGTTGGCTTTTTTCCCCCTAGGTAGGTGCATAATGATTTAATAACAGAAACAGCATGCCCACAAACCTCTGAACCTCAGATTTAAATAAAAACTAATATATCTGAAATCTGGATATCAGTCTCCTTCAGCTTCTCCTGTTATGGAAGGAGGCGTAACCCTAGGATACGGCATCTTTCTTTTATAAAGTCCCATCTTAAAGTGTCAGGAGTCAAGGAATTAAAAACAAAAGCAGCATAAATCGCTGTCAATCATTAAAGTCTTTGATCTGCTCATTTCTTCAGAAGGCATTATGCCTCCTAAATGGAGGGATCAATCACCCTACGCCAGACCTGCTGCTAGGCACTCCTGTGCCGCACCGCCAGCACGGAGGGCAGCTCTTCACAGCGCATTCCAACTCCCCTTCCAGGCAAACCAAGGGGCAAAACCACACCAGCAGGAGAACAAAACAACACAACACAAATCCCTTTGTGCAGCTACACAACATGACTCCCTTCCCTTCCCTTCTGGCATAGTTTTAGGCTTTTCTGTTAAACAGCAGCTCACTTTGGTTTGCCTTTCCCGATACATTCTCAGTGTGTGTTCCATCATCACCATGCCTCACTAGCAAACAGGATTATTGGGGATGTTTTTTAAATCAAGGAGAAAATGTTTATATTTTCACTCATGCGTGGCCATATGAAATTATATGTTGGCCTGCCTTAGCTTGTCTCCTCCTGTCTTACAGTAAACAAACAGGCTGCATAAGTAAAGGGAGAGAAATTTATTCACCTCTTCCTCAAATGCCAAACCTCCCCAAATGCAGCACATTTATCTCACAAGGAAGACCAAGCAGTTAAAAGAAAAGAAAAGAAAACAAACAAACAAACAAACAAACAAAAAGAACTTTATTACCATGACATCTATGCACAGAGATAAATATGCTGACTTAGCCATGGTTCAGCCCAGACAGGCCCTGCTGTCCTGCAAGAAGCCTCAAAGGGAATAGAACCTCAATGCCCTGTACCAATGCAGGAGATGCAATGAGCTCCAAACAAATTAAACAGGATTAGGCCCTTGATTACCATCCTGGCTGCTGACAGAGTTGCACAGATTGGGTGAAAAAAAAGGATTTTAATAATAGCGAATGGTACCAATCAACTGCTGCCCAAGAGAGAGTATGAACAGAATACCTGTTTAATATGGCTGTGCTTGGCCTGTGGCAAGAGTTAAATGGGTTTTCATCCTAATTCAAACATGTTTGTCACTTAAAGGTTTCTATTCCTCTCATGTCTCCCAGGCCTTAATTCTGTTGCCCTTCCTCAGTTTGAGAACCCTTTTCCATAAACATTCCTTTTAATTTTAGATTATGGCAATCATGAGCACAATCTGGTCTTTATAAACAGGGAGTTGAAGAGAAAACAAACATCAAAGAAATAAAAGTAGTATTGTACTTTAAATTATCAAAGTATTTTATTTCTTTTAAAGGAACAGATTCACTGGTCTTTTCCAGCTGCCTGGCATCATCACAACGATGATGCAAAGCATTGTAAATCCAGTTCAGGGGAATGGTTACAGTGAGTTAGCAACTGCTTTACATCACTGGAGCAGCATAAAGCAGCAAGCATTTCAGTCTAACCCCTAATCTTTCAAGACATTTTACAAAACAAGAGGAAAGGTTTTTCTCTCCATCAGTGACTACTGCTTAACTGAGAGCACAGAGCAATCTAGTTAAGAGGAATAAAAGGTACCAGAGAAAATCTCTGAAAACAATTTTGAGGCAGAATTTGTACACTTTACTCTCCTTTGGCTAGCAAGAACATTTAAGTCTCTTCAGTGTAACTGGTGGGAGAAAACTGTTAGAAACAGTATGCCTCATTTTCAAACCTGATTTTAGACAGGTTGCAATATAATGCTTCAACACAAATTAGAAGGGGAGATTCACTTTTACTTAGGGCTTGGAGCATGGAGAAATCAATGCTCAGATTTAAAGACAATAAAAACAAATAAGCACTTTGGTTGAATATGAAATAGAAAGAAAAATACCACTCTCAAACCCCTCCTGCTTACCTAATGCAAGGTAAGTGGAAGTGGGGTATCTTCCCCAAGGTGACTGCAATGCTTCTTTCACTTGCTTTCAGTCTCTTGTCTGCTCAAGGCTTCCTCCCTTCATGAGCTGCACTGCAGCCTGATTAGCTGAGCAATTAACTGTGCCCTACATTGTTCTTTTTTCACCTGGCTATTGCTTCATTTCTCAAGCGGATGGAGCAATTGCTCCTGTTTGGCTAAGCTCTTAACAACCACAACTACTAATTTTCCATATGTTTTCAGGCAACCTGCAGTTCAGAGCAAGCCTTTTTTCCTACCTGAATGCCATAGAGAACGGGGGAATAATGCCATAGGAATGGTATCCCCCTGTCAACATGTGCTCCACTCCACATGTGCATGCGCACACACACACACACACACACACACACATGCTTATTTGCATACAGTTGTCTTCTTTTACCTTGCCATGTTCGAAAAATGACTAGAAAAACAAAAGTAGACTTCATTCCCATCTCCTATCAGTAAACAGTGGCTGTTTTATCCAAGTTCCTAGGGAAATGAGGCAAACATGGGATCACAGAATACCCTGAGTTGGAACGGACCCACAAGAACCATGAACCCCAGCTCCTGGCCCCACACAGGACAACCCCAAAAAACACACCACTTGTCTGAGAGCATCTCCAAACACCTGAACTCTGGTAGGCTTGGTGCCATGACCAAACATGCTGTTTGTGTTTGTAATTTTTTAACCTAATAGCTGCTAAACCCAAGAGAAAGATAAGGTTTTCAAAGAAAAACTATAGTTCTACATGTCTTTTGTCATAAAGGAAGATAAGAGATCAAGCAAGTTCCCCCAGTTGTAAGGAAAAAAATGACATGTTAAGAATGTGCAAAAGGGAATGATGTGTTAAGCATGCTGTTGCAGGTAACTGTGCAGCATCCTTTCTTGGCTCCACTTTGTGATAGGCCTGCACTGTGGGTGGCTGCATTGCACAAACATTCAGGATGCCTGAGTTACCTCTGTATTTGCATCCCCATTGATCTGCAGCCATGCAGCCAAATGCTTAACTTCATTTGCACACAGGGCTTCAGCATGTGAAATTGTTCATCCTTACATCCCTCCCTCCCATTGACTGGGGCATGTCTTAGGTGGGGCTGGGCCCAGCATTGCAGTCTGGCTGCTGCATCACTCCTGATGGACATCCTGGAAGCACTTGGCTGGCTTCCCCATTCAGAAAGTGGGAGGCTTGAGCACAGACAACACTTTATTCAAATGACAATTACTGGAGTGCTTTCTTGCAAGCCATTTCAACTCAATTACTTCAGTGAGCAGTAACATTTAATTTTACAGCCTGGGAGCACAGTGATTCTGTAATTTAAATGTTCCTGACAATTTCAATCATACTATGGTCTTCATGCAATTTGGTTCTTGACATTGAGTGGCAGAAACTGCACAACTGATGCCACTTGCCACATAATCATGCTGTCACAACAACCTGGCAGCCTGGCAGCCATGCTTCCAGGTCCTGGGCACATCCATAGCTCACTACCACTGACCAGGCAGATGAAAAGGACAGCAGATGATGGGGAAGAAGGCAGAGTCCACACTAACACACCTGCTGCTCCTTCAGGAAGCCAACAGCAGTAAAAGACAGCAATTCACCCTCAAATATCCCGTTTTCTGGATTCCTTGTAACACAGGAACACCACAAAACCCCAGAGACTTCAAGTACAGTCCATCACACCAGTCTGCCAGTCTCATTTTCTACCACGGGCATTAAGAGCTGTAATTTGCTGCAGGAACAAGCAGTCTTTCTTCCCCTCCCTGAAGTGCACGGAGGGACTCGGTGTGGTGGAGGAATTTGGCAACTCACTAGGTGACAATATGGCTGTGCAGATCCCACCTGCTCTGCATTTCTAAAGGATGGCTCAAGCCTACATCTCAGAAAAATTAGGACCTTGCTTTCAGAGACAAGCAGAGAGGCTGTAATGCATTCATCAGAAATCACAGTGAATGTGCATACCTTCTTCCCAGGAAAAGCTAATAATAAAAACAATAAAAAAAAAAAAAAAAAAAAAAAAAAAAACCCAA
>VZRH01005486.1:1810382-1836965 GCA_013397555.1 Urocynchramus pylzowi | reverse complement strand
AAAAAAAGAAAAAAAAAAGAAAAAAAAAAAAAGAGAGAGAGAGAGAAATAGTCAATTTACTTTAAAATTTAATTATGAATACTAGTCACAAACAGTTTTGATGACTACATGGTATCCAGTTTGCACTGTTTGGCCTCCTGGTTTACTAGTACTGACACCCCCACTTTCTATTTTCACATGTGAGAAAGGTAGAGATGAGTGGCAGACGTGGACAGTGACCAGTCAGACTTCACTTTCCTCCTCTACCAGTCAAAATGAAAAGGAAAGAGAAACCTACACGATGGTGAAACGGGGCAGCTGAATGCAATGCCAATAGTACCACTGCCTTTTTGCAAAGGCTCTCTTTCATTCCTCTTTATGCAGCTCTCCTTGCCACCTTGCCAGTCTGAAGCCAGGCAAGCTGAAGGAGAAGCAAAGGACAGCTGTCTGACCACTGAGCAAGGAAAAGTGCAGGGATGGCTCAGCACCAGGCACAATCCTCCTCCTTACTTCTAAGCTAGACATGGAGTAACATTTCCCAGTCTTCCTTGCTTTCCCTCCTTCCTCCACCCAGTTCTTTTCTCCCAGAGGACAAGAATTATCATTAGGAAGGTCACTTTATAGCTGCTGAGTTTCTCTCTGGCTGTATTTCAGCTGAAGCTGAAGTTAGCACGCTGCTGGGTGTGAGGCAGAGCCCTGCAGACCAGCTTCTATCCAAATCCCCAGCGCTATAATTAAAGTAATTGCTATGTCCAATGAAAGAGGTTTAATTTCACAGGGATTCAGGCAAAGCCGGAGTGTGTCTTCCCTTCCTGAGGGCTACATAACAAACTCCAGTGGCATGGAATTTTATTTTGTCACTTTTAATTGTTATTAATTTTGAGGAAAACACCTGAAATGTTTCCACAAGTATGATCAAAGACGTTAAGCTGGGGAAAATGTGTTATCTGCAACTGAAAGCAATTTTTGAAAATGTATAAGAATGCATGAAAGCAAGTGACTTCTTTCGCAGGAAAAAAAAAAAAAAGTTTATTCCAAAGGAATATGCTTCCCATGAAGCACAGTTTTACCTACAGAAAATTTTTGGTGCTGGAACAAGTATTTAGTCTTGAAAGACAACCATTTTCTGAGTTATTGATGAAAAGATTAATAAAATAAATGAAACCTTTCTTTTTTTAAAAAAAAAAGTATGCAGTATACAATATCAACATCCACACTGATTTTTCTACCCACGCCTTGGGAAACTATTCTCCTGTATGAACTCCAACAATTTTTATCCAGAATTTTTTTGGCGAGAAATCTATGCCTACAACTATTGCACATATTTGGTAAACTCAACATCATACTCTATATGTTTTTTTACAAACAGTCAAAAAGTCCCCATGTAAATCCCAAGGCAACAAATGCTGGAATGATTGTTTCGCACAAATCATCGGGTGACACATTCATGGCTACGGTGCTCTGGATTCGCTGTGCGTTGCGACACAGCAAAGCATGCATGAGCACTGACTTCAGCCCCACTGCAGAACATCTGCACGTTGTGGACATGGCTACAGTGCACTGAGCTGCCCCAGGGATCCCTAAGATAGCTGGCAGTGAAAGTGGAGTTGAGTTGAGATTAACAAAGATCTCGTATACTGCCCAAATAGAAAGCCTTCAAAATCCCCCAGACAATTCTGTTTGTAAAAGAAAGATATTAATGGAAAAAAGTGGGTGATGGTCTTTTTATGAAACTCCCCTCTGTACCATGGCTATCAAGAGATGGCCATTGCATGAGCAGGAGGACTGCTTGGGTGGTTACTTGTTTCCCAGGGAGGCACAGGAGCTGTCTGCAATGCACCCATTTCAGAAAAGAAAACTCAAAACATCTGGAGATTTTCTTTTCTTTCTTCCCAAAGAAAAAAAAAAATCAGTTAAATGCTTAAGAGCCCTGGGAGAGTTGATGTGCAACTACATTTAAAGCATCCACTTCCCCCTGTGTGAATTGGCTGCTTGATGCAGCTATGTGGAAACTGGGGGGCTGGGGGAGCTGTTGGGTAAAAAGGATGAGAGTACATTTTCCCTGAGGCTGCAGTTTCAGTCCAGCTCCAGAGTGCCAGAGCTGTTGCTGCCAGACACCATTGCAGTTATTCCTGTGAAATGATGGATAGCCTCAACCCATTCCCTAATGAAGATTTCATCAGGAAGGCTGCCATTGCCATCAGCTTCTTTTTAAGGGCAGCCTTAAAGGACAGGCTAAAGAAGAAAAAAAAAAACAAAACAAAACCAACAAAAAACCCAAACCAAAACACTCACTGCCCTGTGCAGTTCTCTTCTGAAATGTAAGGTGTTAAATAGAAGCAATAAAGTCTTTGAGAGATTAGTTTATTGTATTTATTAGCATCTCCTTTGTGTAAAACAGAGAGGAAAGGGGGAGAAAAGGCCTCTCCTACAGGCTGAGACCTCAATGAACAGTAGTAAAAGATGGTGTTGAAGGAACCAAAATGTGCATGCCAATTCATGCTGTGAATTCAGGACATCAGCCAGTTACAATGAAAAGGAATTTCTGTTAAATTCTATAGCATCACAGTGGTCAACTTCATTGGGTATGTCTGCTGCTGAATGTTCCACCAAAACCTCTCTCAGGTCCCTCTTATTTTCTTGAGTGTGTTTATGCATTGCACACGTATGATAGAGTACAATGGAATACAATATTATTTTAGCTAAAGAAAACAAAAAAGAGCAATTCTTACTTTAATAGTGTCTTGTACTAACTAGTTATAACATGGACAGACCAAAACCCTGGCAAAATAAAAACAACCATCTAAAAATTAATTTTTATTCTTTTAACCATATTATTTTTATCTGAAGTACTAGGGTCACCTTCATCCATCTTTTCAGGAAGAATAGGTGACTACTTTTTCTCCAGTATTATACCACTTTTGCAGGGATTGGCTACAAAATGCAATTTAGTCATCTACTATATAACAATAGTTTATAGGAAGATTTTCCCTTCAAAAACTAAATATAAAATAATGCAAGTAGCTGAAATCAGGACAACATGCTACATTTTTTTCTAAGAAAACAGCACTGTCTCCCTTAAAGTAGAAATAAAGACCTAAACTTTCCACAAAGTCAACAGCGGAGTGAGAGTAGCACCAGGCTGTTCCCATTGTCTTCTGAGAAGCCACAGAAACTTCTTGAATTCAGAGCTTTAGCATGATTGCTTTTAATGTACTACCAAGAAAGAAAATGCACCTGCATTAAATTTGCCCCTTCTTAAGAGGGCACGAACAGGTCATCCCACCAGCAGAAGACTAGATGAAGAAATTATTTGTAACACTCCCCCAAACATGAAGTTGAAAGACGAGCAACATCACAGCCAAGCAAGGTGTGATTTTAAGAGTGCCGAGACTGGGGAAGTCCAATGCAGTCTCTACCCAGATCCCACTGCAGTTAGCAGGGGGGAACATTCCAAAGAATATTCACAGTCACTATTTCCACAGCTCAAAACCTAAGGAAACATTACTGCTTCACTTAAATTCCTATAGCTATTGCTTATAAAGAAGCATTGTTTCAGTGGCAATGTTGATAAATGGTGGTGCCCACATGAAAACTTCAGGGCACTGCATCTGAAAGTGCCTGCTGCACTGTGGATGCTACATCAACCATCACAGCTTTGAGTTCAACATGAAAACTTTGGGGAAAACACAGTTATTCTCACTGTAAGCACTCTCAACATGCAAACTGTGACTTTGTGCACATTTTGGAACAGACTGACGGGCTTCAGATTGTACTTGCTGCTATTAGCAGCCCTTCTTTGCACATTGGTGATACACTCTCTCCCTGCTTCCATCACTTGCCACGAGGTGAGTCAAATCCTACACCCAGCTGGATGTTTCAAGGTTAATGCAGACTAACTAGTTGAGTTTCTAAGGTCAGTTTTGTGCAGAAAATCCTGTTGGACCAGGATCTATGAATGATATGAAAGACCAGCTATGAAGAGAGGTAGCTGCTCACAGACACAGACATCTTTCCACATAGCCTTTGTACTTGTTAATAGGTTCATTCTTCTTTAATGCTTCCCTCATATCTGGAGCAAATACAAGGATGTAGACTTTAGCATCATAAATAGGGGGTGACTCTTTTAGGAATGTGTTAGTGTTTCCAACAATCATATCATATGTCTTTGTTATTGCTCACTGTTTTCCTGTGTGGATAAGCTTTCCTTGTTAAAAAGCATCCAGTAAAAGAAGTGCAGAGAATAAGAACAATTGAAGATGTTTTCAAGTCTTACAGAAAATTGTTTTTTCCCTGGCAATAATATAAGGATTTAAAAGTTTAAAGTCATTCAGGGATAAAAACAAATATTAGATCACTGAGATATTGGGTGTTTCTAGTTTCATTTTAAGGAAATGAGTTCCCCTCCTAACTACCAAAAAAATGTATTATTGTACTGTTTGGAGAAATATCCTACTATACTGTCACAGTGCTTCAGCCTGTTGCTTCCACTTCTGCTGAGAGCCACACTGCATTTGGCCAGGTTCAGCACAACTGCTTTAACCTTGTCCGGTCCAAAGACGCAACTTTCACACTTTTTAAAGTGAAAATGACATCACGGCAGAAAGATTACCCTCACCTTTTCAGATGATCAGTGATGTGTGCTTTTGAACAGCTTTATGCTGTTCAAAACTTTCAAATATGAGAAATAAATTTCAAGAAAGGTGACCTAGAGGAGTATGCAGGTCAAAATATCCAAATTTCATCTTGTATTAGCTGATATACTTAATACTTTTTTTTTTTTTTTGGTTACATTTATTTACCTTATAAATGCAACTTCATAAGTAGCTGTCATATTCTGCCATTTCTGCCATCATATGAATAGAAAAACATGTAAAGACAATATTCTTTTCACTGGTAACTGGTATACTCTAAGGTATACTTGCACAAATTATACGTCTTCAAATATTTATGGTTGCTGTTCTTTTGTTTATTTGAATCAAAATTTTTTACCTAAATGCTATTTTATTCTTACTTGTCAAATCCCTTTATCAAACAACAAACAGGAAATGTCTCTCTTTACTAGCTCCATAATATTATAAACACAATGCAACTAAGCTCTAAAAAACGAATAACAAAAAACTGTGATAGATGACAAACTGGGATTGCTTTGTAGCTCACTTGAGCATTGTGAGGAGCAGGTCCAACCTCAGCAAGCACCGCTCAGTTTCAGCACGTTGTAAAGTTATCTCATGTTGGGACTAAGAGAGAAATTGAAGCTTCCATTCAATTCAACAGACCACATTAGAAATATATCCTGCCTGGTCCTCATTAAACTTGTAAAACATGACTGCAGGAGTGCAGTGAGTAACACCCTCTAATAGCACCATTTAAATACCAGTATAGAATATAGAAGAGTTAGAGAAACGTGACAGAAGTATTAAAGCTAAGTCAGCCCTGAAATGTCTGGAGTTTAAACATCTCTCCAAATCTCTTTGGACCTGGAATCAAGAAGAGAAGTCTTGTGTGAACACAGAATGTTTTTTCTCCAATACCTGTTTGCAGCCAGGCTTCAAATACCAAGGAAAGAAAAAAAAAAAAAAAAGACTAGGAATATCAAGGAAAAAAATGTAATGTTGGAATAAAAAGAACCATATCTTTTCCTTTTCACCTCTCACCGGCTGAAATCATTCTTTCCCCCCTCAGAATACTTAATTCCAATGAAATGCTTCACTTCAAAGAGTTCCTCCATTATCTTAGAAAGGAAATATGAAGCAAGCATTCTCCAGGGGAGAGTAAACACTAATCTAACTTGCTGCTGAATTTTAAGAGTGAGGGTTGGGGGAAAGAGCATTCAGTAAACATTAAAAGAAGCTCCAAACAAAGTGAAAACAATTTTTTTTTTTTTTTCAGAAAGGGAAAGCATAAATGACAAATCCAGGGACAATGCAAATTGATTTTGAAAGGAAAAGCACTTATCTCCTTACTGTTTTCAGCACAATGACAATTTTCTTTTAAATACACTTTATCTGTTATTTGTCTTAAAGCATGTTAAGCATGTATGTGTGAGCTGTTCCTCTAGATAATTACTATTACAGCATTGTAAACAGAAAGTTAAGTAATACTGAGGGGGTTTAGTTTTGGAGAGGCATGTCTAGTCAAACTTTCAAGCTTTGTAGGAAAGACTGTGCTTGCCTCCAATATTTTTTATCTTGGAAGAATTTTCTCCTTTGAGGTTGAGATCTAGTAAAATTTCAGTGCTGTTGACTTCATGGAATTTATTTAACTTCAAACTTCAATATAAATAAAAATCCAGTGCAGTTATCTGAAAATAGCCTTATTGAACTTATCTAAAACTCTACTGATGGATAGAAAAATAATGTTCAACACAAATAAATGCATAAAACATTTCTAAGGATCTGAAAGACTCCCATCCAAAAGCAATTGTTTCAGCAAGTCTTTTTCTACCTTTCTTGCTTAAGTGCTGCATGAAATAAAATTATTTCCAAAACGTTTCTTCATAAAGTAAGTGTTCAAGTGAATCAGTACGTGTAAACAAGCTCTACTGAGGATTCATGCTGCCAATTTAGGATAAACTATTTTGTATATTCAACTCCATTTCTCTGGTAAAATTTCCCTAATGAAATGTAGTAAAACTCACAAACCATCAGATCAACACACACCAGCAAAATTAAACCCCTGAGAATATTCACTGCTTTATTTTTATTAGTACTGCTTTAAATATTCAAAATGTATGGGTCATAAAATTATGCTTAGGGCAACATTTTCTCATAAGTTCATTTGTGCATGTTTTAAAATAGATTTAAAAACTAAATAATTTTAATCTCAACTGTAATGCAGACACAACCAGCAGCAGTAGTGATGGGGGCAGATCTTAATAGCCCCTCCTCAAATTGTTAATTTTAGGTTGGTTTAGGGCAGGAAAAGGAATGTATTTAAAAGCCTGAAGCAGTTTATATAATGCTTCAAATTTCTAGAGCAGCCCCCACATTCCCTTCCTTACAAATACAAGATAAAATTACTTGGAATTTCCTTATATTATTACTGAATATAGGACAAACAATAACACAGTCAAGAGTCAGACATGGTGACCTGTGATTATTTTTCATGGAAAGATCACAGGACAATATAAAATCGGAGCAGTCGACTAGAAAAATGGGCTTCCATGCAGTTTAGACACATACATCTCAGCCTACAATTTATCATGTTATTACCCTGATCACAAAATGCAAGAGGAAAAGTTCATGTCTACTTTCAGCACATGTAGGGTGTCACTGAAGCCCTATGCACAGCAAAGTTGCAATGCAATTTGAATGGGAAGGGGGTTTTTTGTTGTTGCTTTTTTGTTTTGTTTTGGGGTGGGGTTTGTTTGTTTGTTTGTTTGTTTGTTTGTTTGTTTGTTTGTTTGTTTGTTTGTTTGTTTATTTGGGGGGGTTTGTTTGGTTTTTTGTTTGGTTTGTTTTTTTAAAAGTTTTTTCCTTCTCAAGGAAGCCAAGACAGCCTGTGATATGACACAGATAACTTCAGGAGGTAAACAATGCATTATTTGCAGTAACTGGGAGAAGGGTGCCCTCATGTTCACCCCAAGAAGCAAAAGATGCTAGACCCATGCTAAATCACAGAGGACAGCCTTGCAACTCCTCCCGAGTTTTTTGCTAGGTCTGAATGTAAAAACAAGGCTGAACAAGAGGTAGAGGAAGGTGGGAGGTTGTGCAGGGAACCTGGCAGCACTGGGAAAAGAGAAGCTGCTGCTAGCAGGATCAGCAGGGGATGTGACACCTCATATTTATCCTCAAGAGCCTGGAAGCATCAGGGACAATATTCAGCACAAACCAGGCAGCTCCACAAAATCCACTCTGATTTGAACTGCACTCTGCCCAGCTTTTGGGTTATCATAAGTTAGAAGGTAGACAGGCCAGTGTTAAAGCCTTCTGATGAGGTATTGCTGCAGGTCTGTTTGTTCCACCAGGAGAGGATGCAGAAGCTGCAAGAAAAGTCACTATGAACAGCCACCTCAAGCACATAAAAAAGTTTTTCCTTTCCCCTTTCCTTTCCTTTCCTTTCCTTTCCTTTCCTTTCCTTTCCTTTCCTTTCCTTTCCTTTCCTTTCCTTTCCTTTCCTTTCCTTTCCTTTCCTTTCCTTTCCTTTCCCCTTTCCTTTCCTTTCCCCTTTCCTTCTTTCACCTCTTTCTTCTCCCCCTGCCCCTCTCTCCCCACACTCCTCTTTGTCAGTCCCTCTCATCAATGTGTCCCTTAAGAACAGACATTATTTTTCACTTTCTTTTACTTCTGCTGGAAGGCAGGAGCAGAAGCTTCCACCAACAGAAAGTTCCAATGCCACTGACTTCTGGGTACAGGCAGTACAAACCTGCCCAGTACTATCAGGGATTCTCTGTGTGAAGAAGTCAGTGGTGAATATCTGTCTCCTGACTTCATAAAAACTATTGACACAGTGCAAACTGGCTGGAGACTGCCTAGAGCACAGGACAGCCTCTCTGGAGCCTTGGTGTTCAGGCAGCCACAGACAACACAGGCAGCATGGCCTAAGAATACTGGGAAGGAACAACAAGCTGGGGGCTTGGTTCCAGCAGTTAGCACCAGGAGAAGTTTTGGAGCAAACCCCAGACCACTCCTTTGATTTTGAGTTAGATCTGTGTGTCAAGTTTTTTCCTTCCATGATACAAAATTTTGCAACCAAGAAAAGCCTGCCTTGGCTATTACTCAGAACAGGCCTAAATGTAATTTCGCAGAAAATGATTATTGAGAAGAACCTGAAAGTATACAATTGGTCATCCCTACAGAGAAGATCACTTTTGTAGGGAAAGGGAATGAAATCTGATGCACGTCACATAGTACAGGATATTAAGAGGGACAAATTGACCCAAAATGCACACCTAATGTTGCTTTCCTTTGCGATTTTTTTTTGTTCAGACATTTCATGCCAGAAAATAAAGTATCTGGATAAGAATCCAAACTTTTGGATTTACCATAGAAAACCCACTTTATTTGACTATGCAATGAGGCAAGAAGAAATTTTTGTGTAAGAGTTAAAAAAAAAAAAAAAAAATTCTTGGGGAATACAGTGAAATCACAGACCAGACAGCAAGAAGAAATGACACTGGAGAGGTGCAGACCATTATAACATTTCTCTAGAAAGATGTCAGTGCTCAAAAGTGACAGGACGCAAACCTACAAGTGAACATGCACAACAACCACCCCAAAAACACTGTGTGATGTTGTAGGTGGTTGAAAACCATTTTAAATGAAATAAAACTTTTAAATGCACAGGGAAATATAACAGCCAAGAAATCACCTAAATGCCTTTCATAACAGATTCTCAGTAGAACATTATTTAAATATTAAGACTTATAATTGATGAAATTACTATTATAAAATATTATGTTAGCAATAATATTTCCCAAAGCCTCTTCCTTGCATTATACTCCTCCTTATTCTATTTTCAGGCAGCCTCTCTAACATGAAATGCCAACATTGTACACATCAATGGCCTCGAGGGTATAATTAAAACTTGTTATTTACATTTATTTTTTAAAATAATTAACTGGGAGCATGTCTAATGAATGGTAATGGAGCTTAAATTGAGATACAATATGTCAACTACCTTGCCATTTGGAAGTGAACTCCCGTGCAGCTCGGTGTGATCAAGAGCACAGGGCTGGCGGGGGAGCCCTGCAGATGGCACTGCCAGTATAAAGTCAATGGCACTCATTGACTGCCTCTTGGTTACTTTGAAGAATCTGATTTTCACAGATTTCTTCATTTTACGTACAGCATTGATGAGTTAAGGCACTGGCTTAGTCTTGGTAGGCACCAGCGGTTAAGCAGGGGCTTATCCATACCCTAAGCTAAACCTGCTGCAGTCCTTTGTTACCACACTCCCTGTTTTCCACTACTCATAGGTATGTCCTCAGTTGACACAGTTTATAGGACATGGCATAAGCAGCTACTCATGCCAGAATAAGCTTCTGACTCAGAAAGAAGCTATGCATAAAGAAAATCCTCACACAGTGATGTACTTTCAAAACGCATGACCTCATTCTTCCCCAGTCAGGCTCTCGAAGGAAAACAGACCCAAACAAAACATTTTGTGGAGTGAAATACGAAACCAGTGTCGGCTAGGTCACTTCCAAGAGTGAAAGGCAAATTGCAGATGTGTAATCAATGTAACAGTGCTTTTGTCCACTTACTACAGGTATAAATCCGTTTTCCCAGCTTCCTGAAAGATTTTGCCACCATGGTGCACTTGGGTAAAAAGCTAAGATTGACCTATAAAGGTGTACTCATTCAAACCTGATCCCTGGTTGGCAGCACTAGTACTAATCTTGTCCACGAGTTAAAAAAAAAATACAAATCTATGCAATGTTTTCTCTAATGTTTTCTCTAACAGATTCTTGTAATCAGTTCAATTCATCTAAGTTTAGACTAACTCCCTAGTTTTCATATATGGCTTCAAATGTATTTTCATAAAAGATTAGCAGCTGTTCGTGTGTAATACATATGTTCCATAGGGTGAACAAAAAAAATCTCACTAGGAAAAAAGCCTGAAGGTATCTGTGTCAACAGTAAAATACCTACCACATGTCACATAATCACATGAATGAAGTTCCAGGTTGCAAATACAATAAGAAAGGGAAGAAGTAGGAAGAACATGACATTTTTCAAACACATCATTCATAAACTGAAGAATAGTTAGATGTGTGTTATCACTGTTTATCTTTTCCCCCCTGCCTTTAACTTCTTCCCCTAGGTCTGTCCATTTCCAGGCTACTTTTTCCTTTCAAAATCCTTCTTGTCCCTCCTCCTTCCAGGTAATTTTTTGGCCTATTGTTGTGGGCTGCACTGCTAATATTTGATGCCACCTTATTTAGGTAAGTCTTGCACACAGCAACAGTAATGAGTTTGTAGTAAAGGCTGCAATACCTAAAAAAGCTCATTTGACATCAGTATGACTACCTTAGCTCTGTGAAGATGAATTTAAGAAAATGCAAGATGTAGATAAAGAAATACAGGGATTTATTTATCTAGATCTATTTTATAATGTCTGCTATATACAGGGATACAGTGGAAACCACCTCAACTAATGGGCCAAAAATCCATGAATTCCTTGCCTCAGCTAAAGTAAAACAGTGGCCTGTAGAATTATCACTTCAGACTATAGCAAATCTACTCTTTTGCTCCAAGGATCTATTCATCTTTCTTTAGACATAAATGTGCACGTGTGTGCATCAGTTCAAGGTAAAAACAGAAGTGAAACAACGCTTCTGTTTCAACACTAAATATTTAAATTTTCAAAACAGATAAAAATATTTGAATAATTCTACAAGCATGGGTGGTTGCTCTAACTAGATAATGATTTCTTTGGATGATATACAAGAAGAAAGTGCATCACAATCACATGTATACAGCTGGGTGCACTTCTACAGAGCAGGTAGGAAAACAGCAACCATAATGCATATGCTAAGAGAAAGTGGAAGGTGGTATTCTAAACAGAAAATGTACTCTACCTGTAATATCTGTCAGTGTGAATAATTTCTTGGCTGCTGGCTAGAATATATTCTGCAGTTCATTTTGTTTTATCACATTATTCACACTTTTTTCTGGAACAAGCCGTTCTCTTCTTATAAGACTACACTCTAGTGGAACAAATGAGCTCAAGCCTATGATTGATTCTCCAACATAGTTGAGATGCTATAGCTTTATTCCCTTTTTTTTTTTTAAACAGCTTTATTAATTTACTACCTCCAGCATGACTCCAGAGTATCAGCTGCTCAGAGAAACAGTATTTTGAAAGGTTCCTTCCTTGCTCAAGGAGGTGGTGGCTAGCTTTTTTTTTTCATAGTAAATTCCATGATAAGGAGGAGGAGAAGTGCCCAACACAGACAGACTGTCTCTGCTCACCAGTTCAAAAAGTGCACTCCCAGAAATATTTTCTAAAAGCTTATCAGTCTAAACATTCCTCTTCAGCTCTGTGTTCCTGTTGAAATGCTGTGTGAGTCTATTTGGATCAAGGCAGCAACTCCCTGTTTTATTTCCTGCTGAGGAACTGGCAAGGATGGGAAATCAACAGCAATCTGAGCAGGGTCCCTGGAGAAGCTAAAGCCATGCTATAGCTGAGAAGGTTTTATAAAATGCTGTTCTGTCACAGTGTCGCCAGAAAACAAACAAACAAACAAAACCAAAATGAAGCGAATCCAAATTTCAATAATAAAAAACCCCCAAAGCAAACGACCACAACTCTTTTTTTCAAAGCTATATACATATTTATTTACCTCTATAATAACCAACTAAAATAAACATATTTTGGGGGATACAAAATTCACACAGAAGTCACCATATTCTTTTATTGAAAGACTCTCATGTTAAGAGCAGAATGACAAGGACTACCAACGACCATGGATTCCTCTTTCTCAGGACTTGCTTGTTTTGTTCAGTGAAACTTTTTTCTTGGAAAAAAAAAATACCCTTTTTCCAAGATTTTCCTTGATGTCTCAGACCTGCAACACATCAGCTAAATAGCTCACACACAGCTACTTCTGCTCAGGAAATCCCATGAAAAAGTATAGGACACATTTATTCATTCTCATCTTCAAATCCAGACATTCAGAATAATCCTGGAAAAATAACTGCATTCCTTAAACATCCCAGTAAAGGAGAGATTTCCAAAAATCCACCACTAATGAAAAAAAAAAAAATTATCTGCTAGTTTTACAACTCCAAAAAAAAAATAGACATAAAAATATAAAAGGAAAACATAGGTTTACATACAATTTAAAAGGTACACATTTAGTCACAATCTAAAAGTTACCTAAGTTGCTTTTCTTTATGGCCAAGGAAAGCACCTAAACTGAGTTGGGCCCCATCAGCTGGAAAGGGTATGAACATATAGCCAGTACAGTGTGGGTGTTAAGATCTGTGATCTGAAATTCAATGGCAAATTAAATGGGTTTTAGAATAAATTCTGAAAATAATGTTGCCCGTGTGGAATAAGAATAACCATAGATATCTCGTACTATAATGCTTTTGCTCTTACTTTTCAGAAGTATTTAGTTGTTGTTTTAAAGGCAAGAACTTCACATAGTGTAGCAACCATGGTTTATAAAAATGTAAGTCTCTAAAAGGCAGACAAGAAGTAAAAACATGCATGAATTTAACTCAGATCTCATGCAACAAAATGACCTTTTAAAGTTCTGCTTAGCAGCAGCTGCCTAATTTACTCTGCCACAATCTTTAGAATGCTCAGAAGGCTGGATAAGGAACAAAATTCAAATATTTGGAACTCAACCACTGAATTTTGGACTCCTTCCTTTTCCAATGTTTTAACTTTGTTTATCAGCAACTCTTCTGCTGTGCAAATAAAATTATAACCACTTAACTGAGCAAGCAAGAGATGCCTTAAATTAAAAACGCTCTGTGAAGAGAGCAACTGTGTAAAGGCATCATGCAAACAAAAAGTGACTAAAAGCAGAAGCAAGCTGAGCAAGTTCATGAGCTCAAGGATCTCAAGAGGAGAAAGTTTTCATTTTCCAATAGCTCTACCTCCCTCCTTTTCCAACATAAAGGATAGGAGAAATGTGAAGGGAGCAGAACTTCCCAGGGATTGCAAGGTCAGAGAAACAGGGAAAGCCACAGCTGGTTCTTGTGTCTGCTCACAGAAAGGCTCCTTACCTTTAGAAATACCTTATTGTGTCTGACACTACCTCTTGCTGAGAGAGACTAAGCCTGCCTCTCTGCTATAAAGCTAATACTCACCAGCTGCTACAGCAGTAAAATAAAGAAGAAATAGTAAACATCATCTTTGTCTCTCTGACATACACAGGGGTGGGAATCACTGGTTTTACACCATTTCCTTTAAACTTGCAAACAAACACCAAAACCCTTCCTCCTGCAGTAAGGGAATAGCCTTACTGCACTGCACCCTGTGCCACTACTGCACACCCAGTGCTACACACTGATCTGCCATTCTGTGCTATTACAGTCAGTATGATTCACCTCAGGTATGTACTAAATGTGAAGCTTTTTTATTTCTTCTAATTTTTAAAATAATTAGTGTAATTTTATGCTTAGGAAACTCTTCCGGGCTCCCTAGAAGCCATTCACCATTTGTGGTTTGCATGTTTTCTCCATTTGGCTTCTTTAGACATCCTTGTCAGCAGTTTTGGAAGAAAGGGACTTCAGAGCTCCTGAATGACCCAGAACCCTTTTACCCTGTCCCACCAGCTGCCTCAGGCTCTGCAAGGCAGTGCAGCACTGCAGCACCAGCTTCCCTCTCTGCCTGTGCAAGAGGCTGAGCATTTAGCACTCTGCTGAATGCTTATTTCAACCACAACAAATGGGAAAGAAATGCACACTTGATCTCGGCCTCCTCCTCACAAGCAGGGGCTTCTTATCTCTCCTCCTACCTCTTCAGAGCTGTAATTTAGAGCACAGTCCTGGGTCTGTTATATGCTACTTGGAAGTTATCATTGCTCCAGCTATTCATGGCTCATAAAGTATTGTTCTCTCAATTGCACTGTATGGCTCTTTGTGTGGAAATGATGGATGAAATGGGATACATATTACTTAATGATTAGACTTCTGCAAAACATGTTCAAACAGATATGCCAGGCTTGATGATACCTTATTATCATCAATGAAACAGAGACAGCATAATGGTGCCATGTATGTATTTCTCAGCAGTAAATGCAAGGGAAATGTTTCTGTTTCAAACCCCGACAGCTCTTTAGTCTCAGTTATTTCAGTTCAGCTAAAGATGACATGCTAAAATGAGGGCATTTATTACTAAGTGGCATTAAGAAGGGGGATATTTAACCTACCATTGCTTACAGCAATGCATGGAGAAATCATCTAATGCGTGCTGGCAGTAATTTATGACATTGGAAAAAATGCTATCATCTTTTTTCCCCAGTCTGTGGTCTGGCTTTGCAAACTACAAGCCCTCAGGAGCAAGTTTGATATAATGCGGCTAATGAGAATAAGTGAGCATTCTGCAATATTCTTAAAGGGTTACACTGCTGAGTCTTTGACTCTTTATACTTTTTAATTTCCTTGTACAAACAGTGCAGTGAAAAACGGCAAAATCCATTTGGCTGGTCTGTGCTACAAATTAAATCCTTGATTAAATTTTGGCAATTACTTCTCCGGGTCTTTTTCATTTAAACATTTTTAATTCATTTGAATAAGCTTCTTAATCATGATTCTGGCAATCCATTGTATAGCAAGACAAACTCTAATAAATACTATAATGCAGCAACAGACAAACAGAAAGATGGATGGATGCTGAAAAGGAAGGGTTCTGTCTTTTGGGCTTTTTTTTTTTTTTAACTTGGTAAGTGTTGCCTATATCCATCTTTCATGAAAGTTGTATTCCAGTCTTCTGTGATGTTGAAATTTATCTCATTATGTGTTGACATTTCCCTTTGTGATGTCAAAAGCTAATAAAGACTCCAGTTAGGGTTTCAAACCCTCTTAATAAGAGGGTGGAAGAAAGATTAAATCATCCTTAATGCACAAATCAATACTATAGTCAACCAAAGGGTACAAATTAAGAGGAAAATGTGAAGGGCTGTCACTCTTTTAGCAGGAAAGATGCTCGATAGACATTTTCAGCAAAGTTGCTTTAATTTAGCTGCTTAGCCTTTACTGCACAGGATTGTATTACCTATTGAAAAAGTATCACTGAACCTGAGCTCTTCTCTGGAGGTTTTGGGTGGATTTTTTCACCTGAGAAGACAGACATGAGACAGCAGGAGGTAAAGTACCTCCTTAGTCAGAGAGGAACTGTCTGAGCATGGAGAGCAGCACCGTGCCCTTTTCTGTGCAAAAACGCTGTGAGGAAAAGCAATGGCAACTTGATGAGCACAGAGTCAGGAGAGAACAGAAATTAAAAGAAACCCTACAGGAAAAACAAAACTGGGTGGAAATAATAAAATGATAACCATTTATTTTTAATTATTGTACTACTAGTTTACTGCTGCTAAAATATGTAGAAAATATTGATAAATATAGAAGTTCAAATTCATACAGTATTTATCAATGACCCTAGAAAAGAAATAGTTGAAATGTTACAACAAGGCCAACTTGATGTCAGACAGCAAATATGCTAATATCTAATTCAGAGTATCCCTATTTCTGTAACCTCTGCAAACACTTAATCTCACCAAAACAGAAAAGATAACCTCTGTGATCCTGGGAGGATAAACAAAGGGAATGCACACACCCTGTTTTTTCCCCTTTCCTTTAAGTCAGAAGTCACCTGTAGATAGATTTTGCTGCTTTTTCTCACTACATTCCAGAGGCCTGGCTTTATGGAGTTCATAAAGGAGGAGAATTTAAAAGCTGTACATTAATTTAGGTGCATTTAATTGCAATTTCACCCTCACATTACATTGTGGGCTCAGTGTGAGGTAAAGGCACAAAGAAAACAGATAAATAGAAGACCAACAGAGAACACCTAGATTATATTAAGAATTTGAAGAGGGGAGATGCTAACTCTTGGCAAGCTGTATTAATGTTGTATCTGCCTCTTCCTGTCCCTAAAGGCAAGGGACTGAACTCTTGGGGATTTAAGCTGAAAGGTGAAGGTTCTGCATACACATTTGCTAGCATGCAGGGGTACAGAGTGGGTGAGCTCATCTGTTTGGTATAAACGAGCAGTGGATGGAGATATAGTGCCCGAACAATAAGTCTGTCAATGCCATGTCATTATGCTTATGCACAGTTTCACCAACAGCACACAAAGCCTTTTTGAACTTCAAATGTTGGGCCACACAATTTAGTGTACCAGTTAATAAAATCGGGGTATTCTTTTTGAAGACTCTTCTCATCACAGAATTTCATTCTCTGGAGTGTTCTTATCAAACTTCTGTTATAATCCTGAATAAAAACCTAGTGCCTGAAAAATACGACAGTGAAGAGGGGGGAAAAAAATCCCAAACGAAGCACAAGAGAGAAAAAATCCTTACCAAGATAAAAACCTTCAATATATCACAACAAATCATATTAGAGCACAGGTGACAAACACTCCAAATCCATCACCAGGAAAAGAAAAATAAACTATGATCTATTTATACAAGTATAGTGATATGAAAGGAACAAGGAAAGAATAATTCACAAGGAAATTACAAGCTCTGAGCTTCTAATTTTGTAGATTATTGTCATTTTCTCCACAGATGTTGGCACAGAGAGACAACTTTAACCCTGAATTCTCTTCTCGCATAAATGAGGGACTACAAGCCTCCTGATACTAGATTCAATATAATATGAAAATTAAATTTGGCAGAAGTAGAAGTAAAATGTCACATATGAATCTATTGAAAGGGTAAAACATAGAAGTCACATATAATATCTTCAGGATCAGCATTCTATTGCAAGTGGATGTTTTTCTGTAGAATCCCTTAATTTAGTAAAGACTGCTACAAGATGCAAAAATTAGAAATAAAGGTCCGAATTATACGTCTGGATGCCCAGGGATTTCTCTAAATGAAGCATGGGAGTGTAAGGGAGACATGCAGCTCACTGCCTTTGATAAGGAACCATATGATGTCAACAATGACAAGAACTCAAATCCTGCTCTAAGCTGGGCTCTTCACAGGTGCCTATCATCTGCTGGTAAGACTTTTCTATTTTCTACACCTTCAGAACATTGCCTCAGTTTTGGTGTGAAGGATAAGACCCTCTGCTTTGAAAGCAATGAAAATATAACTACTGGCTGATTAATTGGTGCATCAATGCATTTTTCTATCAATTATTATATATTAGAAGCTTGGCCAAGGACTTCCATAACCAAAGGTCTGGCGAGGACAACACTACATTCAGACAATTCCTTCCCTCAGCTAGCCATCCGTCTAGCAGCAGGCTTTTTTCACAGTTCTGGGGGGTTTTTTTAATGATTTTTTTGTTTTAAATTTTAAAATAAAATATTTTTATGAGCTTCAACTCCAGCACATCACAGCCTGCCAAATTCATCTGCTTATAGCCCTAGGCTGAAACATCTTTTAATGCTCAGTTTCTACAAAGCCTGAGAAGGACAATTCCAAGGCCTGTCTTGAATCCACTCCTTCCCTACCCTACTCTGCCCAGCTGGCACCTCCTGCCCAGCCCGAGGGGCACCTTCAGGACCTGGCACTGGCAAAGAGACACCCTTTGTTAATCAGTGCAGGGGGCAGGCTGCAGCCCAGAGCTCATCAGGACATTACCATGCAAGCCAGCATGTTACTCTTCCCTATTCAGTCCCTAAAGGAATCGTGTTTGACAGAAGTGAACAGCTGCTGTGTATTTAGAGATGTGAATGTATTGCATTATTTAATGAATTGTGTCATTTTAATATAATTATTACTAAAAGTCCAAACGTAAGCCCATTTTTATTTATGCTTAAAATTTTCACCCACTAAGCATTTCCAACTCTGTTTGCAGCCAGAAGTGCTTTCACAAGGTTAGACCACCATAGTACTCCCAGTTTTGTTTGTGGATCCTTATTCAGCCACTTTCTTTTCAACAAGAATGATCTCCTCCTTCCCAGATAGCACCAGGACTGTAGCTGCACTGCTTGCACTTGAGCCAGCTCTCCTGCATGCCACTAATATTGCTATCTCACATACAGTATTTCTGGGTTTTTAACAAATAACATCCATGCAAGGATTCCTGTTTCTCCTCATTATTTTGGTAAAACTCTTTTATTACCCCAGTGCCTCCACCTACATGTTCACTCTTACTTAATATCATGACAGTAATACCTATGCCAAAATGTCTAGAGCATGAATTATTCCTTCAAGTGCTAAGAGAGTACCTCATGTGGAGCAAAGGATGAATTTCAACAAGCCACTTGATGCTACCAATTTCTTAACACACAAGCAGCCTAACAGACACCAGTGCAGCTCAGCAGGTCTCGCTGTCAAGCCCACAGCACAGCTCGGCTCCCACCATGTACAAGGACACGGCAAGGCAGTTTTGATCCCGGTGTTCACTTTTACCTTCAAAACAGCACCACTAATAAACTGACTGGGTTTGCAGAACAAGAGGGAATAAAAAGGGAACATGGGTTGTGACACTTTGCTTCCTTATTACTGGAATCCAGAGCGTGACTTGACTCTGCCTACCTACTGCTTAAAATTACAGTGAGGTGAAAGGATTTTAGAAATGGTACTCTGCCTCTAGCAGGAGATGGATTCAAAACGACTGGTCACACAGCTCTGGTGATCACATGCATTCACAGGCATCTCATTTTATGCACTTATGCAACAACCTCATTTCTGAAAGTCATCTGGAATCATTCTCTGGGGCTGGGACCCGGGGTCTGACACATGTTCTTTTTGGAAGGTGTTTCTGGTCTCCCAACTGTTGTTCTGCATTGCTCTAGGGCTTACAGACACTCTAGCGACGGTCACAACCTCATGCCTTATTCACATACCTCTATATTGCTACATTACTGGGTGGATACTGAATTAGTCATCACCAAGGGTCACTGAAATATTCACCTATTACTTCATTTGCAGTAGATATTCGTGTGGATGCTAGCCAAGTTAATGCTGAATATGTTTTTTACTTGCAGCATTAGACAGATGATGTCCTTCTTTTTTCTAAAATACCTGTTGCTATCAGAAGGAAAAAATGTTCATGTATCTTTCCATATATGTCACACACATCTGTATGAAATCAATTAAAGACAGGAATGTTGCTAGTCTACTTTAAAAAATGCTTAGGTAAAATGTGTGTTCACCAAACTACCCCATGCTGGGTTTTTTAAAGATATTGTTTATTTAAAGTAGTGAGACCAAATGGCCTCTAGGATAAAATTCAATTCAATCTTAAACAGCACAGAGAGAGTGATTACAGAAGGGTGGTGCTCTGTTTCTTTCTAAAGAAGTAGAGAACATCATATGAAACTGTCAGAGGTCTAAAACAGATACACAGATTTAATAAAACTGTAGCATTCGCTGTCACAGGACATTTTAGATGTCTATGCATCCACAAAGTGGCAAGTATGGAAAAAAGATCTCATCTGTGTGAAGCAATCCAGCCCAGGGATGTCAGGGTACACCCAAATATGTCTGTATTTGCATGCCATACCCCTACATGCCACAGAAGCAGGACACAAGCCCATTGAAAGCCTCTCTCAGCAGTGCACCCAGGCATGATGCTGTTTAATCTGTCCCTTATTACTAGTTTTCATTCACAAATTGAAAGGGGGAGCTGTGGGCAGGAGGGATGTAGCTTGTTCCTCCCAAAGGGGTGCTTAAAATCCAACCCCTTTTCTGAGCAGCCATGAGTGCAAAAGGCAGCAAAAAAATCCTGACAGGCGCTCTAATGAAAACGCAGCCTGTTGTAGTCCTTGTGATAGAGAAAAATTCAAAGAAAAGGAAGGAGCAGCCAGTGGGGCTTCACAAGGGACTACTCTGAGTGTTTAAAGAAAAAAAGCAGGCATACTGGAAATAGAGAGGATCCACACAAGACTACAGAGGATCAGTGAAGACTTGCAGGGAAAGTAAGAGTAACAGAATAGCAAGGGGAGTTCACGCTAGCCAAAGGGATTAAAGGGAGTAAGAGAGGCTTTTACAAATACTTCATGTCAGGCGGGAAAAAGACGGAAGAGGCTCACTAATAAATGAACGCCAGGACAAAGAAAAGACAGGGACTCTAAAATGAATAAATTGACTGTTAACAAGGGACATAAATAAGAGAAAGCCAGATAATAAAAGGAAAACTGGATAATAAAGAGGCAGGTAAAGGGAAGCCTGAGTTTGGTGTTGCAGCTCTGAGGCACAGGGAACGAAGGGCAGCAGGGGAGCCTCTGCAGCAGGCACTGTTCCCTCTGCATGGGGCAGAGGGACAACATGGCCCAGCAAAGGCTCCCCACTAGCATTATAAGGCACAACATGTTCCTGCAGCTCTGCTGTGTCCGTCTGCCACAAAGCAAGGAGGGAGTGAAACAGCTCTCCTCCTCCTCCTCCTCACCCACCTCAGAGACCAGGAGAAGGATGGGGAGCTCCTCCCAGGATCTTGCAGACTTAATTGACTGCACAAAGCTGAAAGGCATGTGAAGTCAATACTTCATATTTTGGACCCAGAACCATGTTGTGAGGCCATTGGGCAGAGAATTTAGTGAGGATCTTCTGCCTGTCATGTCAATTCTATCTCCCTTTGATGATACACTGGTCCCCATGCCCTGGTTTACAGATCAGACTTGCTGTGACATCCCTTACGCCACCTCCATCACAAGTTTAAAATTTAACCTGCTGATCAAGTTTAGGCTTTTCCCCAAAGAAGCACAAAACCTCAGTGGACAGCAGAGATGGGGTGGCAAATTTCCATCAGAAGACTAGGCCTCTCCATGACACCCATGGAGTTGGGTGACATACAAGGCCAGCAGCTCAGGTAAAGGCTTCCAGAACAACCTAATGTCACTGCAGAACATCTATAATACAGGTAGAGATAAATCAAAATCACCCATCAGTTCTAAACTGCCTTTCAAACTTGACCTTGAAAAATACCTCCCTGGAAAGGATCAGACTTGCCTCAATCTTTTAATTTTAGGTTCCACTTATCAACAAAAATACTACCAATGTGATGGAAATGTATGGGCTACTTGATTGCTATGTGCCCTTTACTATCTCTAAAACTAGGCCAGAACAATAGCAATACAGTCAGATGTATATATATGCTCAAGCCAATGCCTTGAGAGCCACACAGCAATTTCTGAGAAACCTTGAGAAATTTTCTTTCAGAGGTTAAGATATTAAATAACTTAAATATGTTTATGGAAGTTTCCCTGATAATAATCTCACCCAACAAAATATACACGTGTCAAATGTAAACTCTATTTTTGGACTCTCCACCTTGGCTATATTAATATTTCTACTGCAGCAAGTTCTCGAGTGCAGCCCAGACCCAGGCAGGGAGTGACCTTCCAATTCTGAGCCCCCTTACCCTCCCCTACAGACCCCATCTGTGAGAAAGGTTGTAGACTTAGGTGGCTTTTTGTGTGAGTTTGTGTGAGAAAGAATTATTTAAAACACAGGTGCAGATAAGAGCAGACTTAGATGGCTCTGAGGACCCAGTGCTCCACAGAGAGTAGCTCCCATCAAACCTACTGCTGCTAACTCAAAAGCACCCAAAGGCTGCAAACCCAAGCCATGTGCTCCAGCTTTGCTTACAGGGGTGATTCATCTCCTTCATCTCTCTGTGTGGCCATTTCCCGCTTCTTCCTTGCCCCAGAAGTTGAAGTAACAGTTTAAGTCCTATTTTTCAGGGAGACCCTGGTGCAGGAAGGAGGGCTGTTGAGCCCTGTGGGGAGGCATGGCTCACCCTTGCTCTCAGCAGGTATTGTCCCCCACATGCCAAGCCCACCTGCTCTCCTGCTGCACTAACAGCTTCTTCCTAATGGTCTGCAGCTCCACACCAGCACACAAAGTAAAACAATTTATGCTGCCAAATGGAGATGCACTGAACCAATGTACCAAACAGCAGAGATATTCAGCTTGTTCTCTACCTATTCTACTCTGAAATGTACCCAGTCTCATTAAATTGCTGATCAGAGATTATTAACTCTGAGTACTTCCTTCCATTTTGTCCAGCTGTCTCTAGGTTTTCCCTATCACCTGCCAGAGGAACCCACTAAATTTCTACAAGAGATTTAGCCAGTTTAATAAATTAAAAAAGAAGCAAGAATGAATGGAGCCCTAAAACAATTTGTACCAAGTGGAGAGTAGTCTGAGCTACTATATTGTTGGAAAATAAGCAAACACAGCATTTACACTGAATCTTTCTCCATATATCAGTCTCTAGACAAAAGCACCTGAAACCACTTCTCCTGTTTCAGATAGGACATACATTCAACTTACTTTAGACGAGGGTGGATAATTAAGCTCAGGATCTATTAAAATCTTGATATCTGATTTAAAGTACAAGAATACATGAAACAATACGTGTCAAAGACTCCAGAAATTTCCAGGCATTAGGATACAGGAGAAGCAAAATGCTGCAACGCAGTGACCCAAATTAATTATTCCACTGGAAACCCAGAAGCTGTCAACATTAAGCAGGGACACACCAAACTACATTAGAGAAATAAAAAGTTACTTCAAAAGGTATCCATTATTCTTTGCTAATACCCCTAACCTCTCCCCAGTTTTTTTCATAAGCTAATGACATAGGCTGCTGGGGGAAAAAAGCCTGCCGTGAAGGAAGAATTGGGTAAAGCCAGAAATCACATCTTATACAGGAGTCAAAAAGTCAAAACGTTTTTTAGATACAGGATAATTTATGCACTAACTTTGCTTTTCAGAATAAATTTGCTGCTGAGGCCCCAAGGATGCCTCTCACTGAGGCAGAATATTATCAAACAGGAATGAGTGCTTTGCTTTCTCAAAATCCCAAACAACTCAGAGAAGAAAACCTGAAGCTTATTTACAAGCATCACTTGTGCACTCTCGGCTGTGAGTAACAGATTTCCATTAACACTCTGAAAGAATATTTGATTTTTACAGACAAGCTACAGGCTATGCTTAACTTTGGATACAGCCAGTGACCAAGCTTCAGTGATTAATTTTTATGTGAATCACAATTATTATGAGAATGTCTGTGCTGTTTTCTTCATTTTCTGATTTTTCACTTTCATGTACTTATGTCAGAGACTTCAACAAAACAGATTTATAAACAGGGACTTGCATTATTACCCTTGACTCTTTCATCTTCTGAAATAATGTAACATCTAGTGTAAACTTGAACAAAACCAATGAGATATACACAGTTTATCTGTTCACAATAAAATTACACAGAATAAAAATGACTTAAAGAATATTTCATCTTTCCTCATCTTTCATGTAAATTGAATTTTGCTACTGTGAGCTCTTTCTGTACACACAGGGGTGGAAAACCAACTAGTTTTTATGGCATAATGAACACTTAAATAGCTGCAGAGAGAAGCATTCAATTGCATTTCCATTTCGCAATTATTTAATGCCACCTATTAATATCCAGCTACTGTCTCCAGCAGTCCTGTCTTGCAAGGTGGCTGAGCATGCAAAACGTGCTAAAAAGGAATTTCCTCCTCATTTCCATCTTTGTTCTACTAACCCATGGCTCCCATTGTCCCTGCACACCATTCCCACCAGGAATGCAACTTGCATTAAGCACAGCCCCAGCACACCCAGCCTGCTGCCAGCACACTCTCAGCGCTGCTCCTCTTTTCTGCTCACAAGTCACAGTGCCTTACTCTTTTTGGTGTTGGTAGTGTTGGTAGCAACACTACCCTATTGTTGCTTGGTGTTGGTAGCAACACTACCCTATTGTTGCTTGGGAAGTTAAGTTCCTTGTCTACCTTGGAAAAAACCCCAACAACAGAGCTTTGAATGCCCCAGGCTGTGATTTTGTCTTACCTTTCCATCTGTTGGGAAGATTCCAATGCAACATTGAGACTAGTAGAGCCAAGTTTATACTGTGCCACTGATATTCCAAAGATAAGTTTTTGAGAAGCAGGCATCTATCTAAACTGATCTCATGGCTAAATTTCAGTTTTCATAGTTTGGATCCCTGCACACCTTACATTTGAGTACTGTTTTCCAACCTGCTGAAAGCACTGAGTGGTGCTGCTGTGCCATGAAAACTGTGTGGTGCACCTGGACAGAGATAGATGCATGTCACCCAGGCAGAGAGCCACATCAAACCAGACACAGAGTGATCTGAGATCTGAAGCATTAAAGAAAGCTTGTAATAAGTATATTTTCAGAGCTTTACCATATTATTGACCCTTTTCTTTCACCTAAGCAGCCTGCCCACTTTTAGTTTCCTAACACACCTTCCTTTGCCAGTTCTCAAGTTGACCAGCATCTCTCTCAGGAGCCCTCATCTCCCCTCAAAATGAAAACACATGAAGTCAGATCAGCTGATGATTACACCCACTATGTCTCTAAAGGGTCAAAATATTGGCAACAGAAACCAGTGGCCAATCATGTAGTGACCTCAGCAGGACTCTGATTACATGAGCACAAGAGAGCTTACACAGAAAGCTGGCTACCATGTGGATCTACTTTGGAGCCCCAGGGTATTAGAGAGGCTGGCAGCCAGAGCACAGACGGGCAGCAATTCTCTCAGCCACACGTGCAGATGGATTTCTAGGTATGCTGCAAATAAGTCCCAGAGGCAAGAAATAAAGCCCAGCTTTCTTCCTAGTGTTGTTTCATTGCTGGTGACTGGTAACACCTTTCAACTCTTCAGTCTTCTCCTGTGGTTTATAAAGAATGTGCTAGCAGAATAGATCCCACTACACGAATCCATGAAGACCAGTGGCCCAAGCATATTTGACACTAGTGGTGAAACTTCCCTTGGCTTCAGCGTGGGAGAAACTCATCCTCTAAGTTTCATTCAAAGAGCCTGAGGTTTACCTCTGAAAACTCATATACGAATTTGAGTCACAACTTGAAGAATTCCTTCAAATCTGCTACATCCAGCTCAGAAAATACATTTATTTTAACTTGGGATATGAAAACAAAACTCCAGATAAAGGCCTACTGAAGACAAACTGCTGTTCTCTCCAAATTTTAAGAGAGACCCTGAAATGTTTGCACAGCATTCTTTTAGCTACAAATAGCTATTCCAATGCTATCTACTGCACTCACATCTGGTTTAGACAAATATTTTGAAACCATTCTGCCCAGGTGGGAATTTATTTAGATACACAAGCCTGAAAAGAGAATTTAAAATCCAACAACAATTGAACACTTTTTGGAAGCAGATTGGAGAAATGCTGAGAAGAGACTACTTCACAAAAGTTTTCTGACACTACTTTGGATTGGGTGGGTCACAGCCAGCCCAGGTGTAATTCTGAAGTGTTGCAGATGGGAAGATCATCCAAGACATGTGAAACAATATCACCAAAAAGCTGAAGTGCTGAAGAAGTCAATGTGCCAGTGCAAGGACTCTGTAGCATCAGCACTGAGCCAATTCTTTCTGAATGACATTGATTCATATCCATGGAAAGACAGTAAGGTTTCCAAAGATAAAAGGAAAATCCAAGCTGTAGTTTGAAGTAGAAAGCTTTTGAGAGAGGTATGGCCACCAAGTCTCTGTACATTTTTTTTTTTTTGGGAGTGGGGTGGTGGAATTTTGCTCCTTTTGTTTCCAGTCCCAGACAAAACAAGGAAGGAAGAAAAGTTCTCAGAGATTCAAATCTGGCTTTTAAATAAATGTCCCACTGTCTTGCGAGAACCAGTCTTTTGTGGAACAAGTGTCCCTCCCTCATATGGGGAGAGAAAAGGGAAGGTTTTAGATCTTGACCAATAAAATGAATCTATGAAATACTGACCAGAGCTGCTACTCCTCACAAAACTGCTACACAAAGACATCATTTTGTGTTGCTGATAACTGACCAAAGGCAAAGAAGCTGAGCAATGTGCCTTCATGTCAGGAAAAATAATGCAATGCTTAGATTGTGCCAAGTGTGGAAGCCCACTGGGGCTGAAAGGGAGGAAATACAAACAATAAGCCTTTAGTTTCCCACTCCACAGCGCTACTCTGAGGCTGAGCATCCCAGACCTTTTCCAAGTCCTGCCTTCAGAGCCTTACAGTATTCTTTTTGCATGACTAAAGCATA
>VZRH01005486.1:1676208-1809975 GCA_013397555.1 Urocynchramus pylzowi | reverse complement strand
ATAAAATAAATTTGTAAATCATAGGCTACCCACCTTTCTCTGAATCACTAGGCAATTTTCTTAAATCCACCAGAGGTGTTTTTGCCCAAGCATCTTAAAGCCCAAATCTCATCTGTGCCAGAAGTTATATTGTGAAATGCCCCCACAGATGTTAAGAAAGCTTTGAAAACTGTTAGTCTGATATTCTTCTTCTAAAACTCAGTACCACTGAGGTACTACTGATAAAACAAACAACACCCAAAGGCTCCAAAAAGAACAAAAACCCAAAACCACTGCTCTGCCACCATGTTTCTGAGCCTTCTTGCAAATCTAGCTTTGAAAAAATTCAACTCCTATTTTAACTTTTTTAATTAAGAAATGAACTAAAATGAATTAAAACTGTTTTTAGATTTAACCTGCTTACCTCTTAAGTAAACAACCACCTTGAGACAAAGTGTCTGATACACACGAAAAAAATGAATATTAAACTCTGAGTATAAAAATACCTCCTGTGGATTTCAATTTTGCTTTTAGACTCCTCTTGGGAAAACTATTTTAAACACAGGTGCAGATAAGAGTAGACCTAGATAAAAAAAAAATGGCTTTCAATAGTTTGGGGCTGGATTACAGACTAGTAATTCCTCTGTAGAGCCACAACAGTAAAGACAGCCTTGGCAGATGCTGAAAATGTACATATGTACATTATAAATCTTACACAAGATTAGATACTGCTCTTAAGGGTGTTAAGAACCTAACAAAACACCCACAGCTCTCATGAACAGAGCCAAGACAACTAAAACTTGTAGTTTTGGACACCTTTTCCTCCCATGAGAGGCTGAATTGTCTGAGAAAGATATTCAAAGCATACCATTAACCTAAGACTTTCCAAAAAAGCACTCTGGGTTAGTTTTTTTTTTTTTTTTTTTTTTTTGGAATTTCCTTTTTTTGGGGTTAANAAAGCATACCATTAACCTAAGACTTTCCAAAAAAGCACTCTGGGTTAGTTTTTTTTTTTTTTTTTTTTTTTATGGAATTTCCATGTTTAGGAGTTAAGGATCTATCTGCTTTTAAAAATCTGCCTTTAAGCATAAGTGCATCTTTAGCTATCTAAAATAAATTTTAAATTCTGGCCAATGGTGCCCCATTTTCTCTCATCTAGCCTCCGTAAGTTAATCAGCCAACTCATCACTTTGAAAGCAAGAGCAATTAAATCCTTGTATTAGAACTGGGTCCCATTAGATCTCCTCCAGCAGAACATCTTCTTAAATGAGATCCGCAAGAAAAAGACATCTGCTGGAAGAACTGGGCTCTAAATTACAATTTGAATGCTGATGGCACTGAAAAAAAAAGGAGAAAGAACTAAAGGCATTTAAATTCCTGTACCTATAGAGGTGTGTTTTTTAATTAGATGGGAGAGTTGACAAGGCTTGGATAAGAATATTTTTATGTGCTCTGCCTGAAAATACAGATCTCTCTTTTCAGTCGTAAGAAAACTATCAGTTGGATGTGATTGTGTGCTATAACTCTATTTATGGTATAGTCTAACACATTGCACTAATGTGTTCCAAGAGGTGCCTCCCTAGGAAAAGCCAGCATCCATGCAAACAATGAGAAAGTTTGCCTCTGGAAGGCATGGCTAGCCTTGCAGTGCAGGGGGGGCACAGGACCTGTGCAGGCACTGATCCATCGTGCCTGTTTCCAGGTAGCCCTGTGCTCTCTGAAGGCAGATAAATAGCTCCAAAATGAGAGCTGTCCCACTGCTCCACATATTAAATCAATTTGTCCTGAAGGAGGCTGTGCTAATGATGGCAGAAAAAAAAATAGAAAGTCTCTCTCTTTTCCTAGTCTGACTTTGGATATAAATCTGTGGCAAAAGAAACATTTGTACTTGGTCCAAATAAGTTGTTACTGAGTGAGTTTGACAGATTGATAGCACTTTCTTTGATGCAGTAATGAACATTTTCAAACAGAAATCAAGGTTTCTCTTTTCTGTTTTAAACAAGGATCTGGAGAGGTCCAGTATATTCAGTTCAATATTCCAGGCATATATTGAATTAAAACCAGCTTGGTAATGAATATTTGTATCTTTTTTGTCAAGTACTATAACTAAAGAACTCTGTGGAAGGACAGCTTTTACCCCCTTACCCTGTAGCTAGCACAGAGATGCCCAGGAATGAGCCAGCATGTGAAAACAGTGGCAGGAAGGCTAAAAGAGGTACAGCAAAGTCTTCAAGAGGTCTCCCAGCTACCAACCCAACATAAGTCTAAGTACATTTACTCACTGTCCTTTATAGAGCACAAGATTGACTTCAAGTGCTGGATAAGCAACATGGATGAGCTGGAGGAGAAACCAAGGTTAAGGAGATGGTCTGAGGGAGCATTACTATGCAAACTGGATCTCTCCCCATTTGGCAGGCTTCTGAACGGAGATGAAGAGAACTGCTTGCCATAAATATATGTAGGGCTGCAGTGCACCAGCTCACTTGTGATGAGCAATAAGGGATCAAAGCTGATCCCTGAGGCTGCCATGTGCAAGATGCCAAATAAGTCTCTTATGGACTTCCAAACCCATGACATTTCTTTCTTCCTTCCTTTTATTTTTTTCCCCCCATAATTCACAGATGCTCGAAGATCTCTGATATTTCAGCAATCTACTGGGGATTGCCAGATGAATAAATGGCTAAAAAGCCACAATAACAGCCCACACCCTCCCCTCTTGCCTGGATTCACTGAGTGATGCCAGGAGTTTCATACACCCCAGGAGCTCAAAGAGCAGCACGGGCGACTGACTGTCTAGTAAAATAAGGATGATTAAGTCAGATCAGAGTCATTGTTTGCCTTTATGACCCACGTCTAGTCTTTCATCACATTTACAACACTTAATCCTTAATAGGAAATGCTCCATTTATTTTGACCACTGATGTATTCAGGACAGTCTCAAGGGTCAACACAGTTTCCATCTTTCTTCTTCCCAAGCTACATTATTAGTACTGCCCCATGAGAAAATCAGGCTTCAGCTTATCACATCAGTTTCTTGCAATTTTCTGAAGAAGCTCACTGAGAGGAAAGAGAGGGGGAGCCAGGGCAGAACTCCTTCCCCCCAGAAGCATATCTACCAAATACATGTTACATGAGCTTTGGTGAAGTGATCACAGGGAGATTCCAGCAAAGCTTGGCTGACATCAACAGCATTTTCCCCAAAATACTGTGGGACTGAGGAATATAGTTCCTCCTTGATTTGTACTGAAAATGGTATTTACATAATTTAGCTAACTTGGGGTGATAATCACTGGTTATTAATTGTGTTCATATTAAATTTTTAACATATTTGAGTGATTTACATTAGGATAATAATGAATATAATAAATTCAAGGAAAATAAATACTTAATTCTCCTTTATAAATAAGTTCTTCTACTTATTATTCACAGACAACCATGTATTTTTACATCACTGCATTCTTACTGTGGTCTGTTCATTTATAAAGTTTTGAAGTCATGGATATCATATCACTGAGAGATCCAGTTTCTTTAAACTTCCAACTTCTTTTACAGAGTCTTTGAAAAGGATAAAATATTTTCCCTCACAAACACAATGTGACAGCTCTGGACTCCACATATTTGTCCTGTTTAAAATAATGTAATGGTAGACAACCAATGGAAACCTGACAAACTAAAATATGTAGGCTTATAAAGGAGGACTGCACAGATGGGTGCATTTAGCAAAGTCATTTTCCACCAGCCTATGAGTATCAAATTTCTAAATTCTTAAGTCTTTATTCATTCACTCTTGGAAGGTTTAGAGGCCAATTCATTTTCTCAATCTCTCAACTTCATAAATTTTCATTATTTGCATTTTAATTCAAGCACGACCTTCATTCTAGATTCAGAATGAGTTGAGATAGGACAAGAACAAAAGAAAAAAAAACATTCTTATAGAGGGTAGAAGTAGAGTGAAATGAAGGAGAGGATATAAGTTGATTACAGATTTGGAAACTTAGAAACACCAGGGAGAAAGCTATTTATTAAAACTGGAAAAGAAGAAGGGAGAAAACCCCAAAATAAATGGAGCACTGATTAAAACCTCCATTAAATAGGATGGAAATAAATTTAACGTACTTTTAAAAGAATGAAAAATAATACAAATATCAGAGGAAACCATAGGCAGGGGACAGCCTCAAGATGAGAAGACGTCAAAATGAAGAACATGGAGCACAGAGGAAAGGTACCCTTAAAAGGTCATTCTTTCTATTCACTGTATAAGTTTGACTTTGCCACACATTTCCAACACTCACAGCATTTTCTGTGGTATGTGCTGACCTTTTAGCTTTGTCTACTGTAGTATTTTCTTTTACTTCAATATTTTTTCTTTAAACGTTTTGAATCAATGATTTAATGTCTTGCTAGGTAGAGCGCTAGTAAAAATAAACCCCTACACACAGAACAAAAAAAAAAAAAAAAAAAAAAAAAAAAAAAATCCCATGAAAAATAACCCTCCAGAACATTTCCAGCTTTGTCTCTGGACATGGGTGTAAGATCTCCTCCTCAGGGCTAACCTGTGAGCTTTACTGGGGTCTCTTCAGTGTTTGGAAAAGCTGCCTGGTACGAACACTTTTATATGCAGCATCTCTTAGGACACTAAAAGCTTAAGGATTGATGTAGCAAAGTGTGAGTCTGTGACTGATGTGGCACCTGAGTATTACACTGGGAGCAAAACGATGGGTTATAATGCCAAGCTCTGACATAATGGCCTCAGCCAAGTGATTTAAGCTCTTCGGGCCTCTTCCTCCTCCTATGGTCTTATAAATACTACACAGACCACAAAGACTTTTGTCTCTCAACATTGCCTGTTCGTGCTGTTCCACTTTAGGGACACACAGGCTGCCAAATAGTGGTCCAATGCTGGTGTTGAAGAAGAAGGGAAAGTGAATTTTTCACATATCAGCAATGGTATTTCTGGTCTGGCAGTAGGATTAAGGAAGACTGACAAAACCTAAACTCAAATGAGGCTGGAATTCATGGTCTGGTTAAATACAAATACTGTACTTCCAGTCCAGAGTATTTCATTTGATGGCATAAAGAGATTGAAAGACTATAGCAGCAACATTGATAAAATCAGTCAGGAACCTGACCACAGTTTATTAATACGAAAAAAGTGAAGCGAAACAAACAAGGGGGAAATTGGATAAAAATTGAAGGCCCTATATATTACATCAAGATTTGAAATGATAACTCCGTCATCATTATCCAGAGTTCAAAGTCTACAGTTATTTCCTTGTACAGAAAGGCAGACTAATAATTCCCTTACGTCAGTTAAGGTCTTTTTCCCCCCTCGCTCCTTACACAAAGCCCTTCTTGTCACTGGGAAATTCCTTAGACAGCAGCAGGCTCTCTTGCTAAGAATGAACAAGACACAAAGCTCAACTTCTGCAAAGCACTGCTCATTCAGCAGATATTAATTTGAATACTGAAATCAAAGTGTCTGCTGACAGCTCTGGAGAAATGCAGGACCCATGATGTAAAGCTGTGAGAGGGCCTTCAGATTTGTACATACCTATGCATTGCTGCTGTCCCACTCAGCAGAAGTTTTAAAACTGGTGGTCTGAGTCTCAACATCTCAATCATTAATCACAATTTAAATAATGAATTAAAATAGACCTCAAAAGACAAGGAAGCCTTTCAGCTATCCTATGTCTTTTAGGGCAGAAGTTTGGTGATTTTTTTTTTTCCTTCTTAATGAAGTTGGTTCTACTGGCCCCTATCTGCAGATTGAGGTAATTTTATTTAAAAAAATTCTTTTAAGAAAAAAAACCAAGCAAAGCATGTGTATCTTATTTAGCTACGTAAGAAATATTCAAAGCACAAATCTCTAAACAAAATAACAACTCCTGCTTGTTTCATGACACTGGTTTCATAGTCTCAAAAAGTCAATCACATAAGCAAATTGTGCACATAGGAAGCACATCCAAGAGCAGAAATTTAATTATTTGTACTTTGTTAAGGAATAATAATCAAAGAGGATTCCTGAAGAACTTCAGGAGAATCTCACTAATATTTTCAAAAGTTACTGGCCAAGAAAAAAAGTTAACTAGAAAGGGGAAATCTGAAGCTCCTGAACATAAAAAAGCATTTAGAAGAACTATATTTACATATGAAAAGCATTGCTGATCCTTGCTACTTGATATAAAAATGAAACTACATAGGGCATACTAACAATTGCTTCCATGACTCTACTGGACCTTGGTATGGAATGGCAGCACCTTCACTTCTTAGAAGTGCTCTGTAACTGCTTTTTCCACTAAGTCAAAATTTAAAAAATGAGCCACGCTTTTGCAAAGCTGGCTGTTGCAGACTTTTTCTGTCAAACTTTACAAATGCATTTTTGAAGATCAGCTCAGATCTGGTACTCATTTGCAAGTGAAATGCTGAACTTGGCATGAAGTTTAGCTCAATTCTTCTCACAGGGTCACTTCTTCCCATTCTCCCTTTTGGTGCATAATGCCTCCTTGGTGAGTTGTATTTAGTCACTAGAGTCTCACAGGAGACATTGGTATATCTTCTTAAGGAATTATTGTTATTTTTAATTGGAGCCATTTGCCCTTCTGAGAAATCCCCAGCACTAATGGCAGCTCTTCTCTTTCTGACCTCCACCACCTCCCTGTCAAACTGGAATGGAAAACAACCAGCTCTTCCATTTAAATCAGCTCCTGCTGTCAGTGACAACACCCAGAGTTACACAAGTAAAGTTAAAGCTGAAAAAAATGCACAACCAATCTCCACTGCTGCTGCACAAGCTGTCTTCATTCAGTGAAACTCCCTTAATCTGAGCAAGGTGAGAAAGATGAAAGGAATTTAGATATAGCAAAAATCAAATTGAACTGCAACATCTGGATCCAAAGTGTTATTCCTATGTGACTGCTGGAGGGAGAGACAAGGAGTGTCAGGATGGAGCAAAGATGCAATTTAAAGCACACTGAATAGGAAGACCACCAAATTTTAGATATTTTATTAATCAGTTGTTTTCTAGAGATAGGAGAAAACTTCATACCCATCTTTCCAGGCAGAGTTGATGTTCTGGCCTGATGTAAGAACAAGCAGTCTTTCAGGCAAGCCAGCTGCTTTAGTGCTCTTTCAATTAAGCAAGGGTTAGAGAGGGGAACTGAATAGGCATTTTTCTTCTCTTTTTTAATTCTTATATTTAAAATTTATTTCTGCTTTATGTAGGGGTAACTTTTTCATGTACAATGATGTTGTCCAGAGACAAAATTGCAGTCCTATTGCAGGGAGTCAACCAAGCCAAAGGTACCTGATGATATCTAAACCTTCAGAAAGTTCAAGCCCTCTGCTTTCACAAGAAAAGTTGAGAAGCAAGCATTTAAATATCATCTGGCAGCCCACAAGAATTCTCTTTTAAATGCAAGTGTAGGAAAGACCCACATTTAGAACATATCTTTCTTCTTCTCCTGAAGTAAGAGCAAGACATATCTTGCCCACTTACAAGAACAGTGGGTTGGAATGCAGAAATAAATATATGACAGCACGAGGTCTGCTGCCCTTGCAAAAAATGATGAAACATTCAGGGATCAGCATTTTTTGCACCAACTACTTACAATCCAAAGTAGATATTTCAGGCTGGCAAGTTATACCTCTGAGGACAGTGTTATGAAATAATTTCTCCCCTGGCTTGACGATAAAATGGGGGGGAAGAAATGACAGGCAGGATAAATGTGCCTGTCACACAACTAGCAAATAGGAGAATCAAGCCTTAAGCACTCTTAAATAAAAAAAGAACAACAAAAGCAGAAAACCCAAACATCTGAACTTTTGCCACAAACTGAATTAATTTTTCTCCATGAAAAATCCCCCCCAACCAACCTTCTATACCAGATATGTCACATTGTTTGACACCTGGCCTGAAGATAACTTGGTAATTGTTGGCTAAGCACTAAGGTTTTGTTTGGTTTTGGTTTGTTGTTATGTTCCTCAGTTTACCATAGGATATTAGCAAAAAAGGAAAAAAAGGAAGGAGGAATGATGATTTTTGACTGTGTTATCAGTGTCACCCCTTGGGTAACACCCCTTTTCCTACATCTTGGGACTTGCTTATTAATCCAAAATTAATAAGCTTTAAGGATTGATGGTGAACTGAGAAAGTATCAAAAGAGGTTATCTCAAAGAGGGAAAGCAAGTCTGAACAGAAATGCTTTATCATAATTTAGAAAAAACAAACTGACAACAAACAAAGACAATGACAGGATGCCTCTCTTGTGTCTTCCATGGGCTACACTGGGCTAAGAGCTCATCCCTAAAAGCTCTGCATGTGCAGCTGCTAATGCATGGGAAATGTGATTAGCTGACTTGAGAAAGGCCCAGAATTACTCCCATTCTGACTAGATTACTGGATAATTAGATTGGTGGCACTCTTCCCTTACTGGGCTGTCAGATTAAATCCTGCTGGTTTTCTTCAGATAACTGTCATGTTTCACAATAATAAACAGAGACTGACACCAAGTCTCTTCGTGTTCAAAGGAAGCAAATGCCTCTTCTACCCCCACGCATCCAAACAGAAAAATGCTCAATGCACTTACTATTTCATTGAAAATGTCATTAAATTTGATTAAAACATACCTAGTTGATGAACCTGGTCAGAAACATTTAATTTGACTTGATAAATGGGAATCACAGGGCTTTGAATACTCATCTGGCAGATTACTTAATGGGAGGGCAAAATCAAATTATGCTTTAATGGGGGATAAAGAAGGAACATTTCAAAGTTCTGCTTACAGAGAAACAAGTCTCTCGTTCACATGCTCCTAATGGGGATTTGTTCAGCCCAAGAAAGGAGCTGGCAGGTATGTTTGGATCTTCCACATCTGCATAATGTGGGAAGTGAAAGCTTTTTGTATTCCTAAATTCCCGTAACTGGTACTGCACCCCATGCTGTTAAAACAATAATCAGTATATTTACGGTATTTGGCTCCTCTCTTCCTTCCATGAAGACCTTGACAGAGCTTGATATGAACTCTGTCCTTTGACCAGAATGTAAAGTTCAATTACCAGTTTCCAAAATACACAAATAATGCTACCATTCTCAAACCCACACGTTTAAATCTCATGAGGATCAATAAGTTTGATGTTTCTTCCTGATGTAATCAGCAGGTGGGGAAAGCCTTCTGAAAGATAAGAACAGACACATGCCAAACCTGAGCAAGTATCTTAACTCAGCTGAAAACAGTGCTGAGCTTCTCATTGCCCTGAAGAGCACAGAGCAACAGCCCTTGGAAAAAAAAGGGTTCCTAACCTTTTTCCTAAAAGAGGGAGTTTGCTGCCCCACTGTAACCCTACCCCAAAACCAAATCAACTCTCCCCACTGAAGCACCCACGAGCTATCACAGCACCACTGCAATCTTGTTTCTAGGGATTTTGAGAAGGCTGCTGTTTGGAACAAGGCACTAAGGTTGATATCCCAGTGTTTTTTCTTCTTTTTTTTAAATTACATAATAGTGCCTTATTTGAAGTATTGCTGCTGCTAATTAATAAAGGCAAAGTTTTCTGTTCGCCTGGTCACACTGGCAAATTTATGCAATGTGATGAAAAATGTATCTTTTGAAGTTTGCATAAGAAAGAGAAGATTGAAGCCAAAGAAAAGGTGAAACATCTCTGATAATGTACACCAGCATATCAAAAACATTAAAAGTGTAAATCTATAAATCTATACCTGCATCTCTTTTTTTTTTTTTTTTCCCTGCCTTCTAAAGGCTTTTGGGTTTTTTGTTTATTTTAAACTGAAAAAGTTGTTTATGCTTTTGTATGAGATTATCTGCAATGAAACGGGGAAGGGGCAGAGTTACAAACAACAATGGCAATAAAGTAGAGGGTAGATAAGCAGCTAAAACAGTAAACTATAAATGTGAAGAACATAAGCTATCATTAAAAATACATCACTGTTATATGGCTTACATTTACAACACTAATATATGTTTATCATATTCAATATGAATAATAGTTCCAAGGACTCGCAGCAAGAGTTAGAATAAGAAAACTAATCACGTTAACTATATGGAGATACTTATCTAGAGAACCTTTTTTTTTTTCCCACCCACAGGTTCTGCTTTTTATAAAACTAGATTAGAATCATTTGTCTTTTTCACTTATGGCTGAAACAGAACCATCTTGGGGGGGAAAATGAACTGGCTGATCTACAGTGCCCAGCAACATCAAAGAGTAAGTTTGGATAAGAAGTGGCTGACATTTTACCTTTAAGGAAAACAGAAAAGGGATTACAATTAATTTCTTGAACTAGAATTTGATGAAAACATTGAAATTAACTCTTTCTACTCTCATAGATTGAGACAAACAGTAAATATTATGAGATTTTCTCCATCAAAGTACAATACAAAGGGAATACTCAGATATTAATATTAACAAATTCTATTTGTGAATATATGCTAAATTATTTTCTTGAGAAATGAGATTAGAAACACAGTGTCTTGAAGAAATCTTGACATTTGCATATGTCTTCTGAAAAACTAAGTTCCCACAGAAAACTGACATTCCCAACAATTAGGGCCTTTGTGTGCCTTACAGAGAACTGGTGTAAAACTTCAAAAGTCCATTGGCTTCAATGGAGCTAGGCTGATTTGTACCCATGATTTATCACATACCTTCACCCATTTTCAAACCCAGATCTGTGACATTTCTTAAAAAACTATGCATAGGAAAATTGTTGACGAGTCAGAGCCTTGGGTGGATAATTTTGGGCTACTGGGTATAATTGTGTCCTGATTACTACTTAGGGGGCTGGGATTAAAATCAATACAGAAAGGGATTTGGAGTAATTTTTTAATAAAGAACTCTTTGTCTGAGTAAGGGAAAGAAAAATGTCTTTGACTACTTGACAGAAGTAAAATGGCACTTGTTTAAGGTTGCTTGGGGACTTGGAATGGCAGAAAATGACCTGTGAGAGATGGATTAATATAAAGTTAATCCTGCCACAAGTACAAATACATTATTCACCTGTCTGTGCTGTTTATGAGATGGATAGATACATGTCCATGCAGTCAGGCACTCATAAAACCCTGCCTAATATTTGAAATACTTTGCTTTTGCATAATTTCACTATAGCTCTTCATGCATTGAGGCTGCTTTGATAATGCCTGTTGAAGGAAACCTTCCCATGCTGTTGCCCCACAATAACTCCATTTTCCTGGGTTTTCATCCTCAGGCTTGCTCAGGAGCAGGTGTGTTTATGCTATGATGGAGGTCTTCCCTGGACACCTGTCCAACACGAGCTGAACAGAAACCCCTGACACCCTTCACGGTGTCTAACAACTATCAGATGTTAATACATTTTGGCTATTAACGAGTGGGACTATGATTAAAACCAGCACTGTAGGAGTAGGAGGGTTTTAATCACATTCTTCCATGCACTGGGGAGGGAGTGCTCTCCATTTTGAAAGGCTATCATCCAGTCCCTTTGTGAGAACTAAACACAGCAAACCAAGAACGTGAATAGTATCCACCGCTTCACATACTTTGGGTGGCCTTTCTTAACAAAAGGTTATTCATGCTGTTACATTATGAGAACCCCTAAAATCTCATTAGCAGCAATGAAGCAGATCCAGTGGCAGTAATAAACTCTAGTTTAAATTAGAAACAGCTACATTTTGCACATTCACATGTGTATACATGATCTGTTTGTTGATAACCCAAAATTACCAATTTATTAAAGTTTAAGTAACTTGGAGATGAAAAAATAATAATCAACAATCTCTGCATTTAGAGTAATAAATCCTTTATCCATCCTACAGTTGAGCTGCTCCTCTGATCATTAAGGAAAAATTAATTAAAACACCTTTGCAGAAATTTCATCCCAGGGTGAAATGTGGTAGAGCCAAAGTAGGCTCGCATTTATTTGCAGTGTGTGGTCCCTGCTGTGAAAAAACACACAACTTACAAGAGTCACTCACATTTTAAATATTTCCAGCTTGAACATTGACTGCAAAACATCATTGCTAAGTTTGTATTCAAAAGACATGGCATAGTAAGAGTTCTCTATAAACGCAAAAGGAATGCTTTTTGTTTTACAGCTGAACACTCCTCTCCCTCTATTCCACTGAGGAAAACACTACATACTGCAATTCAAATCAAGTCAAGTTTGCTTTCCTGTATGAAAATTCCTATTTCAACATCGCAACTCCTATTAGGTTCAAAGGAAGCTGACAGTTCTGCAGTTATTAAGTTAAAAGATGGCCAACTTTCAGCTGGAGTCATTGCAAATTAATTCTGCCTTACAAGGCCACATTAGGTCATTTCCTGAGCTGGTGGTAATAAATAGCCCTTTCCATAATGTAAGAACAAATGAGCGTAGTGAGGCTGTCCTGATGTGAAAACAGGAGGACCAGGCTAGGCTGGGCTCAGGGAAGTGCTGTAGGGCAGCCTGAGCCACCCACACTCAGACCCACCTCCAGGAACTTGAATCTTGCCAAACACAGAACTTAGGTCCATGTTCAAGCTAGAGTGTTGCAGTAGGTATGATCTCACAGTGCCTCTTTTGCAGCCTTTTTACTTTCTCATTTTACATTTTGGGTTGTAACTGCACTTGCCAGCTACGGGGCAGAGATGGCGGAGTGGAATCGAAATGGGCTGAGATCAGCAGGTTTTGTCTTACAGGTTTGATCTCTATTATGTCCTCAGCTTTGAGAGGCATTTATTTATTAAAGGATGTATAGGAAGGAATAGAGTTGGCAGGGACATGCTGTGTAAACAAGCATCAAACTACTGACATTTTCCCTTCGTGCCTTTGTGCTGAGTAATTTGCCACAGCCATGTGAAAGCACTAGTTAACAAAGCCTAAAACCCAGGATTTTCTCTTCCTACTAAATTATATCAGTAGCTTCATTTCTTAAAATGTAGTGACCTCCAGGCAAGACATTTCCTCAAGTGGTGGGGAAAAAAAAAAAAAAAACAAACCTGCCTAAACCTTGCATGACCTCAGATTTGTGTAACCCTATCTCTCTATAGATACAGAGATGCCACAACATCCAGGTACACAGCCACCCTCTAATACACTGTATTATCCTGCATCTTCTGAAAATAACAAAACTTAGGGGAGTTTTGCCATTATCTTTAGTGAAGCTGTCACTTAATCTAGAAGTGGTCCACAATTCATGTTGCAAGGTGAGCAGCAAGAAGTCTGCACTGGGCCTCTGATACCTGTCTTTCATTATGGGAACACAGATTTCCCCTGTCTAGCATTTCTGCTTTTTATCATTGAAACCTCCATGTCTGCATTCTACAATGGTTAAGTGAATTTCAGGGAGGATGGCAGAGATTAATTCTCATTATTACTATTACGCTCATTATTACTAAGTTAGTACAAAAAAAAAAAGGAAAGAAACACAAAACCTCTGAGTCCCTGGCCAATAAACGAGCTTATGTTTAATCATAAATAAAACAGGCTTGATGGTAGGCTTTTGCACAAGTCTTAGACAACCAAAGCTACTGATAAGCAACAAGCATGATTTACCACAGGAATACAAGGTTTTTTGCTTTGTATGAAAGGAGGAAACTGGAGAGCTGGGAGAGCAACAGGGTATCTCCATGGATTAACTAGTGTATCTTACAGCACACAAAATATTAGTAGGAAAACCTATACTGAGATGGCCATGCAGCCCATTGCTGGGCTTTGAGGGACTGAGGAGAATGCAGGTCAGGAAGGATAACTGGCAGATTATCCTGCCTTTTCCTAAATCAGAAAAGAACAGTAAAGTGCTACTCACAATCTGACAGCACAAGGCCCCACAGGGATTCAAGGCTTCTCCAGCAGGATGTGAGAGCTCTGAGTTCAAGGCCCTACATCCCTGATACCTAGCAGGCTACAGCTTTAGACTCTTGCCCTGCCCCAATGATTATTCAATTATTCATGAAAGGTGAGAAAGGTCTGAGTGAGAGAGAATGAGAATGTCTTCTTTCAAGACAGCCAATAATCTGATGGAGGGGAAATCACCTGGCATGTAAGAGACCCTCCTTAGAGCCATAAGAGATCCTCCCTAGAGCCCCTGCTGCAAATTAGACTGACTCAGGACTGAGACCAAGGCACCAAAATCTAAGCGAGTTCCCTGAGCTCTGAATTATTAACTGTTCCGAAGAAAAGAGATTCTTTCACCATTAAACTTCTGCAGCTCTTTTCTCTTTCTTCTTTTGGGGGGTAAGGTCAAAAAAGACCTTTCCTTTTTCACAATCATATTTATCTACTGTTGTAAGTGGCAGAGCAAAGTGAGGTTAAGTGGTCCACTGAGACTCATGATGAAAGCTTCTACACAAAAATAAGAGATGTACAAGTGTTTAAGTCAAGAAGAAAGAAGGTAGAAATATTGAAAACTGATTAACAACCTATGTAAATTGAAGTTTCATTGCATTTAGAAAATTGCACTTGGAAGGACTTTAGGAATGCATCAAAGAATTAAAATCTTTGGGCTCTTGATAAATAGAATCTCTTAATGAAAAATAAAGTCACTTAACATAGTTCAACCAAGAATACAGCAATTAGTCAGGTGATACCATAGATATTTAATATATACAATCAGGATAATTTGTTCACACAACACACTGCAAAATAAATCAAGCAGGCTGATTATCTTCAGTTGTACTGAAGTCAGACTTAATTGCTAACACATCAGCACATGCTATTCATCATAACACTCATGTCTTTCACCTCAGAAAGTAGCCACTCATTGTCCTTTGTAACCATTTAGTCTTTTCCATTGCTTTGAGACCTTAGTACTCTTGTTGTCATATAAAATGCATTATGGCTACTACACAAATCCTTTGCAATCACAGTCAATTTTTCTGAAAATGGAAAGAAACCCAGCAATATAACCAAGTGAACCTCATGGAGCTCAAAATCCCAGGAGAGCTGTATAGTGCAGACAATTAGTTTCTGCTTACCGGTAATGTTTTGCAGGCAAATACAAGACAATCAAAAACAAAACCAAAAAATCCCCTCTTAAACAAGGAGAATGGATAAGAACTCTGAAAGGGGAAAACTGCAAATCTCAGGAAGAAAAAAATCAGAAACAAAATTTGAGACTATCAAAGCTTGCTTGTGTTTCACCTCGGTAAGGTCTCTGCATGTATTTCTACCTATTAATGCATATCCACTGACATTTTGAAAACAACATGAAATAAAGCAGTCTGTTTGGAATAGCATCTTTCATTATTTATTTACTAAAAACCACAAACTGCTATGCAATGCATTTGCTGTGATTGGGAAAAAAATAATTTTTATTACAGTCTGAGTCATTTCCTATTTTCTTCCATTACTGAATAATAATTTAAAACAGTAAACAAATATCCACTCATTAAAGTTTTTTAGCAGACTAAAGCTTTGAGTCATTGTTCTGGCAAAATTTACTTCTCTGAAAGCTCTGTGAAGTGCTTTGTGATCAGTGTTACACAGGTAATGAACACAGCACATCAAGATAAACAACAAATGTTCCATGTTTCAGCACACTGAAAATCTGACCATGCAGAAGAGCTGTACATGCATTAGGTCATGCTCATTTTACAAACCTCCTTTAGCAGCTCTCAGGATGGCAGTCACCAACCACATCACTGGTTTAGCCCAAAACAACACTATGTGGGTCTCATCAGGAAAAAAATCTGCTAATGAGTACATAGCTCTGGGAGGCAATGTCTTGGTCCATGATGGGCACAGAGACATGGGGGAAAAAGGCTGAGAACAGCACACATAATATGGGCAGTGACAACCATAAAATCAGAGTAAATGGTTGAAAATTACCTCCTGACTGCCTTGATTAAGTTTAACACAAGGCAGGGTTCAAACCAACCATCTTCAGATACATGGTGGAGTGTGACCAGCTCTGTGGGACTGTATCTCATCTCCAGGGCAAGCACAAGTTCACAAAAGCAACTACTGAAAGTTTTGAGACCAAGAGAGAGAATAGCGTTTAAAAAGTTTTGGTAGAATGGAAAGAGGAAGCAGGAAGCCATTTTCAGGTGTTGTTCAAGACCATGCATGGCAGAGACTACAGAAAGTCTGAAGTAATCTGGCCTTCTCCTAAAACATAAAGGTGAAGACATGTGCATGCACTTTTTGTTTAGATCTGTACTTTCTCCAGTGCTTTGGTAGTCAGAGAATACAACTTGGGTGTAAGCAAGGGGTTTGCCATTTATGATGGTCAGTATTGATGGTGCTCACTGAGGTCAGGGAGCTGCATGTGCTGAGTTAAAACTAGACCTGCTGAGATAATCGCCAACGTGTGTTCCTGCTCAGGGCATTTAAATAAAATACAGAAAACTTGCACAACTCTGCCCCACAACTTGCAGTAAGCAGGATGGAGAAGGCTGGAAAGGACTGTGGAAAAATCAGGAAGCGACAAAAGTCAACCTGTAGCACAGACTATTGAAATCCTTTTTTTTTTTTTTTTTAATTTTAATATTAGGGAACAAATCCTCTCATCATAAATAACTTCTATCAACTTTCAAGTAACAATAGTAAGACAGTGCCTATATATCCATGAAACTGAAGTTTCAGCAAGTTTTTATTGACAGGTACAAACATGGGCCCAGCCTGGGCAAGCTCAAGTCAGCATCCCATCCCAGGAGGACAGGCTATGCAGCTACACAGTTAAAAATAGCTGGAGTTGCACCTAAAAATCCCGCAGGAACAGATGGGAAAGCCAGGAGGTCTCTGCAGCATCTTCCACATCCATGCACCTGTGCCCTTTTCTGGTAAGCTCTCAGAGGAGAGCTGCTGAAGACTTCTCCAATTTGCAGGAAAAGCATTTTAAAATGAAAATAAATTCAACAAATAAATCAGACTGGAAAGTCAGACACAATCCTGTTTTTCCATATGGTACCAGTGAAGTATTTTGGAGCTGCCATGAAGCAGAGCTGCTGGCCTATGGGCAGGAGCCACATCTTCTGTGCAGTGGTGTAGGGAAAGGAGATTCAGCTGTCCCAGTCCCAGGGGAAGCAAGAGACAAGAAGCCACAGCAACACCATGGACTTCATCAGCAGCCCCAGAGGGGAGGACCTGCACCCACCAGCCCCCCCATGACTCCCTCTGTCCCTTACCTCCCAGCATGTTCTATACAGAGAGGATTCCAGAGCTTCCCTCTGAGGGATCAACTACAAATAAACAAGCTACTATTGTTAGGGCAGATAGGGATTTTCTTATAACTTTGATTTCTTTCAAGTTTCTTGCTGCAGGTTAAGACATCTAGAGGACTGAAAATGCACACTACACCAGCAATGTCATGTGCAGCGAAACCAGCGGCTCTGAGGACATTGGGAAGCTCTCAGGTTTTTTCATTAAGCATCTGGGACTCATTATTTCTCAAAACATCCAGAAATTTAACAAAGGGCACCCCTTCTCCTGTCCCTTGACTCTTCGCAAAACATTTCTTTTTCCAAACCATAATCAAAATTTATTCAGCAGGTATTTTAGCATCTGGCATTCAAAGAGGCTGTGGAGGAAGGCACAAGCTGAGAGAGATAAGGAGGTACAGCAGAAATAACCAGAGTTGAGAGGGAGGAAGTTCAGATTGGTTTTGCACATTTGAAAATATTTTACATTTAAAGATAGGACTGTGAAGCTCCAGATGACACAGAGGTCTACAGCAATATTCTCCACTCCAGTAATCTACAGCACTGATATAAAATACCAGGGGAAGAACAGATGTAACAGCCAAACATTACAAAACAAACAAATAATAAGTCTTTTTTTTTTTCTTCCTCATTTTTAGATCCTGAAAATTCAAGAATTGCCAATCTTCTGTCAGGAGTGGCTCCAGAGACTTCTGAGCACAGTTTTGAATGCTTCCTTTTTATTTTATCATCTCTTTTGCACTTCTTCAGCCTCCTGTCTCTCCATTTAATTATAGAAGTGTCAATGAGGTTGATTAGAGCAAGGTTTTCAGGAGCCAGGGGACTGCCATTATATAAATCTAAGGAGAGATAGTTCTGATGAAAATCTTTTATAAATAGCTACAATTTGCAACTTAGTCTACTTAAGAAAAGAGGCCAGAGAAAAAGGGCATCTTAACTCGGGTCACATCTCCGCACTCCATCATCTAGCCTTTGAGTACCTGGAAATACCCATCTTTACAAAACTCCCCAAATGCTTAAAACCTAAGGTACAACACCCTTACAGCTATCCTCTGGTAAATGTATATTAAACCCCAGCATCCCTGAGTCCCCGAGCCTGCAATCCTCTTCAATGTGAGCACTCAGTGCCTTAGCTTAGGCTGTACCACAATATGCTTTTGAACTCTGGCTCCTCAGCACAGACTCTATTTGAAGGAACATGATAGCAGGCATTGCATTTTTTCTTCTCCATGCTTTTAGATAACTGTTATTCTTGACAGTACATGTTGCAATATTCTATACTGAGCAGAAATTTTGTTACAAAGGCTCAAGGGACTAAACTTGTAACTGAAAAAGAGAGGCTGCACTGTTATGAACAGATAACAATATGGGCAAAAGACAATCCAGTATATCTTTTTAACCTTATAAAGAAATTCACTTCCTCTATTAGGCTCTTTTTTTCAATAATGGCTGTATGAAGCTATTTACAACATAAATTAAGGCAATTACTAGCCTTGATTCCCACTTACCCAGTCTATAATTATTCCCATATCCTAATCTGCTCTCACTTGTTTCCTTCACATTTTCCAAGAGGTACAAAGCACCTTGAATATAAACAGGCACAAAGCTCACTGAGGTTGCATCTACATTTGCAGTGTGAATCAGGCATGTATCTTATGCAAATTTCCTAATTATTCCCACTTGACAAGTGCTGGTTCATATCACAGAGCCAATGTGGAGCACAGGGAACTCAGGTAATTTCAGATTAAATTTACCCAGAAGTTCAGTTCAGGACTCCACTTGAAGTATTTCCACCACCACCAAGCCTGTTGCCTCCAGGGCCTGAGGAGAACTTGGGTGAGATAAAACCTCAGTGGAATGCACAGTGTGGATGTCACCTCTGCAGCACTGTTTATCTCACCAGATCTGCTGCCATTAGTCCAAACTGCTTTACAGTAGGCACAACCTGAATGCTTGACTTGTGCAAAGACCTACAGCTCTCAGCTTAGCTCAGCAAACTGCCCAGCTGGAAACCACAAACCCACTTTGCTCTCTGTTAAATAATATACCCAGATTATGCAGATCTAAAGATAAAGCAAGTGAGTGAGGAGTTCAGAATCAGACATCATTTTGGTCCCCTTGTGTCACTCCAGCATTGTCCTTAGCAGCAATGCCCAAGAACATAACATACAGTAACACCTTTCAGTCTTCACTGACTCTAGTCAAGGATAGGAAGGTTGACTGCCCATTGCTGTCCACAGGTCTGGACAGAAATGATGAATTCTTATGAGCATCAGTTTAAGAAAACACCTAAAAACTCTTTCATTATTTCCGTGGGAGTGATAGCGCTACTTTCATATAAATATTACTCAAGTATATATATATATATATCATTCTGGTAGTGTGAAACTGAAATGGTTATTCATTTATATAAATATGCAATGATAAAATTTGGTTTTATTAATGAGGATGTACTTTTTTACCATGAACATGCCCTGAAAAGTGTCAAAACAAGTGGGGGAAACAAAAAAGTCCCACCTTGAAACAGAACTTACAGCAATGTAGTCTTAGTGACCATTAAACAAGCTCTCTTTTCATGGTCATGGTAAACGTGTATGCTGCCTAGGAAAAGGAAAAACATATTCCCTGGATATAAAGTAGATGTAGTATGTCCTGAAGAGGTTTGTAGGATATTTACTAGTACTTGAATTTTAAAAGTCAGCTTACATTGTTAAGTTAAATAACATATCCGTATCTAACTTCATAGAAAGATAATAAGCAAATACCTGTAAAGTTTACCCACATATTTGCTGTCTACAAGAGAAAAAGCATCATCATACTCTCCTGGGGAAAAACACTCTTTTTTTGACAGGACTTTTTCTTGTCAAGGACAGCACAAAGACAACATAATACACAGACCACAGAATAAAATCAAATACTTAGAAGAAACCTCAACTTATCAAATAATCATTCTGTCTGTATAAGAAGTGTCTTGTTTAAAAATGGCAGGAGTATATCTCCTCTAATTTGCCAGTTCAATGTCATAATTATATTAATGTTGTGTGTTTCCTGGCAATTTTACTATAAAGATTTGCAGCTATTTAAACTTTCTCTTTTGCTTTTGATGAATATGGATTTTCCCCTCCAACTCCTCCACATCTTTATTTGCCTTCACAGAATGGAATGAAGGGTTTTCAAAAGTATATCCAAGAAAACATTTTTATTGTGGCAAATTACAGGAAAAAAATACTAGTAAAGCACTGTTCCAGAAAAAAAAAAAGTTTTTTTGTTATTTTTTTTTTCCTCTGGAAAGACTGAGCAACAAAGCAGGTGCACTGGGGAAAAAACAAATCTGCTGGCTTTGCACAATGGAATGGAAAGCCCACTTTGTTTTATTACCATTTCAAGCTGCTTACAGACTTCAGTGTGGAATGAAAAAAAAAAAAAAAAAAAAAAAAAAAAAATTTAACAAAATCCAGATTTTTCTTGTATATACTTCAGGAAATTCCCTTGCTAAAGCAGAGCAGTAGAGGTTTTCTCTTGTTTCCCTTTTCTCCCCTCCCTTTTGAAAGGACTGTTGTGATCTTGAAAACATAATCTGGGAAGAAACATCTGGTCTTCACTTTTTAATTACATTTCAGTCATCTCAAAGGCTTTCCTGGAGGTAGACCTACCTACAAGGGCTTACTGTCAAAACTATAGGAGTTACAGGGCTGCTGCATAAATGGATCAACTGTAACGGTGGATTTGGGACCAGTCTAAATAAATAAGATCATGCCATGTAAAACTTCAGAAGTAGGGACTGCATACAAGCAGATTGAGAGCTTTTGATGCCAACAGAAGCATGGCTTGAGGAAGGGCAGGGAAACTTTCAGGGAGAATATAAGGCCAAGGACAGAAGAAGCATCCAAACTGGATGGTGGGAATAACCCAGCAGCCTGCCTCTGGCCACTGCCCAAAGCTTTTCACATCGGGAGCAAGAGTAGTGCCTTGTCAAGTCAAAAGCAGGGCCCTCCCTCAGCACTATCTCCAAATGAAGATGGAAGGGAGAGCAGTGCCACGGCAATGGCAGCGGGGCTGGCTGCCAGGCGGCCGTGCAGGTGGGCTGCAGCACCTGCCTTGCGGCTGGGACTCGCTTCCTGAGCCCCCCCAGCCCAGGTGCTGACACTCTGGGGACCACGTGGGGGGAGCAGGAGAGCTGCCAAGTACAAGGTGTTACCCTGGACACTAAAATGCCTTGCTACAGCTCTGAAGCATGCAGTAATGGAGATACGAGAGGATAAGGAATTCACAATTTGTTTGGGCTGCGATCCAGCAAAAACCACTTAAGCAGGTGTATCACCAGCAGAGCCACCAGCTCCATCACACACAGGAAGCAGACATCCAGATTCCCAACAACAGGATCCACACCATCCTGAGGGAGTGGGAGGATCACTTTGAGAAAAGCCCTTTTGCCTACTATCCATTTCCAAATTTTATGTCAACGTGGCCACAGTATTCTCTAGAGTGCAATGGAAACACTGAACAACAACCAGAGAAAAATGCTTCTCTCCTTCTTTTCTCTAATATTTATGCTACAGTGACAGGAACAGGGCTGCTCTGTGCTATGTTCTGCACAGATAGAAAGTAAGAAAGTGTCCAAGAGCAACAGGTATCAAAAAGAAAAAAGCTAGAGAGAGTACAAAGATGGTGACAAGAAATGAGTTGACCAGTGTCACAGAGCAAACCACCAACAGAGCATGGAAGAGTATCCACACTACCCTGAATTTGTTGCCTCTTAATCGTGAGGGTCAGTACTATCTACTGTGTCATCCATGCTCTGGCAGTCCAGAATGAAGGACCAAAAACTGAAGTAGCAGGTGTAGATTTTTTTTTTAATAATCAGTACTATGTGCCATGCTTAGAGTACTTTGGGGACAACATATCCTGTGCCAAAGCCCTGAATCCTAGCAAGTATTCTGCTATTTCAAATTATCTAATAAAAAAAAAAATGGTTAAATAGTTCACTCTCTTTTTAGAGCTCTGTGTGTGTATATATGCACACATATGTATATATTAAATCTAATATTTACTGACAAGACAAAGTAGTTTTCCCTATTATTTCCTTTACATGAACCTAATGAGGCTCTGCAAGGCTGTTATGTCTCAAAGTACCATCAGTGACAGATAAGTAAATAAATAAATGTGTCATCCACACCCCTTTTTAAGATCTTTGCTCACAGTGTCTGTTGCTGGTAAGGTTGACCTGACATAAACCAGTTCTCAGCAGGCATCTACCAGCTTTCAAATAACCACTGAACTTAAGCTCTGCAGATGATAAAGCACCTTGTGTCAAAACCAGTGCCTTGTGACTTTGACCTTGCAGTTAAACCTCAAAAGGTCTGTTCTGAAATGATGTAATCCACAAATTATTTTTCTTCATTACTGCTTTTAAACTTCACAGTGGTGAATAGATTAACAGAAAATCATGACAGGCTGGAAAAATACTTGCAGGTAACAAAGTGAGAGCAGAAATTATTCCTAAATTTTCATTAGCCTGCCTTTCTACAGATAATTAGCATTATAGAAATATAATGCTAATTATATTATGCTAGATATATAGCATAATTAGAAACAGTTGATGCTATTTGAAGTAGCCTAAGTCATGACAAACAAAAAGGTCCCACTTTGATTAGCAAACAAACTCCCAGTAACCTCAGTTGTTTGGTGTTCCCAGGTGGCAAGGAATGGGTGTGACTTTTCTTGTCCAGAATAGAAGTGTGCTGACCCTGAACTTGACTCAGCCACATTCAGGGCATGGAGTTTTCCCAGCTTTTACACCTTGTGTTGGCTGCTGTTAGTTTATACAGCCTTTCAGTTAGACACAAGACCTTTCCTGAGCTAGCTCCACAGTCCATTTAAAAACCCATTTTCTAAGAAAGAGCAGCTCTATTAAATAACACTCTCAATGGGATCCTGCCAATATTCATATTCAATTGCTTGACCTGTAGTGGCAAAAATATTTCATGAACCTACTGCTCACATCCAGTAGACTCGCATTTGGCAGTGATGGATACTGCTGGCAGGCAGTGCTGTTGGCCTAGTGCAGGCACACAAGAAGGCCAGTTGGGGTGTGGATGTGGTTTCTTCACTACACTTATTAATTTCAGCAGCTTAGATGATATGTGATATTAATGGATTAGAGGCAAAGTTGGGAAACACTTACATTTTAAAACCACCAATTCTTATATTTGGGATGAGAAAATACAGAAGGAATCCCAGCTCAGAGGGCAACTTGCTTTTAAAACCACTGCAGCTAGAGAAAGGCATGTGTTTGGACAAGATTTATTTTTATGTACTTGGGGACCGATCAAGAGTAAAGCCCTGTCATACCCCTTTCAAACAGCTCATGGAGAAGTAGTCAAAAAGCCAAATTGCTTCATTTCCTCTCCTGTCCCCCCTTCTGAAACCCTGCCACACCTGATGGAGGGATGCCAGGAAAGTTAGTTAGGCCCCCAAATTAAGTTCATACACATATTATCTATCTGATTAACTACCTACTAAAAGAGAGGGACCCAAATAAACAAATAAAAAAGTCACAAAAGAGGCCTGGAGCTGAGGTACCCTGAGCATTTTGGGGAATAAATTATCCAGGACTACAGGGTCTTGTACACTTCAGAGTGAAGAACTATTAAGAAAGGAAAGAACCCTGAATATTCTGGGTACTTCAGAACTGCAGGGTACTTCAAGCCAGATTTTACAGCAGAGGAAGTTTGGTGTATCGGTTCTGTAATGCCCTTTGGATTTCCATGAAGGAATATCCTATGAATAAAAATACAAGCATTCACAAAGGTGAGATCAAGCTAAAAAGAAGCTAGCAGAGCTGTAGTTAGAGCAGCACCAGTGACAGTGGCATATGCCTTTTTGTTGCCACAACATGAAAATATATGTACAATACTTATATCCTGTGCCAGGGAGCCTAAGCCCTGCAACCTTCTCTTGGGGTGAGAAAAACAGCACAGAATTTCTGATCTGAATGTAGCCTGGACAGGCAGAGTCCTTGGGATGAACAGCAACGAGGGCTGGTTGTCTGCCTGCAGCATAATATTTTGGAGGGGATATTAAACTCCAGCAGGAATGAGGGCAGTGCTTTAGAGTTACTAAAGCTCCTTGCCATGACATGATCCAGACACAGCGGCTCGTTTCCATGCTGCACTTGTGGGCCTCCAATCCCTCTTCCAGCAATCAACAGTGGTCCAAATGGAAACAAAGTTATGGGAATTTGTTTCATTAGCCTTCTGCACCAACATTACATGTTTCCTTTGCACTCCTTTAATCTTTAAAAAAGAGCTACTGATTTTAAAGATCTTGGCATCTCTTCCTTCTTGTGCACTAACCCGTCCAGCACAAGACAAGTTACCAGTACCTTTGTATTTCTTTCCAAAAGAGTCTCTGGTTTCTAAAAAAAAAAAAAAAAAAAAAAATGGAAGAGATGTGATTCTTCCTTAAAGTCTCCATAGATATTTGTTTTCTCTGGATGACTGTTTTCCTACATTTCAGCAAACAGCCTGGCTGCATGACCCTCCCCCTCAGCACCTGGGAAGCACATTGTCAACTCTGGAAGTGTTTATTCTCTGTAGATTAAACAGCATTTGCTGGACAGTGATCACAGAAAGTTGTAAAAACAGATGGACAATGATCTGTCCAGACTTCCAGAGCTCACCACGAAAAGGCTACTTACATAAAAACATTTTGCTGAAGGATCAAAGGATTTTCTTCCCCCCTCTCTATACTCAGTTACATGAGGTCTTTTATATAAACATGGGAATGCAAAACAACCATCTTAAATAATGCCTAAATTCTAACTTTTGAAACAAAGATGTTAAATTAGGCCAATAGAATTACTGTATCGGTTTAAGAAACCTCACACAAAACCAAACCAATCCTATGTATTATCCTTTTCCCATTTCACCTGCATCTTGAAGCCTTTTTCTTTTTTTTCCAGATATACAATCATTCATCTTACAATCATGCTATTTTCAAAGAAAATAGCAAAACTATTTATTCTCACTAGAGCTCCAGATCACACTGATTCAAAAGTTGACATCAGTGTGCCCTCTCATGCATCAACATAACCAAACAATGCACTGCTTAAAAGCATACAGGCTTTCATCTAGGAATAAGAAATAGCATTTTTCTAGGTGGTGAGTTCAGCGCTGAGCTGTACCTCTGACAAAGACTTGAGGTCAGGCTAAATGAGAAGATGAACATGAATTCTTAGAGTAGCACTGCTTCAAGAGGCTATGATGTGATGAAAGGAGAATACAGGATGAGTAAGTACAACACCTTGGCTCTAGTACTTGCAATCCAGGAACTGAAAGTGAGGTCCAAGTTCTCACTTTCACAGTAAGGACTTGGAAAAACTAGAGCAGTTGCAGGGGAAAAAGCAAGAAGAATGATGAAAAGATCAAAGCATTTGCTTCTCAGTGTGAGATGCAAGATGATCAATTTATTTAACTCATCAAAGAGATGGTTTAGAGGTGGCTTGGTCTCAGCCTATGAGTGCCCATATGGGAAACAGAAATTTAATAGATGGGCTTCCAACCTAGGAAGAAATTACTGAGATCAAAAAGCTAGAACCTGGTTTGTTCATATTATAAAATCAATTGCTACCTCTCTGCCACCAATCCTGACTGAAGGACCAAACCATCTGGTCCTTCTACATATACTTCGAACTGAAATTTAAACAGAAAACTGACCAAAGAACTGAACAGTATAAAAAAGGAAAGAGAATTTACATGAACAAGAAAAACACCACTGATCTGAGCAGTATGCAAATTCTGTTCTTCAAGCTCTGACTCCTCCTCCATTCCACGTTCATGTTTTTCTGCATTTTGTGTTTCTAATTATCTCATTTACTAACTGTTTGTTGGCAGAGAACTAACTTTTCTGACAACAAACATTGTCTTTACACTTACCTTCATGCAATCAGTTTTCTATGTTGCCTACAAAGTCAATATGAACAGTATCTTAACTTTGTGTACCAGGAAGCTTGAGTTAGTCCCTTGCCTGGAGAGCAGCAGTTTTCAAAGTGGAGATAGAGCATTGCCATTTTAGTGGCCCTTGAGAGGTTACCAAGGGGACAAGATGATTAGCATTTCTGCTCCTATACAAAATGTGGCCTCACAAGCTTTTAGGCATTTTGTAAAACTGTTTTGCAGTCCCCCTGGGGGGACATCTTTGTACTCCCAGTTGGAAGGTTGGGAAAATCTACTGTACAGGAATGTCATAGTGCTACTGCCCAGAAGGCAGCAGTACTTTTTGCCTTGTTTTGCTAAAGTGGTATTCTGTATAATGTTTTAAAAAGTCTGAGTAACACTATAAATTTGCACGTGCTACTTTCAGTATAACATCCATTATTTTTAGAGAGTAATTGATGTTGTTTATTTTCTTCTATTATGATAGTTAAGCATTGGAATTTGACAGACAGTTTAAAAATAAAACATAAGGAAACTCCCAGAATAGGTTTCAATCTAAACAAGGCAGATAAATGTTGGGAAAGGGAAACACCCCATGTCATGAGCACCATATTGCTTGGCATGCAAAGCACCAGCATGATTGTTTGGAGCTGCATGCTTTCTTGGTCACATCCTCAATACCATGATGCTGTATCCAGAAACTTATAAGGAAGTGGGCACTATGCCAGCCTTTATCAGAGGAGGCTGAATGGTTCAGTACTAAAAGCTGCTAGAGCAGTATAGCTGCATGCTGTACATATTTAATCCACAAGCACCAGCACTGTGCAAGCTCTCCCAGACAAGCATTTTGCCTTGTGTGGGATTTTTTTTTTGATACATTTAAAGCACTTTGTAAGAGTAATAGTCCTGAGATACCTACAAAGAAAAGTGTTTGCCATACCAGTGTGTGAAATCCTTGAGCTGACAAGCTCTTTATACGACAGAACAGAAGAACACCCCACACTTGACTTACCTAAAGAGCTCTTCACGAGCAACTGAGTTGGGCTCAGAGTCCAACTAAGAAAAGGCTAATTAAGAGATTTCTCTTGTGAAAAGTTTAGAGGAAATTACAGAAGTACAAAAAGGGAGGACAGAGGGACATGAAAAGCCCAGCCCCCCAACTGCATGATCTTTGTAGGGCAGCAGGGTTTGGGGATCCCACAGTCTCTCTGTACCTACCCTGATCCCATGAGCAAGCAGCTTGCCCCTCAGAACACAGTGGAAGGAGGGTGAGAGCCTACTCCTTCCCTGTCTAGACTGTCACACTGGGAAAACTCAGACACTCCCCTGAAAGAATAAAATAGCAGACATAGAGAGGAATGAGAAGAATCCTCTCTCAGAAGGTCCCTCAGCTTTCACCCCATACCATAAACTGCACCTTGGTAATGCAACTATGCCCCTGAGAAAATAATAATTAGGTGAACATCATCAAGGAGGAAGAGCAGTTCAACTCTTTTTAGGGGAGATGTTTACAGAAGATCTCCTTTGGATATGGCTAAACCATTGCTCCTCATGGTCCTTGTCCTGCCAGGCCCCTGTGTGTGGACAGGGTGTGGACCAGGGCCACTCCTCAAGTGACACACGTGTGTAAACAGGCTCACCAGAAACAAAACATGAGGGAAACAAGGGCAGTTATGTCATTTAATCATGAGCAAAAGGAAAGCCATTTAAACAATGGAAGCCAAAGATGAGTTAAGTCTGTCTTCCACCTTTCTAATGATATGATCAAAGTTAATTCTTCTTTTCCCTATCTTTGTCTTCCCTCCCTTCTCCCCTATTGAATGGTATAACACATTAATATAAGTTTCAAATGGAGTCCTTGCCTCTGACAATCAGTTCTTCTTGCTCCCTGCCTCAGGAAACACAAGATGTTTGGCTAACCCTCCTCTTTTAATTTATGGAAAAGAGCTACAGTGCTGACTAGCAATTATAAGCAAGATTAATGATTTGCCAAGAGACCTCTTTGTACTTTCAACTACCTATACAAAAGCTGCTCTTTGTCTATAGAAAACAAATAGTGTTTTGAGAGAAAATATGACACAGTTACCAGACTGGAAATTTTTCCCTGAATAGTACAGGTTGAATATTTTAAGCCAGCACTACTGTAAGGTCTGCTTTGCACAGTGTCTGTTTGTATCAAGTATAGCCTACCAGACAGAAACTCCTCAGAAAGCCCTTACACAGCAATGTTTTAGACAGGGAAACCTCCATCAGAAAGCAGCAAGCACAGTGCAGACACACCATGTAGCCAGTTAAGTTGCTTTAATACTGATCTGAAATTTTTTTCAAAATACTGCTACTTCAGAAATAGTTATTGGATCAATTAATTGTAAAATCAAGCAAAGATAACTTTTTACATACCTTCTCTTTGTCACTGATAATTTTTTTGAAAAATTTAGCAATTTTTTCTAGGAGATAAGAAAGGGATCACAGCTTGCTATTACAATGAGTTAAAACTTTTCCCCAAGTCCCTAGAAAGCACTACTATTGTTTCTAGGCATCACTGTGTTTGCTATGAGGACTCCTAAATGTCCTTTCTCTGCGTTGAATTCTTCGTCTTTGTGTAGCTTAAAATTTAAACAAATCATTTATATATCACTGCATGAAAAAAAGACAAAGGCCTACAAAAATGCACCGAGCTATTATAGTTTCTTAATGTGCTTTTCCTGCTGCTTTCCTTTTTGCTTAATTGCAGGAAAAAAATTATGAGCAATTCTGAGAAAAAGAAAAAATAGTTATTCAAATAGGAATTGAGGTGCAGAAAACAGATTTATATTCAGTAGATTGTACATAATATGCTCAATAATGGTTACTATCTAATACAGCTCCAGCCTCCCATATACATATACAGAGTATAGATATTTTCACTCTGTGATCTGGAAAAGAACTGATGGCTTGCAAATCCCACTAAAATTGGTGAGAAATGCTGGAAATTAATTGTATCCTGGAATTATTCTATGACTTGGAAGAATAAAGACTAGGACAAAAGAAATAATTGCAGTGACTAACAAGAATATGTGCCATTAGTTAAAAACTTCAAATGGTTTTACATGGGATCATGCTTACTGCCTACATCTATCTTTTGGGGGGGAGGGGAATTATGACAAACAAGGAGTCACTGTAGATGTGCTCCTTGTAACTACTCACCACTTCAATAATAAATTTATGCATAATTTCATTTTGCTACTGATAAATTCAGATTACCAGGAAAATGGTGTATATACCAAACAGCTGCATCTGTTTTCCAATACAAACACTTTTTAAGAAGACAAACAGGTCTGAATCTTATGCCTTCAAACATTGCTACCATATTCCTGGGAAAAATGTTCCAATAATTATGATTAGTGCTACTTTATGTTGGGTATGAAAAGCCCTGGGTAAATGTGATTTTCTTACCATCTTTGCAAAAATCTATCTTTTCCTTTAATTTCAGGCAGCTAAGCTAAATACAGGCCAACACATTTTCCCTCACAAGAGTTGTGGAGGAACCACAGTCAGCCTAAACATATGTGAGGCTGTGACCATCCCTTGCTTACACAGGGTGACATCAAAGTCACCAACCAAAACTACAATTCAAGCTAAGACAGTTTATTGGAAACCTCTGACTAAGCTCACTGCAAATGACCCTGCAAGGCAGTGTCAGTTCCTTTCCTCAGCAAGGAAGCTGTGTTTGTAGGGTAATTCTGTAGGGACTTCCCCAGAAACTCATTCTGCCCATGTTATGAGCAAAATGAAAATCAGAGAACTGAAGGTTAGAAGAGAGCTGAGCCACAGACAGAAAAACTGGTTGAGCAGTTCATATATTTAATTTTAAACATAGTAAAGCTCATCTTCTGAACAAAAACTAATATGGTCAATTACAAGAATTGTAATTGAATTGCACTAGAATTGCACCAGAATTGCACCATATTTTAAAATATTTTTCCGAACTAAGGCTGGGTTGCAGTATCTCACAGAATTAGGTAAAAAGAGGGAAGGCATTTACATTAACACATTTGCTAAGGCTGTGCAGATGTGTTAATGTAAATTATTTGTAATTCAGTTGCTGCCGACAATAAAGCACTTTAAAAGATGATGACACTAAAGGGAGCACATGCAAAATAATGCAAATGGACAAAAAACGGTCAAAAATTGAAATGTAACCATAGCATTGCAAAAGCATAGAAAATATAAGACATTTGACAAGATATATAAATAGAGATTGAGGTTTATTAATCAATCACAATGCTGTTTGCAAAATCCAATATTTTCCTTTTTCTTTTTCTTTCCCTTTTTTCATCAACCTTTGACCTGCATTTCAAGTAGAGGAGCATGCAGGAAGGGAGTGATTGCCACATTATCTGTTATATTCAAACATTAATAATGTGCCTTACAATCTGAAATTTCAGAAATAAAGGGAAAATACTGATGGTTAAAAATATTTGACTAAGGCAAGGCAATTCATGATTATTTCTATGAGCCCCAGAATGGAGCCTGCAGAAACCACAAGTAGTTTGTAGCTGGTTCTAGAGCAAAACTTTTGGAAAACTCTGCTTTATATGACATAAACAACTCTAATAAATGAAGGCAAGCTGAGTATTTAAACAAACACTTTCTTTCACCATCAAATTAAATGCCTTCAATGATTATCAACCTTCCTTCCAGAAATGCAAATCTTCAAAACTGCTTCCTACCTCAACAACAGCTATAGATCACTCAGCTATGGATAGTAAACACAATGTGTTGTATTTAAAGCATGTTTTTGTTAAATGCTGGGCATAGCAACTAGGCATTGAAAAAAGGTATTATGTCAGAGTCATTACAGCACACGGTCTGCAGGTTGATTAGAAGAGAGCATGGTCCCAACTATCCCTATTTCTGTTTTCTGCAAAGGAGAGTATTTATGAAAGAAAGCATCCATAAAGCATGCCACATATATTAACAATCAAAAGCTCATCTGCATTCCTGTTCCTCAGGATGGTGGATCATCTACATTCTAACACCTCCTGAAACATTACTGTTTTTTTCGGTAATTGCTCCCCTTTTGATGATTCAAACCCAAGGCAGTGCCACACACTGGAAAAGGGATTTAAACAAGGAAGAAGAAATGCTACCAATGTATAAGAATAATGGAATAAATTTCACCTGTTGGAGAGCAAGGGGCATTTCTTTTCTGCATGGGAAAAGGCCAAATTTTTAAAGAGGCGTCATCCTAGGCTTTACATCTAGCTTAGCACCAAGTTCCCCTTGATGTAAAACAATTTATACACAAAGATCAGTACTTCTCTGTGGTAAAAAAAACCAGCTACTGCAGAGTTCCATTATCTATATCATCTCACATAATTTCTTTATGCTTGAAAACTTTTTTGTGGATTACATACACAAGGAGGACTCTTACCAGGAGTGCTATGAATTCACACAGCTTTTCATCTGTCACCTATGGGCCTGACTATTCTCACTGCATGTAGGACTCAGTACTATTCATACATTTGCAAATCCTTCGGCCCATAAAAAAAAAAAAAAAAGAAAAAGTTTTTTGTTTTATACCAATTCTTGCAAAAAACTTTCCTTTTTAAAGTTTTTATTCCCCACTCTCAATCCTTTCTTAACAATCTTTTATTTTCACTTATGTTTTTTACCAATCATCTTTAAAGATGTTCAGGAAACCTCTAGATAAGATGGTAACAGATCCAGTAGGAGAAAAAAAAATTGCATAGCACCAATGGCAAAAAAAAAAAAAAAAAATACATGAAACAATGTGAAAATTGCAAAGAAGGATAACACTTTCTCTTTTCAAAGTTTTCCACAATCAGCTGTAACATACTCCCCATAACTTCACAAACTACACAGATAAGGCAAAAGCCTCATTATGTAATTAGACAAAATCTTTTAGTGCTACAGTGTGCACCAAATGTCTACCTGACACCGAATAAATGTGTGGGAGGCTTTCCATTTACTTCAAAGGTTACTGGACTAACTCTGTGTGGGCTCACTAATGAGCAACCTGACTTTTGCTCATGAGCCTGGCAAAGGATAGCTCCAAGAAAATGCAATCTCTACAGCTCATAATTGTTTAGATGCTGGAAAATGAAAATAATGAACTGGTAGAGACACAGCCCATGACACATTTTCTTTTCATGTATTCCACTAATCAAAATTTGTGGCATACCATTGGAAGAATAAAGTAAAAAAAAAAAAAAAAAAAAAAAAAAAAAAAAAAAAAAAAAAAAAAAAAAAAAAATAGAGCCTAAATTTGTTATCTAGGGTGGGTTGACAGCTCATTCATAACTTTGGCAGGAAAAGCCTGTCATCTCTTTGGAGACATGCACGGAGACAGTGCAGAGAGAGGCATACTTAGGGGCATGTTTACACTGCAGTGCAGGAGAAACCAGGCATGGTCTTAGAGAGTTCTCAATAAGCTAATTTATCTTGCTATGCAAATTAGATACAGACCTAAGAGGAATTATTTTCTCCAGAGCATCTTTAACCCTCACACACCCACTACCTAGTATCAATCTAAAGCTTCTTTAAAGCATCAGGTCTTGATAAGATTAGGTTGAATTACAAACATGAGATTGGTACTTTGATTTACTTTGTGCTAAAATGCAGCCAGCACACAACATTGGTTTTTTACTGCTTTATGGAGTATACAATTACATGAAATACACATCAAACTCATCTAAATAGCTGGCCATTTAACTGTCTGTTTGGAGCAGTTGCACACTTTGTCATCCTGTGTGATCTAAAGCATAGAGTCAAGTCTGGCTGCTGTTTGTAATTTAAGATAGGTAGCTCTGAACAACAGGGCCTTTCCCCCTCCTCCCTCCCAAGCAAGGGAAAGCTCTTAAAAGGTCAGGCACCAATGCAGTTTACTGAATAAAGCTCAAGTTTGAAGAATGTGCCTTCTAAAGTGATTTTACTACCTGGGATGTAATGAGTTTTACAGACTCGCTTTGTTAAATTGCGCTGACAATTTCCATTTCCACTTGCTTCAATCATATTAACAGAAGCTAAAGTTCACAAGTAGTAAAATATTTCAGTGTAGTGAGTTGGGTCTCTAAAAAATAGATCACACACTTGACAAACATATAGGACATAGCGTTTGGCATTCCATTTCATGTTTGGCTTGGCATGTCTCGTTTAGGGCAGGACAAGATGCCCTATCACGGTATCTCATTACTCATGGAAATAAAACATGGTTACACCGTGGGCTTGACAAATCCCATTTAGTATGTCAGAAGGACAGGACTGCCCCAGTGACTTGGAGTGGGAATGAAAAGGGAAATGTTGGAGATTCTCCACTGAAAGGGAAATGTACTTAACATCATAAAACATGAACATACAGAACCTGGGTAAATAGGTAAGAACCAGAAATCCCTCACTGAAATGAGAAAAGGGACAGAAAAAGTGAAGACAGCAAGAATAAGTCTTGTTAATGAGGGGATAATTCTCTCATTAGAAGAGTACACACACTACTCTGTCACTGCCTTGTGTAATTGCCTTTGCCTTTTTAAATCACACAGTCCTTGGGGCATGGGATGGACCTTCCTCTGCCTTTGGTAAATGTCCAGTGCTCCCTGAAACGTACTGCAATCCAAACAAAAACGACCAACAAATGATAGTTTCCCCCTTTCCAATGCTGAAAGGGTTCTGGAATCTTTTTAGAGTTTGCAGAGTATAGGAAAGAAAACTTCAGTGAATGATTACATTGTGCAAAGGAGGATTTGAAATCTTGCATTAATTCAATGCAAAGGTTTATAATGTGCAACACAAGAGGCTCACCCATGTATGTTGACTTACAAATTTTACTTCCCAAGTGTTTTTCTACATTATTATCCTTAAGTGCCATAGCTATGGCTACATGTCAGTACTATACCAAGATTTAAATTGATTTACTATGACTTTGATTTAAAATGCAACTTGATGCAACCAAGAGAAGAGCTGGGCCAAGAAATGCTTTTGCTAAGCTGACCCACACTAAGTGACACATAGAACAAATAGAGCATCTCAACATATCCAACAGCAATCTACAAATTCACTGAGTGAGGAAGTCAGAGACAGACCTTTAGGATGCTGGTTAATGAACTACTGAGGCTCTTCAGAGGCAAAAATAAATAAAAAAAGGAAAATCAATTATTTCAAAACAATTTTAAAGCAAAAAATTTGGAACTATGCATTATCATCCACTATTCTCAGAAGCATTAATAATGCTGAAGCAGGTTGAGATACAGCCAATACTAAACATAAAAACAAGAGGGGGGGGGGGAAAACCCCAAAAAAACAGTACTTAAATAAATGCTGTACTCATCACTCATTGCTCCTTCTGAGTCCCAGACTCCAGTAACTGGCCTGACAGCATGGCAACCAGATCTGATGTAAAAGATCTTTATTATATATACTTATCTGGCGGCACTGACTGAAGGTGGCAGACAGTATGTGAAGGGAAGATGAGCGCATAATGGGAATACGGTTCCCCAAATCCCAGAAGGAATAAAAACCTGTAGCGATCAAGGTAAATCAAAGCCGAACGAAAAGAAACGCTCATCTCATTTAGATGCAAATATATCCGGATGCCACTGCACGCCACCTCTAAACAGCATCTCACAGACAGTATTACTTTCATTGTACCAACAAATGCCTGTCTTCGCTCTAGTAATGTTCTCTTTGATGCACATGCTGGGGAAGAGTTAAGGCATATTTACATTCAATCAACAAAATTTCATCAGCCCGGCGAGATGAACAGAGATCATATCCATAGCCCGCATCTGACCTTTCCATCGCTCTCTCCCTGAATGCACGTGTGAGGCAGGCAGGCGTGCACATGCACACCAGCAGAAACCAGAGATAATGCCTGAAATCAACTTCTGCCCAAGGCATCCTGATAGTTTCTCCTATGTCCTTTATTCACTTCAAGCACTGGATTTTAATTTGTAACATCCACAGAGCTATGCACAGTGTTGGTGCTCACGTAATGAGCATTTAATTAGAAGAATTAGAAGAAGTCAATAAATAAAAAAAAACCCTCATATTTCTTAAATAAGCATATTACCTTTAACTGAAACCACATATTTAGTAAATTACTTATTTACTAATTCACAGTACTAAGCCAGATTCATGACCTACTCATCACAGGCCTGTGCACATTGTAGGACTTTTGTCCAAAACCAGGTTATTACACATCAACCACTTTTCAGAATCCATCCACATGAATACTTTTCTCTGAAAATACACGCAAAAATTTCAGGTTAGTTTATCATTCATTAAAGGAAGAATAAATCAGCAATGCATTACTATGATGTAATTTGTTTATGAGTCAAAACCTTGCGAGTCTTACACAGTTGGACCTTGATCCTATCTGTCATTCGGCATCTAGAAATAAAATCTTTACACATACAGCAGACAACAGAAGTTAGCAACACTTTGGATGCTATGGTTTCATCTTGACAAACACAGGACATAGCAAACAGTCTTGGTATAACAGGGCAAACTGCAATGGTATAACAGGGCACTGGATGGAAAGCTTCAGATACAATGGCATCTTTCTTACATTCTCCATAATGTGAGAAGCTATTGACTTCTAATTTTAAGAAAGCACATTAATTGTGCCTTTTCACTTTGTTAGGACTGGTATTGAAAATTCTAAGCTGTCTTAAAACAGCTAAAATATTTGCCTTAATGTATACTGTTTATACAAATCAGTTGCGGTCCTCTTTTGGAAGGGGTTTTTGAAGAAACTGCTGGAACCTCACCTATGATTTAGGTCCCAACATTCCTCAGTTGCACCTCCTTTCAGCTCTTCACATTTGTGAGGGAGGAGACGGTTCATGGATTCAGCAGGTCAAAGTGCACATCACTGACTGTGGCTGATAAAGACAGAGCTGCCCAGAAGGCCAGATGATTAGATTTTGGTTTCAGCTTGATGGGCCAAGCTGACATCTGGGAAAAATTCTGTTATCTCAGCTTTGCCTTCAGGCTTTAAACTATCCACAGCAGGCACGGAGGGCCCACAAGAGAGTGTGGGCAACTCTGAGACACAAGAGTTTTGTGGAATTATTTAATATGGATATTTTCCTCTATTTGGGACTTGAGTTTTAAAGGCAAACCTGACCCCCCTTCCTAAATTCTTCCAGAATAAAATCTTGCACCACATCACTGAGGGTGAAAACCAAAGTTTGTTGCTTGTTTTCAAAGAAAAAAGGTTTTGGTTGTTTTTGTTCTTACTAATATGTTAAGGAAGGGCAGTTACATTATTGATGACCAAGAAGAACAAAATCAAATATTTGATTTTTTTTTGCCAAATACATACTACCTTGAATTATTTTTTCTAAAACAAAAACTAAGAAAAAGCGTGAATGGAATTAAAATTAAAAGATCAACAGAGATCATTTGTTGAACAAAAGTCTTCAATATATTCAATTTCTGCTACAAGATAAAATAATAAGCAGAGATAACACAGTGAAGTATTTTACATAGGTGGAATATTAGCTAGGGACCCAGACTGTCAAAATCTTGAAACAATCCAGCAAATCTTTCTAACAAAAGACTTTATACTCACTATTGTCAGCTGAATATACATGTTAACTTTGGGTCCAAGATATAGGTCTATATTTTAAAGCAACTAACTTCAGAACCACAAATGACTGCTACATGACTCTGAGCAATCTTGTTTTTAAACATGATTAGAAATGGCAGTACAACAAGGCTGAGGGTCATCTCAGTCATCCAAACTTCCAGATTTGATCTCCTACTCACAAAAATCAAGTTCTGCCTAAAAACAATCAAACTTGATTCCCTGAAAAATATTTGTACACGTATCTGTCATCTGGATATTTATATTGGGACAGCAAGATTTCAAAGTTGTCTAAAACAAATATTAGAGACACATATCTCAAGAGTGCATCTCTCAAGAGTAGCAATTTGAACAGAGTAGATCATTCTCTTAGTAAACATTTTGTACATCTCAAGGTTTTCCTCTACATAATATTTATGTGAACAGTAATTTTGACAAAAAAGAAAAAAGGACCACAACACAAACAACCAAAAATATGAAGGGAGAACTAGAACTCATTTGCTTCCTATAGCTCTCTAATTTAGGCCTATATTTCTGACCATCCTTTCTTCATGTTAAACCTTTTAGCTGTGAAGTATCTGCATAGATAATAGAGTTTGTGGTGGCTGCTTTTTTATTAAAAAACAAACAAACAAAACAAACAAACAAACAAACAACATAATCTCTAAGGTAGTAAAAACCTGCCAATTTCATGGAACCTAATCCTCATTTCTTAAAATGTGAGATTTTATCATAACTGAAGCAAATGTCTCCATGGGGCAAAAATTCCAAACTTTAATATGTTAGAAACCCATCTATCCCCTATTGCTAATTTCTCACATTCACTTTTCTTTGTGAAATGCAGCATTTCAGAAAGCATTTAAAGTTTAGAAACACATAAATATAACTATATCTCCTATTTGGCTTACTATATTTTTGGAATTATACACAGCTAGAAATTAAGTTCTGGGACACTAAGCCTCTCCTAGCACAACTCAAGATACTTGGGGTGTCACATTTATGGTGTTAAACAGCCAACCAGTTGGTGTACTCACTAAAGACAAGCCGAAGAACAGATCTGTAGCTTTGAAGGTTTGCAAACACTTGTGGCATAATTTTAAAATTTATAAAATATAAAATCTGCACTTGAATCTAGACTTGGTAAAACATTCAGAGACTTAACTGAGAAAAATTAAATTTAACAACAGAACATGCAAAATAATGTAGTTATACATCTGCTAAAAATCAGAGTCTCTAATGCAAACTCTACAGTGCCCGTCAATGGACTAAAAGGCAACAAAATATACATATTACAGCACTGCAGACTCTCTGAAAAACAGCATACAGCTCCACTCAACAAGATTTAAGAAAGATGGATTTTAAATATAAAAAGTATAGAAAAACACTATCAGTCAGTGGAATAACTCAAGAAGAACTGTGAATATCCCACAAGAGATGTTGCAACAGCACCACCCAGCTCAGATCCAAAACTGCAACAGGATTGTGATAAGTGTGTAGGAACGCCCTAAAAAGAATGTATTATAGTCACAATAGCAAAATGAAGGATGTAAATGTGGTATCATTGTGCTTTCCCAATACTTTGTGTGGATTGACTAGAGTGGAAATGACTAAAGTGAAAGGACTCTACTAACCTGGGAACAAAGGGGGACATTACAGAAGTAAAAACATTTGTCAAGTCAAATAACACTATTAAAAACTTCTAAAATATTAAGTTAAAGACAAACACAATAGGTTATCAAAAAAATCACCAGCAAACAGGCAATAAATACTATTTATAGCTATTATTCAATGCCTGACCTGATCTATGGACCGCTAAGACCAGGTGACTTGAGAGTGCTGTGGTTTGTGAGAGGTTTCCATCACTGATTCAAAGTATTTCAGGTCTCAGCTACTACACTGATTCCAAGGACTTCTCAACAAAGAAACGGAGAAACCTTTAGTAAAACCCAGTATAAAGTACTAGATGATCCTCCCAGGAGGAAAGTGCCTAAGTTGCTACATTTTCAGAACATGTCCTTTAGATGAGTCTGCACCAGGCTTCCTAGATGTCTTAGGATCAAAGAGAGCCAGCACAACAGTCACTTAGAGGAGTGCAGAGAGAGACGCCTGTAACCAATCTAATTGTTCACTGATATGAAATGTTGAGCCTCTTCAAGGTACCTCTGCAAGTCAATCTGGAAATTTCTTATATACTCAAGAGAAGTAAATAGCATATAACAACTTAATCATGCAAGATGAAACTATTTATTTGAACTTCAAGGAAAGCAAAGCAGAGTCTGCACCCAACACTACTTTTTAACATAGAAAGCCCGAGTTCAAGCAGACTCAGAAGATTGATCATACAAAAGACAGCCATTATGTATTTTGGCTAATTAAATTTTATTCTGAAAGGGAAGCATTTCCATTACTCCAGGCTCAGCAGCCCCAGGAGAGAGGGCAGGGCAGCGAGACCACCGTGACCCCATTACAGCCAGACTTCAACCTGGTTTGGATCACTTCTGGCTCCTTTACCAAACCCACGGCTTTACCATGTGCAATGTGCTGTGCAACAGGAAGGCAGGCTGAAGTGAATTAGGTCATGCTATTAGGAGTGGTGACCTTTCACTGATGAACAGTTTTTAAGCAAGGGAAAAGATTTTTTGGAAGCTAAGACACTGCGAAAAGCCTCACTTCACTGACTCCACATGCTGCTTTATGCTGCATCCCTATAATAAAGCAACACAGACATATAAATGATAGTCCTGGCTTTCCATAACAAGCTATAATTGGAGTAGGTGACTAGGAAAATGTTTAGATAAATGGTGGGATCATAACCTTTTATGCAAAATGGACAAATAAGTTATGGAAATACCTGGGAAACCCTGAGGCTGTGTAGCTCTACTGCAAGCTATAGGCACAGTTAAAGCAGACAGTAAATCACTAAATCTTGTCTCAGAGTTTACAGTTTTGTTGTTGTTTTGGAGTTTTTTGCCAGGATTTGCTGATAGATGGAAAAATACTGGCTGATTATGACCAAGATTTAATTTACCTCCAATTTCCTTCCTATTTCTACAGCACATGCCTAAAAAAACCACATACTATTTTATTTTCAGAGCTTAGAGGTATTACTAGCAAATAGTCATACTCCAACAGCACATATTATGAAAATACCACTGCAATACTTTTCACTACTCATGAGAATATCATTATATTATAAAATTTTCTCACTAATATTTCTAAATTATCATCTATAAATTTGGGCATAAATTGATATAAATATAGTTTCTTGAATACTTATCAACTAGGCATGCACAGACTAAAACCCCATATGTCCATACACAGAGAGACAGAACTGTGACACTGCACTGGAACAGCATCATCTAGCAACTGAGTGGAGTAGTAAAGTGCCAAGGATACCTTTGAAGATGGGGAAACCTTTCTTCAAGGTGTCTTCTCTTTCTTTACCTGTCTACCAACTGAATTTAAAGACCAAAAATGATTCAGTTGCATGAAGAAGTGATGTCTGAGACTAAGACTTCAGTCTCAACTACTAGAAAGGTATGTTCACTTGTTCTGAGGAATTCAAAGCCAAGATTTCTAGCACCAAGCCTTAATTATCTCAACTCCAAAGTTTTTTGCTAGAAACGAACATCGTTTTTCACTATCTCTTTTTCTTTTTGAATTGTGGTAAGAATATCAGGACAGAAGGTGACTGACAAGTGGTAATCATTGAACACACTCCACTTTGTTACTTACTGGCACCCAGATAAACAAAGCTGTATCCATTTTAACAAGGCAAAAATATACCTCCTACCAAATACCATATCCATATTCTAACCATGTGTTCACATGGGGGGAGGTCCAATTTTTCCAACTACAAAAATGCCTTTACAGCTGCTTTCATCCAAGTTTTCATTGTTCTCTGTGGTTTTTGAGAGCACAAAGTTGTGGGGAGCAGTAGAGGAAATAGCCATTGCACCTCCATTAAAGCAGTGTAAGGAGTGTCTTTGGTAGGTGTAAGTCTCCCAGCTGTACCCAGTACATACCTTTGGGAATCACAGAAAGACTCCATCTGCCTACACAGTGGAGGAACTGGCAATTTAGAGCCCCTAGGTTCTTCTACATGTCCACCATTTTGAACGATGACTAATAAAATTACTAACATTTTCTACCATGAGCTCTTGAGAAAGAAGAATAAGAATGTAAATCTCTCCTAAATAAGGATTCATTGCACAGCATGACATCTGCTGCAGTCCTTTCCTGGGTTTAGATATGAAGGCATGTGCTGCAGCATTGCTGGTCACATCATGCCCAAGCAGTGGGGGCAAGATAAAATGCTCAGGGGTGCCAGTAGTCCCTGGCAAAGATAAAGTCCTCACTCTGCTGACAGAATTGGCCAGATATTGACCCGTTGGTGGCATCAGTTTCAGGTATTGTTCATCAATATGACAGATACTAATTTGATCTAATATTTAAGGAAAGCTGTGACCAAACAATTCCAGACTTTAAGGAAGTTATTTATAATGCCTTATTTATACAGAGATGGGGGGAGTTGGGTGTATTTCCTTTTGACATGCTGAACACATGTCCTCGTACTTGGGGTTATACTTCTCTTCACTGGCTGCTTTAAAGGAGTAGCTCTGTTACTTTTTTTAAAAACTTCAATTATTTCTGGGGTACATTTTTCTAAAGCTGGCAGTTCTTATTTTAAAAATTGATCTTCCTAGGTTTAATCAAATATGTGCATTTATCCTTGTGCAAAATGAGGACTGCCTTACAAAGTACCTGATACCAGCCAAATGTACTATTCCTCTCTGTGTCCATTTTCCCATTTCCCAGGCTGCAGCACTACACAGCATTAGCAATACTTGCCTCATGTCCAACATATTGATATAAAATGACCCTCTAAGCTTCCTGTCAGCTCTGCTCTCATATTACAAAGCCACTTTAACATGCTTCACGTTCATTACTTAGCAACTGCTCCTTGCTTCTAAGAACCACATCCTTATTGACGCACGCACATCCTGGCACATCTTTCTTAAAACTGGAAACAGAACAGGGATTAAAGGAAGTCATGATTGCATTTTATAAAATTGTAAGTGCAATCAATAGAATTCATAGGGAACAAGAGCCTTCAGTCTCTCCTGATACAAGAATTAGCAAGAAATCAATGAAATCTACATTGCAGGTCTAGAGCAAGCAAAGGAGATGGATCTTTGAAGAACATGAAGTTAAACTGAAGAATTTCTTATGGCTGGACGTTGTGTTGCCAAAATCTTAAATGCAAAACAGGCAGTATAAATTGTTTATTTGGGGATGGGGAGGCAATTCTACAAATGACTATTCAATACAAGCTGAAGAAATCCCAAATTGCAAATTGCTAGAGGCTAAGAGACTACCCTGGGGAAGTATCCTCAGATGCATGTCTGGTTCTTGTACTCCTCTGTTGGCACGTGCTATAGTGCATTATCAGAAAGAGAAGCTGATATCAGAAGGAACTTTATGGCCAGAATGGGTCTTACATTCTTATATCTCTTACATTTATTTTGATCACAACAAAGCTAATTTATCATGACTATAAATAGAATTCAACTGTTCATGTCATCATATCTCCCTTTCTGATCACAAATATTTAAAGGGAAGGAACTTAAAAATTCAGTGAGCTTCCATTATGAGTCAGTATGTTGAATGTAGCATGAGCACAGCCTAATTTCATATTTTTATTCAAAGGGAAAATAGAGGTTCCTATTATAGTGACAAAAATTATCATTCATTAATGAACAAAACTGCATCTAAACCAAAATTTATTTAGATTACAGCCAGACCACTCAGTCATGTCGGTTGAATGGGAGACAGTCATTAATAAAGAAATAACAAGCAGAGTATTCTCTAATACAGTAACATTTAGATATTCAGAGGGGGATGCATAGCAGCACAGGGAATATCTATGCATATTACTGGTAGATTTGTGTTTACTGGTAGAGTATGCACCTGTGTATTTCCAGCCTGATGAATTGTTATACAGGCACTCACATTAACTCAGAAGAAATGCCACTGAAGTTTGCACACCTGCTTTCCAAATCAATCCAAATAATCTGAAAGTGGCCTGGTTTTCACACAAATTGCGTTGCTTTGAGAAGCTGTGTCTCAGTCCAGATTAAGTGGTACCCCAAAAAGCATGCACATATCCTCCTGCTGGTGGTCACATGAATCATCATGCTAGATACAATGGATTTTTGTTTCTCACCTTACAAAAGCATTGTCCTCATGCTGATCTACAGAAGAACATAATTAAATGATATGTCACTGAAAGGAAGGCTACGTCCATTTTCTACCACAGTAATATTTTCTAAAACCACAGTTTTTTGATCATTTCAGCGTGCACTGGGTTTTTCCTGGTGAGTAAAGCTGTGCTTACTGAATTTAGAACATAGTTCTGCTCAGTCTGAGCTGCAGATTCCCAAGCTGCATAGTTGTGGTCGGATAACTCCTCCGTGGGGCGTTTGGAGTTTCCTGAGTGTGGAGGCAAAAAAGAATTAATCTGACTCCAGTGTTAAACTCATTTGCAGGACTCAGATTTCCTGTTCTGCAAACTAAAGGGTTTGCAAAGAGTGTGTAAGAGCTTCCAAGATGTATAGCTATGTGAGTGCTAAAGATAGGGAGCCCCATTCTTCTCCCCAGCTTAGATTGCCAAAGCTCTGTGGATTTCAGCTGTATTATTACCAATTCAAATGTGTTCCAAGTCAGAGGAAAGTCAAGAACAATGTGTATTTATGAAAAAAGGCCAACTCTTGTTTGGCTGAAGTTCATAACCCGAAAAGAACCCAGTAATTCCACTATTCTTCAGCCTAAAAGTTGGCTACATTTTTCACTTTCAGCATCTGTTCTGTGGTGCAAGGCATTAATAGCATGGAGGTGGATATATTTACTGATTGTTTGTATTTTAATTTTCAAAGGCAGAGGAATGTTTTAATGTTAGATGAAATTACAGTATTAAAAAAAAAAAAATCAAGTAAATCTAGAAACTAAAGCAGCACTTGAAAAGGGAAGGAAAATACCACGGCCAGGTCTATCTGAGGTGATAGCTACAGAATAAACATGATTGTGTGTGCTGTAAGATTTTCTAAGCTAACTTAGTGGTTAAGAAAGCTGCTAGGCTACAATTTTTGGGAACAAAGGAACATAGTACTGACCTAATTCCTCTCAATTGGCCGACAGTAAAGTTCCATGCACTTTCAGAGAGTAGAATTATGTCAAGTTAAGCACTTCTAAAAACCCCCAAAGAAATTATTGTTTATAAATTTGGCAGGTGCGGTTCAAACACTGTCAATGTGCATACCCTCCTTCATGCTGATCTACATGTTTTTAGGAGCAACATATGCAAGTGGGAAAGGACTTCTGGATTTTAGTACCCCCAGAATAACTTGATGTTCTTTCAAGAATGGCTCAAGCTAATGCATTCTATATTGGCTTGTGAATGCACATCTAAAAGCAGGAAAAAGATCTGAAGATCATTTCACACTGGTTACCATACAGTTCTCAGATACAAGCATAAAATTTTCAAGGCTAGATAAGACTAGGAAGTCCTTCCATTAATGTCATGTATCTTTGCTATCACCCCAATCTATCATTGTCTGTGCAAAGCTGCTCATAGCTTTAGTCTTGATTGTCTAGGACGCTCATAGGACACTGTCGTCTGCTACTGCAGATTTTCTGAAATTTAAAGTTAGCCCTTTGCTGGCACATCTGTGATTTGAATCCTGAATTTAGACAGTGTTTCCTCTGGGGAAAAAAAAAAAAAAAAAAAAACAAAAAAAACCCCCTAAACCCCCCCACAAAAAAACCTCCCAGGTTTTGAAAGGCATATCTTCCTAAGAAATTTTGAGATTAAACCTAATACAAGCAAATAATTCAGCATCCATCTTGTTAATGCTCTTGCTTTGTCAATTATTATCCTTTAAGAAATGGAAAAATATCCTATATTTACAAAACCTGCACTTAAAGGCCAGCTCCATCTGGGAAACTATGATTCCCCCTCCCAAGAGTAAAAGATAATTTATGAAAAACAGAAGTAAGCAGTCAAGAGAGGATGAGGACAGCATGACTTTGATAAGAAGCAGTACATGAAACTTGGAACTTCCAGTTAGTGCTTCTTCAGGACACCTTTGGTATGGCTGACTTTGTAAAAGAAATCAAAGGAGAGAGACATTTGCATGTGTAATTTCCAAACCGAAACTGAACTACTTCTCATTTCTTTCCAGCTGTAACTTTTCATTTTCATTGAACCCAGGACTCTTATCACATCAGGTCAGTATTGGTCAGCCAGTATGGGCCGTGCAAACAGGGAGGGAGGGTGCACATTTTTGGAAGATGAGAGGAGAGCTCACTTCAGAGTACTCCACACACGTAAAAGAGTTGTGCCAAACGTCTCTGACAAGTGTTGCAGCAGCAGCAGCCTACGCCTGGCTGTGCAATTCATTCAGAAAGGAGGTGGAAGGTGGCCAGCACAGCCATGTTCTCAGCTTCTCCTACACTGCTGGGCATGGCAAGGTTTCCAGAGGCACCAGCTCCTGCCCCAGCAGCAAATGAAAACAGTGTTTTATAAATCATTGATACAAATATTAGACTTCATAGAACTGTTCACTGGGGGTGGGATGTCTGATAATTAAAGCACAGGAGTAAAAAAAAAGCCTGACAACTTCAATATTGAGCTCTAAAACTCCTAGAATCCCACTTTGGTTTCAAAAGGAAGGTTAGCTCAGTCAGTAGGGCTGTTAACCAAAAATATTATTAAAAACTTCGACCAACCAGTATCCTGAGGTTTTGTTAGCTAAAATTTGCAGACATTTCAATCATGAGTTAGGAAACCAGTGTATCATGTGTATAGGCCATATTTCGTATTTTGTATGGACAGCATTCTTATTAATTTCATTAATTTTTAAACTGCAAAAACAAACAAAACTTTTCATTAAAATAGGTTAAAAAAACATTGGAAAGAAGAGTTTTCATTAGAGTTTTTCCATTTTAAGGCTCAGCCCTTTAGAGTATTGGTGTCTGACAGAGGAAAAAAGGGGAAGTAATTTAAAAATAAGAGAATATGAAGCTGAAAAATAAGCAGACAGAATGAACTTATTTGATCAGCTGACTCATACCAGAGTAATGCATAAAACCTACGCAAAAGTCTGGAAAATAAATAAGATTTTCTTCTGTGGGATTTCCTTTTCCTTGGTTCTTGTAGAAAACCTGCCTATTTAACTATACAGCAACCAGTTCTCTCTTCCTCTTGTGTTTGGCTCTGTTCTGTGGGAAATAGCTCCCTTTTTTTCTTTTACCTAGATGGTGATTACTCCCTGTATTTAAGCTTCTGCATGATGGAAAGATGAGAAAAATATCACACAAGAAGCAAAATCACTTTCTGCAATTCCCTTGTGGAGGAAAACACATCAGAACCTACTGGCACTGCCCCATTTCAGAACCATTTCCTACAGTGTACTCTCTGGATGGCAATTACTGCAGCAGAGTCGTCAAGAAATGATTCCTTGGACTTAGACTAAGTGCCAGTGCTAATTAAATATTCCTTCAATATCCGCATTTTTCACGCAGGTCTTGAGGATGTCTAAATGCATTATATGTACAAAAGGAAAACCCAGAGAAGATACACAAGATCAAATGCATTTTTAATCCTTATAAAAGCTGGACTGAAAACCCTTCCTTTGTGAATGCATTTGTTTCAACACTCTTGATGAGCTGCTAGGTATTAAAGAAGCTATTAGATACTCTGCAAGAACCTACCTTTGCCTGAACTTTCACATTATGCAATCTTACAGCAGACTACAACTGGAAATAAAAAATGGTAGAGAGGACCCCAAAAGTCTGTGAAGGGATAAACTGATTGCACAGTTCGACTGCAGGCTGACACAAGCTCAGAAGCTCAAATTTATTTAGACAGCAGACTTCTATTGATTTTTCAGGTGATTTAGACTCCTTGGCATCATTAAAACTTACATATAAAGTAGATTAAGAAGTGTCCTCATGAATGTGTAATTCTGGGTGAAGGACTATTGCAAATCCCAAGAATAGATGTGCCTACAGATTTTATTAGAACACTGATACATTTTTCATGTGTACTAGGCTTCTTTGCCTACTTGTCTGAGCCAACTCCTATATTACTAAGATTCTCCTTATTAATTTTCCATATTCTGTCTATAATATTTTTCTAGGAAATGCAGGAAAGGAGCATCTGGAAAAAACCTAAACTGATATATAAATCATGCACATAAGCAATGTCTTTCTTCTGTCGTGTTTCTGTAGTCCCTAGCATAAAGAGACAACCAAATCAATAATTCCTGTGAGAATATCCAGTTGTGCCATTTTTAGTAGGAAGACAAACCCAAAATAACCACCTGGACTCTATGAGCCTGACCAAGCAGGCACTATACACATACAGATGAATCTGCAGGTCCAAAGGCACACAGGAAGCACACAGCTAAATGAGCCTGACCAGCTAGGAAAACATCCTTCAGCAGCTCTATAGCATTAATTCTTCTCAATAAATGAGAATGCTAAATAAAGAAGAATTCTTCTTCAATAAAGAAATAATATAATTCTTCTCAATAAAGAAGAATGCTTAATAGACACTTTTGAAAAAGATGGACAACTTAGATGAACATAGGACAGCAGAAGTGGTTAGAACTCCTGGTTCATGTACCTCTGAGAGAGAAATGCAAAAGAAGCCGGGTGACAACACCTGAGTGCAAGAGACTCACACAACTCTCATGTGGGTGGGTCCTGTCCTTGTGCGGGTCCCTGTCCCACCAAGTGGGCCACACAACACCTCATCTCCTCAGCTGCCACCACTACCTCTGCAGTTCCTCTCCTGCTGTTCCTCTGCTGTTCCTTTCCCTCAGCCAAATCCTCACCAGCCTGCTTCAAACCAGAACAAAAAGAGAAAATCAGACATGTTTAACAGCTGGGCTTTTTTTCCCTTTGTGGGTTTATGGGGTGTATTAGCCTCGACAGAACAAGTTTTCCAATACTGATGGGACTTGGAGCATCAATCCACCAGAGTTTAACCTTCTTCCAGAGGCAGCACTCTGAAACAAAATCAGCCAAAATGCTGTCCAAATTCTATAAAAAAAGAGGGAGGCAGCTGTATTTTAGCATCGATAAAATGAGTATATTTTACTCAAGTATCCACAAGATACTTCTGCTAGCCAACATGGACAGGGGTTCAGTTCTGCTTTTTGTTTTTCAAAGAAGATTCCTGGATTTCTATGAGAAAAATTATATTGTGTTAAAACTGAGAAAGAACCACTCTTTCCGAGCAAGAGTTCTCTCCAGGAAAACATCACAGACAATACTGACACTTCAGCATATTTTCTCTCACTACTGAAGAAGGCCAGCACATAGAAAGAGTTGGCCAATGCCTCTTTCACCTTTACTCAAAAGCACTCACAGCTGGACTGAGATTTTTTTGACACTTGCTAAACACAGGTTACAGTCTGTCTCCTCTCTGGCCTCTACATGGGGCAGTTTCACTGCTTTGCAATGCAGAGTAAAAGACAGAGGACACTGATAGTATGAAAGCATGGCACACAAAAGGTTTAGGGAATTTCTTCAGACTTAAGTCTTCTTATTTTGATTTCATTTGAGAGCCACCATTCACCACTAATTAAATCAGCTCTTGAAATAAAACTGCTCTGGCTACACTTCCAGAAATGCAGGTTAGATTATTGTTCTGCCCCTTTCCTCAAACCTCTTCTGAGCCCTCACTGTTAATTCAGACACTGGCAGGTAATGCTGTCTTTCAGTCCTGCTATGCAACTTGGCTTCCAACATATGCAAGAACTAACATGTTTCTCCAATAGATTTTCTTTCCCAGGCTCCTGCCTTCTCGGCAATGTGAGGTACTTTGTGTGGAGTCATCTCAATTTCCTTTGAAACTTCATTTTTCTAAATACTTAGATTTTTTTCAAAGATAAGAAAAGTCAGTTGTATATTTATCTTGAACTATCAAACACACTAAAAAGAATCTATCTGAGATTCCAGGCACCATGGCTAAATAACAAAAATACAGTCAGTCTTATGCAAACAAATTTGTACACACCAGCCGCCTCAAAATCTCACAGGGCAAAAAACTGCTCCTGCCACAGGTTCCCCAGAAAACAAACCAACCAAGGGCTGGTACAGCTCTTCCCACTCTAAAAACATCAGGCTTTGCTTTTAGTCCCTAAATATTGGACAATCCAAACCACAACGTTTTAAGTCACCATCTTTTCTGGTGTTTTCACGAATACAAGAACTGCAATTGTTCATTGTTCTGAATCCTGACAACCCCAAGCATAGATTTATCTTTCAATCCTATCTTTAAATCTATAATTTTAAATCTATAACTGTACAGTTTTATATGGATTTAGATTTTTTACAGATTTATATAGATTTACTCCTTTCTAGAAAGGGCTATTTGATATCAATCATTAGGACAAAATATATCTCCTGTCTTTGGTTTCTTTTCCACAGCTTGACTAATGCATCAAATTGCCTATATTTTAACAAGGAGCTGCTGTATATCTGAGAAATAAAACAGCACAATCCTTAGTAGAAGTCCACATTCTTCAGCTTGCCATCTTTTACCCATTTGAAGCAAATGTTTTTTATCACCATGTGTCAATAAACACTAAGAACCAATAAAAAAGCCTAGCTTGCATTGTGGGACGCTGTTAAACAGAAATACATTGTTGACATCCAGTTTCTTTCAGGCACAGTCAGTGTAATTCAGTAGAAGGCAAAAGAACCTCATTTAAGCAACTACTTTTCTCTGTAAAAAAAAAACCAAAGCAAAACAAAAAAAAAACCCAAAAAAACAAAAGCCCCACAAACCAAAACAAAACTATGTTTTTACTAAGACATCATTGAAAAACAAAGGTTTAAGCAACCAACATTCCTTTAAGTGGAAATCTTCAAATCTGATGGTTGTTTATTAGTTGATTCCCCTCTTTTTTTGTAATTACCTTTTTGCTTTCACTGTTTTAGATTCTAGGACAGCATCATTTCTAGAGAGACTAAATCAGGCAATACTAAGTGCTTTTCGTGTTTCTCAGACAAGGCATTTTTAAAGTAGAAAGCAACAGCTATTTTTGCTGGCTGACACAGTCTAGAGCTCAAAGACACATTATTCCACCTTCAGAAAGGCAACAGCTGGACCACACGATGGTCACTACTCTGTCTCACCATCAGCCCATTTGCCTGAGGACAAAAGACAATTCCAAGACCAGAGTGACTGAGCTCACTGCTCTTGCTACGGCTCCTACAGCCTCTGTGAACAGATGCCAATCATCTCCAGACAACCTTTAGCAACTATTCTTTCAGCAACCTTCTACACTTTCATTTATGTCCCCAAAACAAAAAAAAAAAAAACCAAAAAACTCAACAAGTAGGAGAAGCCAAACCTAGGCAGATCAACCAGATTTTCCTTAAGCTCAGTCAATCAGTCCTTCAGAGAAGCCCACCAGCCCATCAGAAAAAAGTAACTTTGCCAAAGTAAAGGAACCAAATAAAGACAACTTCAAGGTGAAGAAAAGGCAACTCTTTCACCCAGTAATTAGCAAAAGGCATTTCCAATGCTCTTCCACTTCAGTACTCTGTCTTACAAACCTCTCCAAAGAGGGGGGCAGGGAGAGAGTCAGAGCAGAGCCCATTACGTGAGACACAGCACTCAGGAACACAAACCATGGGATGAACAAGGCACTGGAGCCAAAGGATGAAAGAATCTTTGCAATAGCAATCCAAACCCTTAAGAAAAACAGGAGCAAAACAAACCCTTGGAAATTTAACCCAACAGCTGAAATAATCCTGCAATGACAGAGCTCTTCTTACCTTTGCCATCTGCGCTTGCACGCCATTTGCTTTGAGAGATGCTACTGCTTTCTGTGCTGCTGCGGGACTGTCAAAATCTACAAAACCATAACCTGAAAAATAAACAGATAAATACAGATTTTCAGTATTATCCATGTGTATGAGCACACACAAAGATTTTATTTTCATAAAGAAGGAAAATCTTTCCATTTTCTCACACTGTCTCATAATCTTGCAGTAGCGCTGCCACCACGCCTCTATTTGTCACATCTTTTCTCCTGAACCTAGTGGGGTTTAAGGGAATGCAGTGACCTGAAGCTTCAAAGTGCCAGAAGATATGCAGCAGAGTGTAGGCAGGTCTTTGTCTGTCCTAAAAGACTAAAGGTCCCTGGTAGCAGAAGGGCACTCATGCTCAGTGCTCTGGAGTCCTGCCCCATCTCTTCCATAAGAGGAGGTAACGTTATAGACCTCCCTGGGATACAAAGCTACAGCTAGCAATGGCTGGTTTCATGAGAAAACTCTCCTTCTCCTAAACTTACAAGCCAGACAAAGACTAAGCTTCAGAAGAAGAGGGCAACAAGTCTGTGTGGCAGGCTGGGGCCATGTGTGCAGGGGCGGGGAGAGCAGCCTTCCAGCACGTGGGACCAGTTCAGGGAGAAATCCCAAGTGTGCTTTACAGGCAACTGCCAGATAGCTCTAGAAGATGGTGAGATAGCAAAGTCTCAGCTTTGGTTAAACCACATCCCTTTCATCTCCCTGCTCTCTCTGCTGGAACAAGGGACAGATCTCTGCCAGGAATTGCTTTGGGGTATCATCTGAACAACAGCTTAGAGGTTAGATCTTAGGGATTGGCAAGGGATAATCATCTGCTTTTAAGTGGCTTTCTTACTCCCAGTATTTGCATTAGTTTAGTATATTAATCAGCCAGTCACTTCCTATCTTCTCTTCCTCCCTCTCAATTTTTTTCTTCCTTTAGCCAGCAACACTGGTATGTTCAAGCAAGCCCAGTGCTGCTAAGCCCCTACTGGATAGCAAAAACTCTGAAAGTTATTTTTATTTTCCAAAAGACTTGAAGCAGGGGTAAGAAGACAAGGAATCGACTTTTCACAACTTTTAAAGCACTGAGCTCTCTCTGACTTTCAACAGCATTCAAATGTCTTGCTCAGAAAGATTTCAACTGAATTAGGAAGATCTAAAAATCTCACTAAGCACCTATTTAGGCAGCTGCATATATTTCACAATCCATCCAGGGAAAACCCCTACATCTTATTAAGCAATTACAGTGCAGGTAGGCATGTGCTGCTCAGACAAGCTGTGGCCAAGGGCCACATCTTTGGCATCTCCCTGGAAAGCCATATGGATGAAACTGAACTGCCTGAAAACTTTAATAATATTAGCACAAGCATATTTATAGCTTTGCAGACATCTCCATTTACTAGGTCAATACACATCCTACAGGAGACAACCACAGATATGATTTCCTGCTGTATCCATTTGTATTTCTTTTCCCAGCCTTTTTTCCTATTCCTGGGAGACTTCATTGCCATCCTCTCTGCACCAAATCTAGGTATAAGATTGTGTGCTTTTTTATCGCCTTGCCCCTCAAATTACAAACATCTCTTATTATTTTGGTATGCATACATTACTCAATGCAGGGCTTAGTCCAATCATGAAAGAATTTTGTGTACATGGATGTTTTTCTTTCTTGGCTTAAATTTCATCCACAAAGTTTTAATAAAACTAAAATAAGAAAAAAGAAACAGACAAAATTATTAAAGGAACTGCTGACTTAAGGAGCGTGAAAAGCACTATTCTGTAGCAAAGTCAAGATCTGAACCTTTCTTTTCTTTTCTTTGCTCAGTTTTCTATTTTGGTTTGCTTGGTGGAGGGTTTCTTGTTGTGGGGAGGAATGGGGAGATTTCTTTTGATAGGGCATTACTACAGATTGGGGGACACTGTGGTAACAAATCTAATAAACACTAGAGTTTGATCAACTTGGGGATGTGAGGAGTGTTTGACCTTCTCTGATTCCCTCATTTGATTTTCCCTTTTACTGCAAGCCATTTTTAAATCAGCTTGTCCTACATGGCATTTTCCTTTGCAGTGCTATCCAAGCTCTCTTCTCACTGCGGAGCAGCAGTAAAGCTGTTGCTGCTTTGAACCAAAAAAACATGCTACAAGAGAGCAAGAGTCCTCCCTGGATTTCTCCAATGCCTTTGCCCTCTGGAAGAGAAACTTCTGGGAGGAAGAAGGAGGTACAATTAGATACTTCCTATTAGCAACTTCCTATTTCATATATGAGAAATCCTGACAAGAAGCCAAAGCTGTCAAATGGGAAATCTGAAACATCTTGGGAAGTGATGGGATGGCGATCAAACACTGAGAAAATTACTTTTTAGGACAGTGGGGTAGTCTTCTCAGGAAACTAAATTGGTTTTTACTTCTCACCATTTCCATGCCCAATAATTAGGAGGTAAAAGTGCAAAAGTAATTTTAACATTGTCATTAAAAAAAGATAATGGAGTTAGAGTTTTCTATTTAGCATCAGTGTACAGTACAGGTTTCATGTATGAAGGAATAGAAAGGAAATTATTTTTAACCTGAATTCCTAGACAGCAAAGTAATTATTCACATCTAAGTTAGTTTTGCTTGTAAATAAAAAACAGAATGTGTAAGAATATTACATTGTTGTATCATAGATATTAGGTATATCTAGCATAATAAATTATTGAAGAGTAATATCAGTCCATAATATCTAAAACCATTAATATCTTCTAAGAATTTTTTTCAGTGGGCACAAGGGGCAATACCACCCTTGTGTATAATATATATATATCTTGTGGAGTCTCAAGACAAAAATACCCAGATCTTTAGCTGCCCATTATGCATTCTAGTATTACGACTCCCAGTCTCACTGCAAAGCTGTTCTTTTTCCTTCCCTCAAGCTCATTTCCACTCCAAGTATCTTTTTCTAGCCCTCCCCCCTCCTGACACATCTCTCCACCACACACAGAACATCAGGACAAAATCACTCCATGGCTGAAAACCCGTCCAAAGAACATCAATCTGCCGCAAGGGAAGCCAAGTTCCCAGGCTGTTTCAGCATTCAAGTATCCTTACAAGAACCCTGCAATGCTATATAACAGAAAACTAGGCATGATGCCTTTTTGTACAGTTTCTGTTCTTCCACGTAGATGTTTATAGTCTATGCTAGTGACCTACACTAAAATATTTCATTTGTTTATAATCTCACCTCATTTTTTGTGTCTCGGGCATTAACTAAATAGTGTTGGTTTTTCTGTTTGGGTTTTGGAGATTTGTGTGTTGGGTTTTTCTTGTTGTTTTTTTTTTTTATATATACTTATCTGGGTGGATGAAGTTTAGCCCCCACAAAAGCTAAAACTGGGTCTTGGAACATCCACTCCAGTGTTCTCCAAAGTGGAAATGAAGCCCCAAACTCCCTGTGCTGAGAGTCATTCCCTCTTGTCCAGGCTGTGGCTGAAGTGGGTTGTGCTCCCTGCCAGCAGAACTGGGCTGCTGAGGCTGCCCCTGGCAGGTGCACTGTGGCTGGGTTTGGCTGCTTCAGCATCTATCCCTATTCTGTTCCTTGGTTTCTCCTGGGAAGAGGTAGGAAAATGGAGGTTGGAATCATCCCCTGGGATGAAATTCAGATCAGGGTCTGCCAATCAGACGCTGCTCTAAGAAAACACATTTCTTTTTCCTCCTTTAAAAACAAGTGCAAGCCCCACCAGACTGTCCCTCTGCTAGACTCAAATCCACAGCTTTTTTTTTTTTTCTTCTCTTTCCCCTGCATTTTTATTGTGTGTTCACTGCCTTGTAAACATTCTGGTCAATGGATTATACATTTTTTTCCCCCAGTTTTTATGCAAAACATCTTGAAAAACGGACTCAGATTCTAAACCAGGACCTTCAGACTGTGCTCACAAGAATCCATCACCACCACAGGAAACCAAAACCAAAACTATTTTCCCTCTTTTCCTGAAGCATCCTAACATTTTCCTTTAAGNTTTTTTTTTTTCTTCTCTTTCCCCTGCATTTTTATTGTGTGTTCACTGCCTTGTAAACATTCTGGTCAATGGATTATACATTTTTTTCCCCCCAGTTTTTATGCAAAACATCTTGAAAAACGGACTCAGATTCTAAACCAGGACCTTCAGACTGTGCTCACAAGAATCCATCACCACCACAGGAAACCAAAACCAAAACTATTTTCCCTCTTTTCCTGAAGCATCCTAACATTTTCCTTTAAGAACTCCAAAAACAAATAAGGAAAGCTGCGTTGTCCCCTGCTACTTTGAGAGATGGGAGCTGAACTTATCGCTAACATGAACCCCTCACCTCAAGTGTACTTAGACTGAGGGTGACTTTGGTACTCCAATGCTACAAGTCCTCCAGGATCCTGAGGTTTTTTTGTAGAATGACATATTACAAGTTCCTACATGTAAGCACACACACAAAGAAATCCAGGACAAGACTATCTAGAATAATTGTTAAATCTTTCCTTTATGAAATACAGTGCTTGTAATTTTGTACTGGCCTGATGCCATTAGGGCTAAATAATTAAATTTAAAAAATAAAACCAGTATGGGTTTTTTTTTTTACCTGTGGGGGAAAGAAAACAGCTAAGCATCAGCAAACTCAAGTTTATAGCTAGCTGCAATAAGTGCTACCCAAATACACTGGCAGACACTAAACATCTCTGTCTCCTATAACCTAAATGGCTGGGGGCCTCCCGGTCTCAGTTTCTCAGTTCCATAATTAAGCTTGGCAGCAGGTTCAAATGAATTAAAACTGAATGTCACTATTTCCTCAACAAATCCCTCATCCTTGTTTTTTCTTACTTGTCAGGAGAAGACCAGCAGAACAGCAATTAGTGGTAAGCAGTGCAGTGAAAAAGAACCAAGCATACACTAATTAGGTCACTCGCCAAACACGTTCATTTCATTGGCAGATTTAATCAATGTTTTCCTGAAATGTCTTAAATCTCCTATGCTAATTTAAAGTTTTGTTATTGTTGTTACTTTAAACACAGATGGGATGCCTGGAGATTTTCAATTGCTTTCCACAAATCCATTTCAAAATAACAACCCCTCATATAGTATATCATCAAAATTTCGGCACAGGTTTTAGGAAATGGCCTCTAATTTTATGCCAACATTTTTGTGCCTGCAAATACCTACGGGTGCAATTTTGTGGATTTAAGTAATTGCAGGTGTGTAGGGCTCTTAGACATCAAACTCTGAATTGCCCTGATGGATCGGGTACTTAAGGGTAATGCCAAATAATTTAAGGGACTGCCTGCCACTTGAGGTTCCCGTAATTCTTGTGAAGTGCTGGATGGTGGCACAGAGCAAAGGTGAGCTTCCCCTGGCACACATGGGCTTTACACTTCACCTCCGGGGAGTTCCACTGGTGTAGTGACAGGAATGAGAGCCTTGCTGCCTTTTTGGAGCATTGAGACAGCTCCTCAGACACTGCTGAAAGCAGCATTAGTTACTCAGAGTGCATGGGAGCAGCAGTTTCAGGGTGTCCTAGCAGCTTGGCCCCCCAGTTGGTGCTTACAGCTAGCACACCAAGGTGCTTTCCTGCATGGAAGACGCTCCGTCGGCAGCCGTCATTGCTGTCACCGTGGGAAAGAGAGCTGCCAGGGCTGCTGAACTAATCTGCACCACAGCAGCCTGCCCTGCCCTCCTTCCTGTCCTGCCTGCACAGCCCCGGGTCCCTGCAGAGGCTCCATCCTTCCTGCTGGCGCTGCCCCCAGAACCGGCCCGCCCACGGCCCCGCAACCACCAATGCGTTTGAAAGGGCAGCATGCAGCCAAGCTACAGCTCGGCAGGCACCTGATCACCCAGGGTCAAAACAAAATGAAAAAAAAGGCCAAAAAGCAGGAGAAGTGTGGTTTCCTAGAAGTGAGGAGTGGAGCGCCCAGGTACACTGCTGAGCTGGAGCTCTGCAAAGACAGGAACCTCTGGCAGGGGGCTGAGAAAGGAGAAGCCGTGACAAACGAGGGAAGAGAAGTCGGGGATGGTGAGTTCTGAGCCTGACCCTGACACAAGGCCAAACACCACATCTGACCTCTGACCAGGTGCTGCTTTGAATCACTTGAATTCAAGTCAGCCAGTATTCTCTGCTTTCTGCCTCCCACACATCCACAAAGAGACAAGAGATGGAGACCTGACCCATCCAGCCAGGAGACTGGCATGGAATCTGGGCACTAACCTTGAAAGCACCTAAATACATTGATGTGGAGCTCACACATACTGAGGAGCTCTTCTGGTTCCACTGATGCCAACAAACTCACTTCATCAAAAGCGTTAATGGCTGGTTTCTGTAAGTTAATATCTTTGCTTCCTTCCTGACAGATGGAAAAGGCCGACTGTCCCAGGCAGCCCCCACTCCTGCCAGGCCCTCTGTCCTAGGGGTGACCTGGGAGTTTAAAGGAAGTTGTGGCAAAGCAGGAACTCCAGCTCTGACATTTTCCCACATTGGAGAGCTTGACTTGGTCACAACAACTCCTTTTGGTGCATAAGACGTGTAAATTCTGCATAATATTACATAATAATGGAGAAACTTTTAAAATATGAACACAGATTTGCTTATGTGTAATTACAATTCCATTATACCTAAACTTTTTTTCCTAGGTCTGATGCACCAGACAATTTGGAATTGTGCTTGCCACCAGCATACAATGTTTTTTAATGTAAAAAAAGTTCCCAGTCCTTGTTTCTGACCATCTAGAATTCAATATATCAGATCTGAAATCCAGAACAGAGAAGACTGAGCATATCATACAGGTTGGGTCTTCAAGGAGTGTAGAGGTTGTTTGGACAAAAAGGAAAAATTAATTTCAAGAGAGTGCTTGCTTTTTTCATCAATGTTTCTGCTAATGTTACTTAGAGATTGGAAATTAAAAACCACCCCCAAAAGGAAATGTGATGAGGGAGAGGAATGCCAGCCTAGGGAAGAGGCAGCAGTCAAAATTAATTGATGAATTAGGAAACCATTAAAGAGAGTATATTTATCACAAATACCTTATTTTAACTTCATGATATCACCTCCACATATCTCTATATATATGCATACATTTGAAGACACAAGCATGAAGTTTTGACACAAACACTAGTATAAATACACAGCTAAGCAAATATATAATAATCAAAGAGATGTTTCTCCTTCACGCTTAGAAGAAACCACTAGGATTTCACAAAAGCCTAAGTTAATTTGAGTTTTAAAGTTCACTTTTGCCCAGCACTTATTTAGAGTGTCTCTTAATAGGCAGTATTTGTTCTGACAATCAGATAGTCTGCAAAATAAGTGATTATCTAGTAATTTACTATGCAATTTTCAGACACTGTTTTATGCTCAGATAAAGAATCAAATAAAAGTTTTATAAGCCTTGGAAAATTAGAGTTAGCAAGCAAAGAGGTTGAATCACCCTTGAACACAAAATTACCGAAAACAGCTTTTTCTTTCTTTGTTCAAATTGTGCTAAAATATTCCTACAGCTCCAAATGTAACAGTAAAATAGTCTACATCATTACTATTTTTAAATCTCTACTTTATAAAAATGTTCTCAGTGGCTAGAAAGCGGTGAATCATCACCTTTTAATTAAAACAGCTAACATATAGTTAGAAAAATAATTGGAAGTGAAGACTCTTAAATGCAAGAAAGAAAAGATAGTCCCTTCATTTCAGATCACTCCCCAGAGATTCACCTACATTGTTAAGTATGCATCTATAGCTGATTTTTTTTTGTTTGCTTTAGCTTGATATGGAAATACAGCACAAAACTGTCACTTTGATTATGTTTCTGCAGTGATTTCTTTTGCTTCTTGCATTATTTGAATCTCCTTTATAACAAGACAACTGCAGAAAACCAGCACTAACTAACAGACTTTTTAGAGATCTCTTTGCAAACACATTCTTAATTTGAACATTCAATTACTCTGAATTAAGCAGAGCGCATATGAATACAGGTTATTATTAATTGCATTGAGTAACTAATGATAATATTTTAATGCAAAACTGAAGTATGGAACTCATTATGATCTTTAAATGTATTTCAAACTGTTTATAAATTATTTTTTGTCAATCTCTGAGAAGTAAAGGAAACAGTACAAAGACACCTACAAAATTTTGCTGTGTGGGAAAGCAGTACTTATACAACAAGCAACTATATGTTATACAACAAGTAACTATATGTATATGCATATTCATGTCTATTTTTCTGGAACTTCATGCTTCCAAAACCTTAGTCTCTGAAGGAACAGAAGCAGATCTCAAAACTGACAAAAGCTCTTTGTGAAAAATGGTTGCAATAACAACTGTGAGGGGGAGAGGCATAAGAAGTTATGAATTTAGCAAATATACCTATCAAGAAAACAGTATTGCACTTGAGTACCCTCTCCCAATTGACACTGCATTCCTGGCAATTCAGAACCCCAAAGACTGGCAAACTGAAGAAAATCCTAGAAAGAGCACAAACATAGCCATAAAAATCCAGATTTTGCAAATGGCAGAACACAATTTGTTTATCCCTAACAATATGACAAATGTTTGGGGCCTTGAAAGTGAACCTAGATTTGCATGAATACTTATGGATAACCCTAACTGCACCACATCACCAGCACAGAGAGACCTAAGACTTTGTAAGGACCTGTCCAAGAACAAAAATCTTGGTGAAAATAAACAGAGAGAAGTTGAGAAATATTTCCTGGTATTTGTTAACAGCGCAAACTTGGATTAATCACACAAAACCAATGATGGAAAATTCATTGCTCAAGTTACTAAATATGGACTGACTAAAGAAAAAACATTGTAAATCTCTCAGTGTCAGAAGAACAAGAGAAAAACACACTTTTCCATCTTTAACTTTCAAAGTAAATCTCTCTTCAAGTCCCATTGATTCACTGTCAAAATTCAAAATGAAGTGTAACTCTATTTTTAAATACAAGCATAGCTTACATCTACAATTGCCATATAAACCTATGTATGATTCAACATTACAGTTATTTACCACCATAGCATTTTTATCAATACATTAGTTGTATAATGTAATCATTAAGTTTATTTTCACTAGATTTCTCTAGCATAAGACAGTCATTGTGGTTCTGAAGCTGAGCTAAATTTCACACTTGAAGCAGTGATGGAAGAAAACAGAATATTCTCCCAAGGAAGTATTGCAAGAGGAGTGCTTAGTTATATTTATATAAAAGGGAGGGAAGGATACAATAGCTGTTTCTTTCCTTGACTGGAGAAACACTCAGTGCCTCACAATATTTTGCAATACCCAGAACAAAATAACCAGAATTTGCAGTTTCAGACTTACATCACCTGCTTTGAGATCCAGAGTTACAGTATCAATTAATAGCTTCCCTGAAAAACTTGAAAGGAACCCTTACTCCCAAGACTGAAAAAGGGGTTTGCTTTTTAAACTGCTATTTTTCATATTCACTTTCCTCTGATTACAGCGACGTCCAGATGCTGAAGTTTCAAAATACCACAAGAAAGACTATTTTCTCGGTATTTCCAGACAGCAGGAAACACTGACACTCTCATGAGAAAGTCTGCTCTTCTGAGGTTTCATGCTCAGTTATGCAGACTCCAGAGCTTTACTTAGCTTGGATAATGTTTGGGTAAGATATGAAACCAAATCTCTTGAGATTTGTCCATCACTTATTTTAGACCTGAGCGACTTGAGTAAAAAACCTGGTGTAGAGAAACAGTTTAGAAAAAAATCATTCAGCCATTACTTCTGAAAGCTCCCAGTGCCTGTGTAAAACAACTGATTTTTCTCTTCCAAATACTGGACCTCAGTTTACCCAAAGCTAAGCAAGTTATCCACCAGCTGTTCACCAAAAAGACACATAACCTAAGAAACTATGAGACTAATTCCAGCTCATGTGGATTAGTTAGAAATGAACATTAATATTGTCCTGTATCTCTCAGGGTTGGAATCTGGCATGGCATTCCAGCAGGCATTTATGGACAGACAAAACAGAAGCTATGGGTGCTTTACTTCTAGTGCACCACACCCATGGAAGACAGCAGTGAAATACTGAGAGGGGGGTAATGAAATCTCTCAGCAGCCAACTCTACCAGCACTCATTTTAAACAGTGATACTATTCTAGGAGGCAAAGGAGGATGTTGTGTATCACCCAGGGGTCTTTGTCAGAAATGAAATATTCCATTCTCTTCCTCCCAACATTGGATTGCTCAGCAACCTTAACATTAAGTAACTGCAAATCCTTGCAAGTAGGAAGAAACAATCTGACAAGAGAAGATGCACTTGGTGATCACACTGTGATTACTGTACTTTATTAAAAATAATTTTCTTTTCAGTATGTTTTGACAAGAAAATAGAAAGCATCTTGTGCAGGCTTCAGGAAATATTAAAATAACCCAAGGTGATGAACGTGCTATTATCCAGTCAGTTCCAGAGGGAGGATGCTCAAGTACTGAAATGGTTTTCATTTCAAATACACATTCATTTTCAAGACACTGCACTTGAAAAATTGGACTGTATATTTGTCACACAGTAAGCAGTGATAAAGAGCACAGCAATTTATGTTCTTTATGCAAACCACTTGTAATTCAGAAAACAACCATAGTTTCTAAAAGGCAGCAAAATGATAACACTTTCCCAAGAAAGTGAAATGTTTTTTTCATGCCAGTTGTCCAATTCTAGCGTGCCAACCTTTGCTGTGATAAACATTTTGGGTAACATGCATAGAGCTCCTATTCCAACCCATCAACACTCATGATGTCTTGGAGCTTTAGGCAGAGATGAGCAATACCTTCTGAATATTTCATATTTCTAAGAAAAGGATCCTGATACCACCACCATCATCATGCTAAAATAATGATGACCTTTGAGCAAAAGGTCAATGTGCTTTCAAGAAATGACTGGTGGTAACAACCAGCATTCCACCTGTGCTAAGGAGGAGAAGTACAGCAGATTTGGGCAGTACAGAGCAGAATAAGCCACAACACACAGGTGAGAACAAAATCCATTTTAAAGACACATTGTACATTTATTGCCCAATGATTTTGGACTTAGACAGTATTTCAGACAAGCAGAATGCAAGCATCCTTAAAGTTTTATAGTCATATTGCCCAGGGTGTTCTTTTTTCTTTTGTGGTTAAATACCAGTTGCACCTTCTGAGCCTTTTTTTCATGTATCTACCACATTTATCTGTAGCCTGAAGTTCCAAAATGCTATTATTATGGTAGCCAGAAATGGCTATTCGTTTTCCAGGCTGAGACAAAATGAAAAAAAGGAAAAAAAAAATGGAGAAGAAAAGAAGAAATCACATCAGAAAATCTCTTTTAAAGATCTCTAATCCATTTTCTTCAGATTTGAGATAGTTCTGCAATGTAGGTAAGTGGAAGACACAGATAAAGTAGGTAAAGTGCAGGCTTTTAATCAAATCTGAATTTCAAACTAGTAGAAGTTTCCTATCACTATAAATCACATTTCACTAATACATGAAAAAGAATCAAGTGGATAATATAACATTTGAATCTGAAGCAAACACCTTCCTTCCTGTTTTGAATTTAATGTAGCTCTTCACTGTCAGCTTGTGTGTAACAACATTCCCTGCTGGGACAGAACATGGGGGTCACACACCACAAAGGCCTGATGAAGGTGCTTGCTGAAGCCCATGCTGAAGCCACCTGGATGATGACTGTGAGACATCAGGAGATCAAACCAGCAGGAGGACAATCCCCTGTGTACAAATGCCAATATGTAGGAAGCCTCTTGCACACTGAAATTCATGGCCTCAACTAGCCTTCACAGAGCTTGTAGAGAAAAAAGGCACAACTATGGGATTGGAAGAGACATCCTGGGTCTTTCTGGAATGTGGATGATGACAACCCGACATTAGATGACCACATGGGGTTACATCAGTGACTTACATAGTTCTTTTAATATTACCCTTTACTTATTGGAAGGATCTCACCTGATACATCCTTGTACCATATACACTGTCTTCACAACTGTGGCCATTTATGGCTTGGGCACTTATAAAATCATCTGATACTTTCCCTAAAAATAATCTTCCAACTTTCCATTCAGGATTTCTTCTGTTACTTGCTAAGTAAATGATTTTACTATTGGGTTTTTTCTTTTTTTCTCAAAATCCAGTCCTTGGGATCATCTAATTACCTCTCCATGTAATTGCCTTGTGTAACAAACAGGTATTGAGGGAGCTTTGGCAGCAATATCATCAAAGAATAAATGAGAAATCTGATACATGCCTTAGAAAGAGGGGGTGGGCGGGCATTGCTGATGGTGGTGACTGCTGTGTCCTATCCTGACTTCAGATCATAAGAATATCAGCAAGGACTATGTTCAGTAGCTTTTCCTAAATGCTCAGGCATCCTCTGAATATAAAGCTGATAAGTTCAGGGTCTCCAGAGACCCGTAAGGATTAACTAAGAAGCAAGCTCATTGAGACAAATTGCCAGTGAAAGGCCAGATATACAATGGAAAACAACTTTAAGCCAGTTTAAGGTATGAATTTCAAGGCTTAAAAATAAAAGGTAAATGTGAGGAAGGCAGATATGCTAAAATACTCTTTTTAAAAATGAAAGTGAGGACAATTCACATATAATCATATTCTGTTATTAAGGAGGGATACTTTATTATTAAAAATATCACCATTTTTGTAAATTATACAGAGAATTACTGAGATGTCCGTGTCTGTAATAGTTTGCAGAGAGTGATTGTGCATCAATGTAGTAAAACAAATGAACAGAAATGAAAGAGGGAGCAGCAAGGAATTTAGCTGGGACACACAAACCCAGCAAACATATTTTGCCTAGGAAGCCAAAATGCACAAGAAGAGAAAAAAACATTTGAAATGCCCAGCAGGATCCTCATACACCACATCAAAGAAATAAAGAAACGGCAACCAAAAATTATTTTTTTGGTCTTTCACGAAAGAGCGCGAAATGTCCCCGCAGCTTTGTGTGCGCGTACGCTCTTGGTCAGTCACTCAGCCTTCGCTCGCTGTAGCAGGCGAGACAGGGAAGAGACACAGGCACTGCCGCGCTTCTCTCACGCAGACGCCAAGCTCATGTTGGTGTTGTCAATGCAGAGATATGTAAATGTTTTGAGCCTGAATGTCTGCTTCCTGTCAACAGCAAGAATTAGCCAGACAAATATCCGGCAGGCACGGCTGTGCTTTCGTAACAGTATAAATGTTGTACTACGAAATTTGCTGCTTGCTTTATCACTGGCCTGTAGCTCTCAGAGCCATTTCTGTGACCAAATGCAAAGGAAGGCACCTTCCCACATCACCACCAGACCCTGAAAGCAGTGAGGGGTGTGTATGGAGGAAGATGATGAGGTACTCGCTGGCTGAAAAAATGAATGCAGAGTTACTCAGATCCCACAACCAAAAGGGTGCCCACAAAAGGAAACCCATCTCATTTCCATAACACAGAGATGGCAGCAACTTGCTACTGTACCCCTACACCTTCTTAGGCACCACTTTGTATTTCTGGGGCAGACCTGGGACTCTTTCTTCCAGAGTAGACACAGGCAGGTGGTGCATCAATGAGAAGATGGCATGTCCACGTATTTCTGTATATAATGCAATCAAAAGATCCTGTACTTGGTATTTCTATTACATTGAGTGATATGGTGCTATATGACCCTGAGAGCAGGTTTATTTTTCACTTCATAAGGGCAAGGGTAGGGGGTAACGTGGAGGTAAGGTGTAAATTCCCTCACATGCCAGGCTTGGAACCTTTGACAGAAATGGGGATTGCCACTCTCATCTATTCATGGAGTGCAACAGCTTCACCCTCCCTAGTGCTCTCTCCTGCAGTAGAAGACAATATAAGGTTCCAGCAACAGACAGGGAAAGCATTGAAAGAGAAAACCTCCCTAGTCTTCCAGAAATCATGACCATTCTGTCATGTCATTTTATTACTTATTTTTTCTTTTATCTTCTTATTTTTTCTTTTTTCTTCTTATTTTTTCTTTTTTCTTCTTTCTTTTTTCATGGGACAAATATTGCACATGAAAAAGAAGTAGCCTTTCCTTGCCTGTATCTAGAAACAGGCAGATGGAGCAATGAAGGATCTCATGCAAAGCTTGACGGTGTGACATGATGGAAGACAGACTGCATTAGACAGCCTTTCCCTCCCTAAGTGTATACTACATCTAATTAGGATGCCATTTCACCTAACTATCATGGATTTTGTCACTTAGGAAGTCTGCATTTATTGCATCAAGGCTTTGTCCCGGATAACAAAACCTAATATCTTAAAAAAAAAAAAAAAAAGTCCAGCAAATCACATGATTCCAATCCTAATTCACATATGTGGCACAAGTGCATTGCACTTGTTTAATGGGCAACCAACAGAATCAAGCTTCCCTCAGGAAAGTCAACATTTTAGTGTACGCTAGCAAAATTAGGAAAAAGCCATCTTCCACCCAAAAAATAAACTCCACATTTAATAGCTTAAAATGAAGCCACTGAAGACTAAACATCTGGGCTTTTTGGATATTATCCCAGATGCTGTGTGTAGCACTGAAGCTCTTCATCACAGTATCCTCTTAAGAATTTGAGTAAGATCATTCCCCCAGTATATGTTGCGTCTCTGCAGGACATCACAAAAACATGCATGTTGCAATAAGACCTCTTTGCTATGTGTGTGAAGATCACACAGAACCACAGCACTTTAGATTTCTTTGGGTTCTCCAGGACTTCTCATAATACTAATCACCTATCTGCAGCAGTGGCAACAGCAACCACCCATGTGGATCACAAAAGCCAGTTAGAGAGGGATTATCAGAAACACTCTAATAAATCAAAAGTGTTTCTAGAACTTCCACTGCAGGTCAGTCCACTGGGATTTTTTGTTCCTGAAATGCAACAGGCACATCCACAGTGCATCTCACCAGCATCTGTCAGAGACCTTCCCACCAGCATTGAACAAAGCAGCATTGCCTACATGGCAAAGAGCGGTGCCTGAACAATGTGGTCCTCCCAGAATATTTAGGACTGTTTCTCATCAAGTATAAAAAGAACTAGCAGAGCACCACTGTGTCACTGGTTTCAGTACTAGCTTGGACAGGTCTACTCAGTACTGCACTGTGTTTTTGAAAACCCCAGTTCCTGAACAACTTGTTTTGAGATCTCCACTGGTCTCATCTCCAGGCCGTACATACTGTGCTGAGATGCAGCCTGGATTTACTGGGATTGCTGCACAAAGTTCTGGACGTGGTTCTGTGCAGAAGGTCAGACTGATTGGTGGATACATTTAAGCTCTTCAAACTTCTGAGAAAGAGTCTGTGGAACATGGCCACTGGAAAGCAACTGAACCAGCACAACATTTCATAGGCCAGAGGCACACAGATTACAACTATAGCCAAACTACACAGTATGAGAGAGCCACACAAAAGACAAAAGTATTGGATAAGGCAGAAACAGAATTAGCCTTAATAGACAGTGCCTCCCTAGAGCTTTTATGCTCACAGCCAAGCAAAACGGTTCTGCACAGGAAGACAAGAACTGCAGACTTCTGGCATGGGTCTTGAGACATAAACAGTATGAGAGACTTGTTCCCATAGTGGAACAAAGAGGTGAAGCAGACCCCCTTGAAACAAACAATTCCTGGCCATGATACCATCCAAACAAGCACAAATAAAATTAAGAGTTTCATTTAAGCTTTCCCCATTTTTTAAATATATAAAGTAGAAAATAATATTTTTTGAAGTTGCTAGCTTTTTCTGTTTTATTGCCCTTCCTCTAGCAAATCATACACAACCACATTCTCCCTTTTTTTAGAGATACATTGGTAGTAGGAAGTTCTGTTATAGACTCTCTTTTTGTTTCTTTTTTTTCCAGACAGCCTTGTCCATTTTTTCCCAGTCCTGAGACGATAATGCCTATTCTTCATTTTCCTTTTCTCCCTGCTCCTCTAAGGTGACTTAAAAAGAAAGACTCATGGAATAGGCTGAGAAGATGGCTTGATTAATGACTTTTCCACTCCTGTAAGTAATTTCAAAGGAATCATTCTATCCAGGGATGACAACAGGGAAGATGTTTCCATAAACCCCTGTATGCTTCCTGCAAACACAAAAGCATTCCAGTGCAGGCAGTGAGAGAGTGAAGATCTCATTCTCCAGCAATGCAATTCTTTTCCTTTTCTGTTTGCTTTTTCTCCCCATACTTTCTGTTTTTCCCATACTTCCCATGTTTTTATCTCTCCTTTACTGTGTTTTATGTATTTCTGTCATTTTCTTCCATCATATCCTCTTTCCTAGCATTTTTATAGCTTCTTCAGCCTCCAATTTCCTTTGTCTGCTAATTTCGGCAATTAAGATGGAAACAGTTCTTAAAAAAAAAAGAAAAAAGAAAGAAAAAGAAAAAAAAAAGAAAAAAACCCCTCAGTTTTTAAAGTTGAAACAAGAAAATTAGACTTTGAAAAAAGGTGAAAAGTAAGGACAAAGGTCTGTTTTGAAATGATAGTGCAACAAAGGAAGCAATTAGGGAAAAAAGAAAAGTGAAAAACGAACCCAAGTTTTCACTTGGAATTCAAGTTTTCTTTCAGTTAAAAAAAAGTTCTTGTCCAATATGTTTCTGTACTTACTGATTTTATCCATAATGGGGAATAGACTTGCCAAAATATCATGAGAGTCTTACTAGTAATGAGACTTTTAGACAGAGAAAATGCCGGAGTTTCTAGATAAATCAGAAACAGAAAGTACTAAGTACTTAAATGGAAAATTTCTCTCATGAAGGAGTGCAGCCCTGTATCTCAAACAAAACCAAGCCCACAAATTGCTGTACTTACATTTTTAATAGTCTGCCATGTTAATCAACCTTCTAAAATTCAGTCTAGCTGCCTCAGGAGGGGCTGTGTGATCCACACCCTGCAATGCACAGGACAGTTTGGTCCTGGCTGAAAGGCAAAGAGCACAGAAGAGAGAACCCAAAACCTTCTCTTGATGGATGCTGCAGCTTGAGGTTGCAGCACATTTCTAGTGCAGTTTGAGAAAGCCAGTACTCTGCTAGTGTCACAGCTTTTGGTTGCCTGCTGCAGGGATTCCCTACTGCAATTTGCTTCACAGACGCTTCTGTCTTACAAACACAGCTAGAAAACATTCAAGTTGAACTTGGGGCCTTGGAAAGTTTTGGAACACACTATCTTTTAATCGAAGGAACATGTATTAGAAGATTATTATTTTATTTCTCAAAGTATGGTTGCTACAGGAGAAAACTTGTTCACCGAAGGACAACTCAGAAGATAGCTCAGCTTCTGAACGTCAGTTTTGCCCAGCTTCAGGTAATGTTGACTAATTTAGGAGACAGGAGCACCACATTCTTCATGTGTCAGAGGGAATGGAGAGCAGCTCCTTTGTAGGGCACTTCAGAGCCCCAAAGGTAAATCATTTTCTGAACCGCCTCTGAAGGATTCTAAGAAAACCGATTTTAAAACCGAGAGTTTTGCATTTTCTTCTAAAACTGGGCAGGGCAGACATTTCCCTCTGCAAGTGTCACTATTCAGCCTTTATCAGGCTTACAGTGTGGGGCGAGTTCTTGCCAGCGCATGGCATGTGCCAAAAGGAGAAGAAAGGAAGGGAAAGGAGGGTGAGACTCTCACGCTGGGACTGCACACAGAGGAAGGGACAGGGTAGCGAGGCACTCATGCAAGGCACAGCATAGGTGGAACAGGAAACAAAAAAAAAAAAAAAAAAACAGGGATATGTGCATATTGGATTTTAGTTCTAATAAATAAAAACTAGGGCAATGCACCCATTTTTATCACAAGGCTTTACTAATGAGAACACTGCTAATGAGAGCACAACATGGACAAAAGCTTCTCTCAGAGCTTTTTCATTCAACACCAAACACTTCCCAGTCAAAATCCAGAAAGACTTCCTAATAGGGATTAGCTCATTTTCATTGTGAGCCAGAGGCCTTTGGAACAAAAATACCAAGTGTTTGGTCAGGAAAAGTTGGGCCAAATATTGTTCTCATTTGGTCTTGGTCTCCCTTTCCCGCCCCTCTCTGTTCTCTCCCAGTGATGATGAAGGGTATGACTGTCACCACTACTTCTTCCTGTTAGCACATAGGAAAGGCTCCAGCAAAAGGCTCTTGCTCAATTCCATTCATTGCAGCTGGGTCATGCAGACAAACCACAGCAAGCTGATACAATGAAAAGCAAGTTTTAGCTGGAAAGCATGATTTTTTTTCTTCTTTTGCCTCAAATTGTTCTGCTCTCTTATATAATTGTAAAGCACTGTGCTACTATGTGTATTTTTAAGGAGCTGAATATATTAAACCAACAAGTTCTTTCTTCTTGTTTTTTTTTTCTTACAAAATAGGCAGAGCATACAAGCATCCATATTGTCATATGTATGCATAACTTCTAAATAAAAATAAGAGGTCAACTTTGGTGTGATTTACTAGACTGACAACATACCACCAAGTATGCAGCACCCTAATAAATCCTCAAGTGCTCCCTTAAATTTGCATAATACATAATGCACTATCACTCAAATTCAGATGTGGATTGATATAGACATCTCAAGGAACAAACAACTTATTGCATAGGCACAGACTCTAATAATAATCATTCTCTGATTATGGCTGATGCCCAAAAGATTAGCCAGCTAGTGGAGACAGCTATCTACCAAGCTGGCTCAATTTAATGAGCATTTCATTCACCCTCAGTAAGATTCTCTTTGAAATAAAAATGAAAAAAAAAAAACCAAACCAAGATTGTGGTGGGGTTTTGCTTAACTGAAAGTGGAAAAACGCATTACAGATGTCAGGTACATCTGCTGAAGTTCATCATTACCATGGGAGATCAAAGCATTTTTCTTAATCTCTTCTTAACTAAAACAATTTAAGCCCATTTTCATTGTTACTTCCCCAGGCTGTACCTTTCAAGGACAGTTCCACTGTTTTTAATCTAAAATACAATAACCTGCTTCATACACAACACACATAAATTTCCAAATCTCCCCATGCCAGGCAAGGGCAGTAAATTGAGAAAAGGACGAGGACAGTAGCTTCAGCTGTGCAAAGCCTGTTTCCTAGCAGGGGATCAATAACAGCTGACTGCATTATGGTCAGAGAAACTGGCAGCAGCTTTGCTGTTTTGCTGCTGGAGGTCACTACTACCCTCAGTGCAACTGAGCCTGATGAGGTCCATGCCCAGGGTAGAAAGGTGCAGAGATCCCTGAAAGAGCCCCAAAAAAAGCCAGCCTGGCTGCTGGAAGCAATAGAGCTGCAGGACCCAGGGAAAATGCTCAGTGCAGACCTAGGTTAGCACAGCAAGTGCATCATAAATGTCTTCACTTCTTCCACAGCTTGAGTAGGACTATTTTTACTTCTTTTGGCCTCACACATCACAGCTTTACTGGCTACCTCCATTTCCCTAAGAAAAATAATAATGCAACAAAAATTCTAAAGCAGAAATCTGAGGAGCAGCTGGGGAAGTTGGGGTTGTTTAACCTGGAGAATACAGAGAGGCTCAGGAAAGAACTTATCACTCTCTACAACTAACTGAAAGGAAGTTATAAGGAGGTGAATGTTGGTGTCTTAGCCCAAATAATAAGAGATAGGACAAGAGGAAATTGCCTCAAGTTGTGCCAGGGGAAGTCTAGATTGGATATTAGGAAAATTTTTTTCACTTGAAGATTTGTCAGGCATTGGAACAGGCTTCCCAGGGAAACGGTTGAGTGTCCACCCCTGGAGGTATTTAAAAGATGTGTAGATGTGGCACTTGGGGATACAGTTTAGTGATGGACTTAAAAGTGCTAGGTTAATGGTTGGATTCAATGATCTTAAAGATCTTTTTCAAACTAAATTATTCTATGGATCTGTCTCAGTTCCATCTTTGCAGGGGTTGTTCTTTCCTCTCAGAAAGGAAGGATGAGTTGGTCCAACTCACAGAGCTACAACTAAAAGGGTGAAATGAAAGACAGAGTTCTCCCTGATTGTCCTAGATCACCAAAGAGGGAATGTTACTCTGCTTTATCTCCCTTTCTGTTTATCTGTTGAACTTCTCTTTCTTATTCCCTTTATTACACCAATACTAAGGTCTGCAGACCTTCCTGTAACTTAACCTCTTGCTACCTCAATTTCTTGTTCTGTAAAATGGAAGTAATACATTTATATCCACCTTTTGGCAACTAGATTAACTAATCCAATTAACCAGTTATCATGCATTTTTAAAGAACTCAAGCTCCTCAGAAAAACAGCATTACAGTAACACTAAGTTTTATTGTTATTGTTGTAAAAATAATCAAAATTCAGAGGAAAAAGGAAGATGCCAGCTGGCAAATTGAATATCCAGTCTCACTTATTGGCAGCAAGACCATTGCTGATTATGCAAACTTGTACTTCCAGTCTTCAACTGGTTAAGAAGCTGTTGTCAGCTTATTTCACAGAAAGCTCCTTGTGGCTCAAAATACTGTCTGATCAGCTTCTTTTCATGGTTCCAGGATTCCCAAAAGCAGAAGTCCTTAAGCACATGCTAAGTGTAAACCCAGCATTTAGGTGCTCTGGTTAATCACACTCACAATAAAAAACCTCCTCAACACAAGAAAATAAGAAGGTTTTTTCTCACAAATATATGCACATATTAGAGTATCCATGACCAAAATTTATCTTAATAAAACTCATCTCCAAACCTTGCATTTGCATAGAGTATATACATTATATATGTGTGTGTATATATATATCTATATATATATACATATATATAGACATACAAACATATATGACGTGTATCATACATATTTCATTTAAATAAACCTTTTCTTTGGGGCTTGGGTCCTGGTGTTGCAGAAAGATTGTAAGACTCTGCTAGGCTTTGACTCACTCCTGTTCAAGATATGTGAATTACCCAGGTCTAAGGGATATATTCCAATTTAAAAGGGCCTTTCTGGCTGTCTAAGAAAAGTTACGTGGTCAGGGACACAGGAAGATGGATGCGTAGCACAGAACACACCAAGGTAACAGACTCTATACTGGCAAGCATGGACTCTTGTTGAAAGCTGAAAAGTAACAGAATCTGTGAGGATGTGCAATGACTTTTGAAATAGAAGTTTGCAACATTTAGAACATGGCTGCATCAGCAAAAAGGTAAAAAAAAAAAGGTTATGAGAAGAGTCAACAAATAGAAGCTCCTCCTGAAGTAATTACTCTTCCTGGAAAAAGCAATAGTTAATAATGAGAAGCAGACAACCACTGAAAAATGAAAATAAAAACATAATTTAGTTGAAGAGAGAAGATAGTTACCACACACAGGAAGCATCATTAATTAGGACTTCTAAAAGAAGATTTCTCATCTTGAAGGAACTTATTAGCAACTGATTGCTCCAAGGTAGGTTTCAAAACATGTGAAAATAACAATTACAGAATGTTACTAGCTAGAAGATGACTAAGATGATGAGATCAAAGATTAAATCTTCAGGGGTTTTTATTGGTAAATTCCCACAAAAAGAGAATGGGAAAATGGGAAACTTCAGCATAATGGAGATATTGACAACTGAGTAGAGAAAACTACAGGCAAGTCAGGCACTGATAACCATTGCCTACTCAGTAGAAAACCAAGCTGACCACCAGAGAGCTGTTTCCCCAAATCAGTGTCACCATATATCCTGAAATGTATCCATGTATTAGACCATCCCACCAGGATGTTAGAGAAACTAACATCATGAGCAATGTAATTCCTGATAGGTAAAACCAAAAATCTAGCCTGGAAAAACGTGATGCTCTCACTCTTTTAGGAAAAGCAACAGCTAGCAGACAGCTGGAGGGTTCAACAGAAGATTTGATATGCCACTAGAGAAATCTAGGCTGACCAGAAGAACAGGGTTCAGTGTTCTTAGATCAGATCTCAGGAACTGACACACCTCAGTTTTGTCTGTATAAGAGCTGAAAGGCAATGCAGCAGCTACAGCTGCAAATAGCTCCAGGGAGGCTCATCTGAAAGCCTGCATAGGTGGGGATACCAGCATGAGAAAGAAAGCAAGTCAAACCAAATGTTAATTTCTCCAAAATATGTCCTCAAAGGAAAAGGCAGGAAAACATAGTGTGTAAATCAAAGGTGATCTAAATGACTCTGATTATTGGTGACAGGGAAAATAGATGACCCATATTAGCATATCTAAGAGAAGAGCAGACTGGATTTCAGAGTCCAGAAGATATTGTGTGCCTACCGCATTTTCACCTTCAGAAGAATTACTGAAAAGCACATCAAGTGGCAAAACAAGCTCATTAACTTAATCAGTTTTTGATGGCATCTGACAGCCTCCATCACTGTTCACTTAAACACTAACAGAGGCATCTGAAGGTTGATCAGAGGGAAAACAGACCTTTGTTGTCGCAGACACCAGGGGCCATGGCTGGATTGTTCTCTTCACCAGAGAAGAACAGCATAAACAACTTTTTTTTTTTTTTTTTTTCCAGGTCTTGAAAGACAATGTGAAAAGAGTCCCCTTACACTTTGCCCTACCCCAGTAGTAGCCACCTTCCAGCTCATACCAACACCTTGTTGGTCACCAAATGCACCAAAAAATGTAGGTTCCTAGGACTCTGCCATGAGTGGCAAAACCATTGTGGCCACCACTATTATCATCCAGGCTGTTGTTAAATTTGCTTACTTGTAGCATCTCTGCATCTTTATACACCATGGATTCCTTTAAAAATAATAACAGCCATAACATGAGCTATCAAAGTGAAACAATAAAGGCATGGGAGCAAAATATGTTGTTTGTCTTCTGCAGGACACTGCCACAGATTTTGACATGAGGAACGGATAAATGGGTACTGTCTAAAATCAGCATACCCTTTTAGCACGAGGCCAAAGTTTGGCATTCAATGCCAAAATAGCAAAGTCACAGTTCAACTATCACATACATGCCTCAAAACTTCATACCCAGTAATGATAACACAAACAAGATGCTGCAAATGGTAACTTAACAAAAAACACAGATCACAAATTAATTTTTAAGGCAGAAAACACAGCAGAATTCATATATATTGACACTGGCACGCACGTTAAGAGGGATATTCACAAAGACCTATCAGCAAGGTGTTAAGGACTTACTCATTCAAACAAACTCAAAATCTGGCTGTCAAATCCAACACTTAAGACTGCAATACATGTCCTCTTCCCCTTAACAAATTGGCATAGAACAATATCCTTGAAAGATAGATTTATGGTAATACTCCCTGTAATTCATCTTAAAAACAGGATGAAAATACCTAGTTCATTTGCAAAGAACAAAGCCTTACCATCAACCACCAGGCAGCTGGGGAACATATAAGGGTATCTCTCCTTAGGCATTTCTTCTCTTCAGGAAGAGATAATCTATGGGTCCTGATAGAGAAAATTCACTGAGACCAGGCCAGGGGTGTTCAAGAGTGAGTTATTATTTGAGATCACAGGATGTATTCCAGTTAAAACATATAATCTACATACATTTCTTGCCCTTACTCCATTATTTTCTATACTCCACAGGACCTATCACTGGACCTACAATCATCTCTGGGGTTTTCTTGCTATAAAAACAAACCACGGGTTTCCACTGTTTGATCTGAGATTTCTCGGTATTGGTGACTCATCTTGAAGTCAAACTCAAGAGTTTATTTTCCTAATAATTTTTTATTTGTTGGTGGTTTTCTTTTCTAGTGTTTGGGTTTAGCAAAAGATGAGGCTTGACGAACAGGAATAAACAAACCTGACTAAGCACATAATGCTACCTCTTTGAGTGCCATTTTAAAAGATGACAAAAAAATATGACACTGTGATAATCATTGATTATTTGCATTATATTATAAACGAAAGGCTTGCACTACCCTTGGGGCCCACATTGCAAAGCCCCAAGAGCAAAATAGGAGATATATTTCATGTCTCAATCAACTATGGATAAAATATGCATGACAATTTCAGCTTGGGAGGCCCAGAAAGATTATTTATTTTTCCTGTCTGGGAAAGAGTTATTTGTTTGTTTAATTGTACTGTGCCTTTTAATAAGGAATGTTAAGGAATCTTCTGTTGACAGGAAAAACAATACAGTCCAAACCATTTCAGCAAGAATGCCTATTATTCACTGGATAGCATTATGCATATGACATGCATTGTATTTGCTGCAAACAGGAAAAAACATTTGCTGTTTTGCTCAGCTGAACAGAGAACAGCTTCTCACCCATGTTTTATCTACTTTTTTTCCAAACACTAAATATTACATCATTGTGAAATAAATTAATTGACCTGTGCTGTGAATAAATAAATTTAAAAATCCAATATGCTGCTTTGAATTTGCAGCTCATTTCTGCAAGACGGTTTTGCAGTAGCTCTAACATATGAGTTAAGTAAGCCTTTCTGACAGGTGTAAAAGCCTTTCATACCGCTTGCGAGGTTATGCTAGCGAAATATGACAGAAAACGTGGACTAGTCACAATATCATATGTTCCATATCAGCAAGTATCATAACAGAAAGGCTCACTACACCAAATAAAATGTACTATTGGTAAAACAATGGGTATGTAGGAATAATGACACAACAGAACAGGCAGGAGCTGGGGCTCTAATTTGGCATGTTGCTTTGCCATAGGATTAACTCAAATGAGACTCATTATCTGGGAAAAATAAAATAATGAACTTATCCATCAGGAGCATTACCCTATGCTTGGCTAAGGAGAGAGGAAGCAACATTTATTTATTTGTTTGCTTTTTTGGAGCTGAAATGAACTCATACAAGATTATGGCACTTTTCATATGGCACTTTCTCTGCCATCCTGTTGTATGTGCTTTCTCAAAGAGACTTTATTGATCCCTCTTCCCAGATGTTTCATATTTCAGGAAGCATCATAAATCACTGCTGGAGCAGAAGATACTGCTGGCTTTCCCCCACAGAGTGCTCCAAATCTGAATTTGATTTTGTTTTGCCTAGTTAGTAGCTCACACCCAGCCCTTGGCTCAAGTGCCTGTACCCAGCTCATCCCAGAGATACCCTGCTTACTACACAAAGAACATTTTAATGGCCTTGGCCAAGGAATGCTTTTGGTTGCTATCAAAGCTGGGTGACTCTGCTGAGCCACTCCATTCAGAAGAACAACTAATGCTGGAAAGGAACTATTTTTCTATCATAAGACTGAACAGCTGATGAGCCAAACATCATCTTACTGCTCACTTGTGATTTTGGAAAGAGCTCTACCCTGGAAAAAAAAAAAGGAGCCTGTGTGGAACTGCAAGCTGGACTTCAATCAGGGTCTCTGTGCTACAAAGGCCAGCACTTAATTTGGTATGTGATCCAGAAACTTCTGCAGAAGGCTTTTGTGAATTACACATTGCCTCATGTTGAGAGTCAGGCAGTTAAGACATACTGTTCTAAACATCCTTGTTCACATGAACTTCAACCACTATTTACCAGCGTTCAAGAGAAAAAAATAAATAAAAATGACATCAACACTGATCTAATGCTTCGATTTTTCACTAGGAGGACAGCTGTTTATACCAGTCTGCCTCACATCTGTGAAAGAGCACAACTTATCAGACAGCTGAGGGATGTAGGGAGCAGTACTGAAAACCAGGTTTTATACTCCCCAAACCTGAACTGACACCAAAAAAGATTTTTTTACTGCCTTGCTTAAAAAAATGCCAAACAAACAAAACAACAAAACAAACCCACAACACCAAGAAATATGAACAAGGTAGGTACCAACAAACAAAAAACCAACCCAGCAGGATATATAAACTAGGGATTAATTGTTTTGCTCTATGACCATCAACAAAGTCTATCTGCTAGCATCTATTTCTAGAACTTCCAAATTCAAATTACATCTAATGAGTTTACAGTACAGTTTTTAAAGGGTCTCGCCTGAGTCATAAAGACTGAAGCAACCATTAAGGCCCATTTGTTAACAGCTATGATAACTACACTGTCATTACGCTCACTGTAGGACATTGTGCTACACAAAGGACTAATGTTATTGCACCAGACTAGAAGCACTTTAAAGTCATCTTGTGCAACTAGTAAAACAGGCAAAACACATTTTCTGATCGTAAAAAGCATTCTGGAAATTGCCAAAATTCATGCATTAGCATCAACTATACGTGTAAAATATGACGTTATTTTACCATTTAAGTAGACTGCATTAACCTGCCACGTTCAGCTTTGAAATTTCATAACTGTGGTTATCTAAGCACCACTGTTACGGTTATCTATGCATTTAGGTTTGATGACAATTTTGTCCTCTTATGCCCTTTAAATTATTTTCATTTGAGGCAGCAAATTTGTCATCTCTTCTTTTGTTTTTTTAACAATATTAATTAACATGTTATTTGTATTATAACTGTTCACAGAGTCTAGACAATGGCACAGAGTGTCAGCAGATATCTTAGCAAAAGTGATAAAAACTATGGATCTCTGCTTGAAGCTTGATGGGTAATCAGAGCTTATCTACTTGCAATTAAATTGTCACCAGGCTAAAGATTGGAAATTGAAATCTACTGACCAGATTCTGATCTTAATATATACCTGGAGAACACTGACAATATGAGAGGTTATTCTAATTTAGAGTGATGCAGCTAAAATTGGATTCTGAGGGTTTGTGTCTTCAGCTCTAGAAACCAGGGCTTTTAAAAATGCACATCTAAGATATTGTTAGAAAAAGTAGCTTTATCTCAATCTTAAGGATATGTTTATGTTCCCACTTATTTATAGAAAATTAAAATGGAGCAATAGCACATGACTGAATCTTGTGGCTATGGCCTGTCAGGCTAGAAGTCAGACAGGAGACCTTTGATAGTTCTTTTGTATCAGTAAGGAGGTGTCTCTTACAGCATTGACATGAGCTACTGCAAAAGAACTGAATGAGTTTTGAGGGGACTGCTGGATGGATAACAACTGCTGCCATACCTTCACCCCAGGAAAACATGTAGCACTCATACAGGCTGTGTGAATGTTTCACTTCAAGGTATTCCATCCAAGGTATTCTCAGAAAGCCTAATGACTTAGAAGCAAAGAAAGCAGAGGTATTGCATAATATGCAGTGGTTTATAGAGACAGATCAATCACAACATGGCATTCTGCTTTGCACAGAAGGATGTGAAAGACAACTTAGAATAAAATTTTTAAAAGCCAGTCTCTAGAAACCCCAGTTAATGATCCATTTACATACAGCTTTAACTATGATCCTGTGATGACTTTCCTAGATAAGCAGAAAGAATTAGCAGGCTTTTTATAAAGAGCAAAAATGGAAAGAAAGAAAATCTTGGTCAAATCTGTATGTTGAAGGTAGAATCTGTCTGTTATATGTTGGTATGCCAGAGAATTAATTATAATACCATTTGTTTATACACTTCAGAATAAATAAGGCATCACAACAGGGAACGAGTCCTTGTCCTCTCTTCCTTACAAGTCACTTTATCATAATATTCTGAAAGAATTATTTATAAAAGATTCTCTGTAGATATTCATTTGGGGGTATACGCCTAAAGAGATAATCACTTAATGTACAAACATCTTAATTTAGAGTTAACATTTGGCAGCATGTTCCTCTTAATGTTCATCTGGTAACCACCAAAATGTCTCAGTCTAGAGAGGGACTTTCATCTGAGGGAGAAGGATGGGAGGTGCATAACATCTAATGTCAGAGCAATGTTTTAATCCTCTCATCAGTCATAAACCTTATGTCTTACAGTGTTTATACTACTCACTGTAGCTATTTAATTTCTAAATCAAAGGCTTTCCCACATCTTACTATGATATCTTCCTACATGCCTGCAAGGGTTTCACTTCTACTTCCCACGTACAAGTCGGTATCTTGCAGCTGTGTGCTGGTGGTCAATTCATGTCCGAAAGTTGGGGGCTTACTTCTTCTGATTAAATTTAACTTCTAGGCTTCTAGGCCAGACTAGTGAGCTCCTCACTGCTCTGATTACTTCTAGTCTCACAGCCTTAGTGCCAGTACAAACTATGCCAAACTGCTTCAGGCTTTTCTCCGACCAAGCGCAGTCTGCAAGCACTCCTGGACACAGGCGTGTTCGCTCTCCTGGGCTACATAACCCAACACTTTGACTCTCCAAGTCATTAATACTTTTCTCTGCAACTTGTTCCTATTGATACAAATACTTCAGGCTCAACAGCAGAATGAGCTGGGGCGTTGCCAAAGAAATAGTTGTCCTCAGAAAAATACCCCAATCTATTCAAATTAACACAAAACAATGTCGTGGTTTCCACAGACCTTTCACCTCCACGTCCTAAGTTCTACTAAAAGTTGTGACAGAGCTAAGGGAGGCAGAGCAGCCTGAAGGTCAGGACACCCTCAGTAGGGGTGGAAGGGGTCAGGCTGGGTGCTGATTCAGACCCAGAGCTCCAGCCTGAGCTTTTCACCTCTCAGCCAGCTGTCTGGATAGGGTGTTCCTTTCCATGGCTATTATTAACTGTGCCAAGCTAAGAACAGGAGAAACGCAGGTACAGACAAAATACATTTCCCTAGACCAACAGACAGTTGGAAAAGATACTTGTGCATGTATGAGCTTTCCTTCAGATTCGAAAAAGCTTCTGTTTCCTCCCCCACTCTCTTCTCCCATGCCTCCATTTTTAAAAAATGTTGAGTTCACCCCAATCCAGAGTAGGTGAAGAAATCCTCAAAAAGACTTAACAGATGGGAAACCCCTGTTTCATCCAAGAGTATTAATTCACAGCTGACTGCAGCTGACAGAAAAGTTGGATCTCGAAGGGGAAAAAACCTACTGAAACAGCACTCCAAAAGGACATAGGAAAGTACTAGACAAAAAAACTTATTTCTAACTTAAAAAAAAATCATGGAAGTGTTGTTCCAGTTGACACTGCCTGCTAATACAGTAACTGGCAAAAAAGTGATTATTTGGATTAAAAAAAAATGTTGCAGAGATTTGGGGGCTTAAGTCTGAGGGTCTTATCTTTGTGATGGCTATCTGCAAGTACACCTACTTGTAACTAAAATATTTACAGACAACTACATTTATGCTTGGGAATGGTCCACATTCTTGGCTTTTTCATGATAGCCAAGAAAATAGTCCTTTCATTAGTTCAAACTCTGTATTGACACATGGGCTTTGCTATCCAAACAGTAAAAAACACAACTCAGTTGAGCTGCGCAGATGTTTTGAACTGGCCCAAAAGGCCAAACAATGTGATCAACATCCTATCACCTAAAGTTGTCTCCCTGAGCACTCAAGTACACATCTGTACTGCATATTTCTTCTTTCACCAATGACATCCAATAAAAAACAACTAATTTAACACGATTGCCAGTGGATTCTTCTTCCATATTTCACTTAAGTCAAAAAGAAAACAGATTGTTTTTAGAAAAACACAGCTATTTAATGTATCATTATTGCTGCTCGGACTTGGAAGCCAGGCAGCAGACACACAGCTTACAGAAGTCACTGAAAGCAGGGGATAAAAATGTATTTTGAAACAGTATATTGATTTTTATTTCTTTTCTAAGGACATGTGGAATCTTCCCTGGGTGTAATTCAGCTCGCCTTGTCAAGGAACTGTTCTCTTTGTGTGTGCAAATTGAGTGTTTATCCTTTCAGCCACTTGGGAGCCGGTGGCTTTGTGCTCCCGGTGCCCTTGATGCCAGCAGCATGAGCATGCTTTGCTCGTCCATTTCTTACCAGCCTTTCAGTCCTGTGACACTGGGGCTGAGCTGAAGGCTGCCTCTTAGCTGCATGCACTTATGATATCATTGTGCTTCCTTTGTAGTCCTTCAAACAAGGACAAATGTCAAAGAAGCCCTCTAATGCTCAAACTCTGAACAGTCTCTCCACGTTCTCAGTTTGCAGCCATCACTGGTGCCCACTGGGCTTACCCAAAGACACAAAAAGTTTCCAGCAAACACATACATTGCCTTCTTTTGTCTTCCATTCCACAATCCACTCCCCTCTTTTTTTTTTCTTTTTTTTTTTTTAACCTCTGTGTATTTCTAGGGCAATTTGGTCTTTTTTACTATATGTGATCCATTAGCTGCATAACTTTACAGACCAAAATGTAGGTTTCAAAGGGATTCTCAGGCACCTAAGACTTTGGAAGCTGAGGGAAAAAAATGGATTAAAGGAGGCTAATTTGTCTGGCTTCCTATGCCAAAACCATAAAGATGACATGAAAATCAGACATAAATGCATGGATAGGTGGTCTGGCTCCAAAAAATGATGGTTCTTGAGTTCTAACACATGGAAGTGGGATCATTTTGTACATGTAATAAGCTCAGCTATTTATTAACATAAAAGCACTTTACAAAGGGGAAAAGGTTTTTTGGAACAAACACAAAGTTAAAAAGAACATAAGAAAAAAAAAAAGAAATTTTAATTTTCCATATTTAACAATGTTTTTTTCCCAAAAGTATAAAGCATTAGTTCTCTTCCTTTATGATAATTTAAAAGGTATGCTACTAAGAGTACAACAATACCAGGAATGTATAGAAGGGAAAAATACCAGCAATAAATTAAATGTACTGATAAATGTTAGGAACAAATAATGGCATTCTACAATTAGAAATATGGGCAGATTTTTTTCCCCTTAATTTTCTAAAATGTTTAGTATTAGTAATTATTTATGATTTTTTTGTAATTATTTGGAAATGTTTAATTAGCCTCCCAATTTCCCCTTATCCTTCAGCCACTGGAAGCAGCATATTGACACTCAAAAATTATCTGCAAGTACTGAAATGTTTCAGATTGGAAAACAATGTGGAAGCTAGGTTGGTTGTGGGACACTGCCCTAGCCTTTCACCTCTGTTGAGCTGGGAAATGAAATCTGTCTTAGGTCATAAGTCAAATGGGCTTCGTGATATGAAGGAGTCCCTCAGGAACGCAGACACAGAAATGAGGAATGAGAGAGAGACACACACTAGGACTCATAACCTACTTCTGTATTGCTCTGAGCCAGCTTCCTATTAAAACCTCATACAAGCAAGCTCCTTCCTACGAAATTTAACCTGGATGTATCCTCAAAAATCACAGAAAAAGCTAAACTCAATCTTCAAAATCACACACACAGATACACAAGAAGCTCTTCAACATTTTTTGGACCTGAATTGATCCTTATTCAGCACACTGAGCTCTTGGCATGGAAAATGCAGGCTTAATTCTTCCCACCCCTGCCTGTATAAACAGGCATTTGTGTCCCATGCCCTGTCGTGTTCAGTGAGGTGACTCACAGCAATGCCTGGCCCCTGCCCCTGGAAGCCTGTGACACAAGAGTGCTCTCTGAAAATGGGGTTTGGATGTTCAGCCTCATCTTTCTTTATTTAATTCTGTAAGCCTTTATCTTATGCTCTTGAATCATTCTCCAGGCCAGGTAGTTAAGGAATCTCCATTTATATCAATCCCCTGTAGCTCAGGACAGCAGTAAAATGCTGGTGTGCCAGGAGGATTACCTGAGCAGAGAGCTTTTCACTACTATACTTTTCCTCCCTGCCACTAGCACTAAAAAAGCAAGGCAAATCCTATAATGCTCACAGGGAGTAGCAGTGACTTTCTGTAGTCCAGCTTAGACAGCTAAAAAGCTTTGGGGCACCAATGACTTTTTCAGGGCTCCCTGTTTGATCACTGCACTGCTGCAGCTACAGCTGTATATTCATTCCTGTGATAAACAGGAAAGTTTTTAGATGCACATAAGCATATAAAGCATATACATGCATGTAGCAGAGGAAGGGAGCTAGACAATGAGATATTGCAGGTAATATGACAAACACATCCTACTACAGGCTTTGCATTAAAGGACATGTCCAAATACAGTTCTTTCCTGCAGCTCCTGAAGGCTGACTAGGCTGGACATACTGCAACAGAGCTGTAGCAACTGTATTAAAATTGTTTTCTGACGAGCAATAGCACATTTTCACGATGCTTTACACATGGTCAGAGATTCAACACTGCCATTAAGGAGAACAGTCAGCCAGTAAATATCTTTTGCTGTTCTTCCCTAGCAGGAGTGTAATTACACCCCAGCATACCAAACCACTCTATCTCGTCCTTGCGACCTTTGTCCTTTAGCAAACCCACAAAGGGAAAAGCTGGTATTCCTGCTCCAGGAGCATCACACACGAGTTTTAATCTGCTTCAAGATTTCACTGCCCTTAGAAACACTGAACTCTCTTCTGTGTGAACAACCTGACAAGAAGCCAGGCAAAGGGCCACTCGCCGGTCAACAGGAAGTAAGCTGGGACAAAAGGTCCAAGTTGAGGAACGCTTCTCTGGGCTCTCTGTCGATGTGCAGCCTCGGCAGCCTGCACTTGGGGCAGAGCCAGCATAAAAATGTTCTCTGGTTAACTGTGGGCTTTGATTAAAAAGCCACAGTGCTTAATAACAAAACCTGACTGGAGAGAAAAGAGGACTGAAAAAGAAAGAGCTAAGCTTATGAAAAATAGCTCGTACCTTCAGGCTCATTTTAAAAATGTGTTTTATTGACTTTTTACTCGATTAAAGGATATTCTTATTCTCTCCTTAGATACTGTCCACTGCTTCATACTGCACATCAATAGATGATGAACCAAGGCAAAAAGCTCAGGTAAAGCAATCCAGAGCCACTGTGTGAACTAGTTCATGTTTCTCTCAGCATCTTGGAAAAATGAGCTCTTGAACTATTCGGAAATCCCATTAAACCCACACATGGATAGAAAATAATGGCATTTCCAGAATGTCTGTATGTGCACTGACACTATAAAATACTAAGTATGAGTAGAACCGATGAGTTCCATGAGCTCTTCTGAGTTAACTGTTGCAACAAGAAGCTTGCAAGCAGCTGAACCTGGTGGTGCTTGAAAATTGCAAGTACCAGAAGATGTTTTTCACTGAAAAATCTCCAAAGTAGGACTTTGAGCAGAGATATGAAGGCTCTTTAGAGATCACATCAAGCACTCAAAACCAAATCCCTTTCCTCACTTGAAATAGCCTTTGTGTATACAAAGAACATGTAAATGTGTCTTGTGAGGGAATATCTGTCTGTAGCCATCCCTGCAATTTTACTGTATGCAGCTTTGGGGAGTCAAGTGGATGTCTCTTCTTCCTCTCCCCTCTCACCCTTTTTAAAAAAGCTTATGAATTTCTTTTGCACATAAGGAAAAAAATATCCTTAAAATTAGATTTAGCTCAAATATTACTTTCTAGAACAGGACTGTGTATTCCTCTCCAAGTAATTTGAACTGGATGACTAAAAATTTCAATTGAATTATTAAAAATAGAAAGATTCTATTTCCTTACTGCCAGAAAATTTCTGAGTGCTCTGAAGTCAGTTGACTCAAAAAGTATCACTAATAAATAGAAAGAATAAAAAAAATTCACAATTTTAAATTCAGCAATACAATTTCTAGCTTCAATTAGGAGACTTTTCCACTACATTATAAGTTATGCTTATAAAGCCCTTCATATTTAAAATGTGGTTAATTATTTTTTCTTATAGTTCAAGATGAAACCAAAGTAGCAATACAGGAACAAATTACTATCCATCATCTGTTTTGCTACCCCCTTTGCAAGTTCTCACTCCATAAAAAATGAAAAGCAGCTTGTTGCTCCTTTGCTGAAAGTAATCTCTCTGGTAAATAATGTGCTTTTACCCCAATGTCCTGAGATGTGTGTGGACCTGAACAGTCCCTGAGGAGCATGCAAGAACTTGCTGCTTCACAGTAACCTGCACATATGAATCTTCACTCACTCCCTCTCTCCTTCCTTTGTTGACTTTGCCATATAAATAGCAAGAAAAAAAAAAAAAAAAAGTGGTAAGAAGAGATTTTGCAACAAAAGTAATCTTATACTATCCTTAGGTCATACTAGGGACATACTTTTAACTAAGGAAGGGAATGACTGTCTGGCAATAGCTTTCAAAAATATATGCTGGAGTTAATAGTGCAGGCAAAGTGACTGATACCATCAGAGCACCAAAGAGCAGATCTTACTGCAATGAATGAACAGGAAGGTGGTGCAACCACCAACTACAATAATCTTTCCACTGTTTAGTTTGGAGATTTGTGCCCTTTTCTGAAAGCCACATTTCATGACCTATTGGTAAAGTCCAGAGTAGAACAAAAAAATAATTACAAGGTTAGATAATATGAGCTAAGAGGAAAGACAGAAAAACTCAGAGTCCAGTTGCTGGACAAGGCAGAGCAGAGACAGGATGACTCTAATCTGGTAAATTAACAGTTGCTGCAATGTAGAAAGGTAAAACTATGTTTCCTTGTTCATTTGGAACACTAGCCTAACACACAGCATGGAAAATAGATTGGGTGTCAAAAAAACCCACCAAACCCTATGGGTAAGCATTCTATGCATTGCCTAGTAATATTTAGGAATTCCAATTATGGAACTTTCTGGGGACAGGATGTAGGAATAACTGTAGAAAACAACTCAGCCTCCCTTTAGGCCAGGTGGATGGACTAGATAAATTCTTCCCAGTCCTATCTGCCACAAGTATTATTTTTATCTAGCCTCATTTTAATCTCACTTGGAACTGCAGAATTTATGCTAATATTACAAGGAGTATGTCTCACAACAGGTTTATACTACCGAGCAGTCATTGATAATTTGAAGCCTGTAATAAATATATTTTGTAACTAATGAAACGTTATACATATTAAACTACCAGCTGAAGAAAGACTGCATATTTCATTGCAGTATTTTTTCACCTCTAAGGATACCAACATTTTTCTCATGTCAACCTCTGTGAATTAAAAGATAGACTAGTGTTCAAAAGCTTATGTATGATGTGGATATACAAATCTCAATTTTACAAAGGAAAAAAAATTGCATAGGTATAAATTTTAGGCTATCCAGACAGTCAATTACTACACAGCTGGCATTTCTGTTGCTGTCTGCTACAGTCTGTTTGAAATTATGGCCATCTCTCACTGTAAAGCTTGCAGAAAACTTGACAATGGTTCCTGATCCCTTTTTTTATTTTCACTGCTCAGTAACAAAACCTGTGGAGGACACCTGCTTCTACCTTCTAGACATAACTTTCTACAATCTTTACTGGTAGGAAACAATAAACCTCAAAACTTCATTATAGTGGTAGCCAGCTCTGTCATAGGGATTTTCCATAGTTGTCCCCTCTAGAATTCAGAACTTTGGACTGATTTATTAAGAAAATCTGAAAGATATTCTGGAGTACAGTATCAAAAACACAAGGAACACTTATTTGCTATTTCCTTCTTTTGTGCATTCTGTGTTGTTTTCCTCATTTGTTCGTGTGTTACACTGTCAGGCACATTGGAATTAACCAGAAGATATGACCCAGATGTCAGTGCATTTGTAGTGGAAAAAGGCAATTTCAGAGTCTAGTGCTTAATAAAATTTTTGCATGATTTCCTACAGCTGTTATCCATGTGTTATTTCAGAATGGCTGAAACACTGCACTGTTAAAGAACTGAAACAAACACTCGAAACATGCTGAAAATGCAAATCCACAAGTGACTTTAATGTGGGATGTAAGTCTAACAGAGTATTTGGGGCTAGAGCTGATAAATAACCACTATGTTATCCTTGCCACCAGATTCTGGATCCCAAAACCAAAAACCTACTAAACATATGTATTTGCCATATGTAATTATGGCATCCGTATTTAGTCACTGGAGTCTCTTCTTTCGCTGAGGTTTAATCCTGTTTATTTTTGACACAATGTGGGTTCTTATTGCACTCTAGAATCTAGAGACAAAATACTAAGTCTGTGAATTAAAACAAAATAGAACTCCTTCCATATGAACTCCATGTCTGATGATTCTAAGGGCCACAACTATGTGTAAGTTTCAAATAATAGTCCTGAAGCTTAAAAAAAACAACTCGCTTTCTCTTGAAATGTTAAAGAAAGCAGGAATTGGTTTGCCCTCTGCTATGAACCAGTATGGGATCCTTCTTCATTTCCTACACCACCTTTGAACACAGAGCTTTTGGCCTGTCTGTCAGAGAATAGATATGTGAGTTCAACAAGTGTTAAGCTTACCCTAAAAAACAGACAAAAACAAACATCCCTGCTTATGAATACACTGCTACTGCACTTGGGTGGCCATCTGCAAGAGAAGAGATGCTGGGACCAAAGTCTTCCCTGCTATATTTCCAATGACCTCAAGGTTACATCAAGACCTACTTGCCCATTGCACTTACTGATACACATCAGGATTTTTAAATAAAAACATATCTTGGGTGGGTGAGAGAGTTCCAGAAACAGATGCACAAAGCCTTAGAAGAGTTTTATACTCAGCATGGTGTAACTGAGTGATCCTGTCCAGCAAAACACTGGAAAAGCACATTAATCAAGAGCCAAAAGCCCACATTCTGGATTTTTTTGTTTATCTTAACATAATTTGTTTACATAAACTTTGCACAATATTTTTCAACCCACTGTTCCTTTGGTATTTACTTATCTTCCTAGAAAAAGCTTCCTGCCAAATAAATAATTAGAAAATAGATTTTCCCCTTCCTAATTATTAATTATTGCTGCTTGTAAGAGAAGATATTTAAAGAGACTTGATAGTCAAGAACAGCCTCCTATGATACGTTCATCAGTAGTCCCACAATTTCAGCCCTTTGCACACTGTTTCAGATAAAAATAGAACATAAAATGATTAGAAAATATAAGGCTTTTACAAAGGCAGATGGCTGAAAAGATCATTCCAGGTACAAAAAAAACCCAAAAACCTAACCCTAGGCTGTGATTTAAGAAAGCCTTTTATGAAGGAAAGGAGATTTTGCAGAATTTCATTTCATGAGGGCAGGACTTAGAAAGAGGGGAACCAGTTGCAGACACCTAGAAGGTGGCTGAGTATTTATTTCTGCAGAGTAAGGAGTAGGATCCAGATCAACAGAGAAACTCTATGGTATCTAAGAATGATCCATCCATGCCCAGAGTTCTGGCTATAATCCCAGGTAAATACTGACAAGTGTGCTGTCATGCTTCAGAGCAGAACACTGGATACCTGACCTTCAAATGCTCTACTGCTGCCGAGAAAATGTTTTTATAAAACTACTGGAAATGCATGTATCAAATCTCCTTCTAATACCTCCATGAGAAGTAATTAATGATGGGAATTTATGGGTTTGCACAGAATTAGTCACTTGCAGGACAAGTCACTATGGGTGTTCATGACAGAACTTGTATTTCTTTTTTAGAACACCTTAAATAACCACTGAGCAGACACCTTTGAAACAGGTTTCATTGTTAAAAAAGTGTTGGCCTATCAATAACAAAATAACACACCCTCAAAACCAGCTGTTTCACATTCCATTCATCAATCTTTTGGTTGCTTATGTCAAACATTGACAGGTTTAATGTATTGAGAGATAGGAGTTTGTCCTTGGCTCTAGCAGGAGGGAGGAAATGACGGCTGAGCACCAGCTCACAGCACACATTCTGAAAAGCCTACAGACTAAACTGGGGCCTTGAAAAAAACCTCATCCTTCCATGCCCTGGGATCACCCCACACAGACACCACAGGAGGCACAGATGTGTGTGTATGTCACCCTGAGCAAGGACAAAAACAGCAATCCCTGAAATTTTTTTTGGATGCACTTTGGGCAGTGCAACAGTAATGGACATAAGCCTCAGGTACTATATACTGGGAAATCCCAAATCTCCCCTAGGCTTTAAACAAAACAAAACAAAACAAAAGACAAACAAACAAAAAAAACCAATCAACCAAACAAAAAACCCCCAAACAAACAAACAAAAAAAACCCCAACCAACCAACCAAACAGAAAAAAAACAAAGAAGTATGTTTATGCAAACACATACATACCAGAATGTTCTGCACTAATACAAAGCAAATAGCCCCTACAAACATAAGCATACCCCAAGCAACCAAACTGTGTGTCCAGTTTCAATTTTCTGGGTAAAGTTGAACCATGGAAAGAAACTACAGATATCTTCAAAAAACACACGTGTCCTAAAAAGAGCAAGTGGTAGTACCTGTTGCCTGATGAGACAGCTGGTAGAAGAGAGAGCTGGAGAGCACAGGAACAAATGTGGAGGGCTGTTGTTCTGAAATATTCCCATGATTTAAGAAAGAAAAGGCATTGGTGATACTGAATTAAGATCTCTGTTTCCCAAAGACAGTTTTGTACATAGCGTTTGGGAAGCCATTTGATCACAGCTAGCACTGGAATTTCTGTCTTGCAGTGTCCCTGAAACAAATGTGTTTGCCCTGGTAATCTGCTGATTAAAGGAAAAAAATAGGGCTGCAAGGCTGAGCTCGAGTTGGATCCTGTTTCCCCACAAAACTGGGAGTATCTCCAACAGTTCTCAGGACAGCCCTTGCTTTCCTTGGGGCTTCTTCCCTCCAGCTGCTTCCCAGCTTGCTATGAGAATCAGGGCATGCTCATTCTCAGGTACATATATTCAAGATTATTTGTTTGGGAAAGAAAGGGACCAGCTTCAACCATGAAGACAGCAATCTTTCCTGTAAGTTTGTAACACCCTCTGGTGCAGCAGAACATGTCAGTATTGCACAAGAAATTCAAGACACTTACTTTATTCTATTTGTGGTATATGTTATCATTAAATTTGTGTTGAACACAAGAGTGAATATGTTTTAAATTTTACTAAAAACCTGGTCATATTCCCATCCTTACACTGGGCAGTATTTCCCAGATAGGAAGAAAGGTTACATTCACCCTGGTCTTGGTCTACTTTAGCCCAGGAAATACAGTGGCTACACTACTGGAGCTACTTGGCATTGCAGCATCTGTCTTATGAAAATAGTCTGAGGGAGCTGGGCCTGTTCAGTTTTGAGAGCAGATGACAGAGAGGATCTCACCAATGTATATAAATATCTAAAGGATATGTGCCAAGAGGGTGAAGCCAGGCTCTCCTCAGTGGTGACAAGCAATAGGACAAGAGGCAATGAGCAGAATCTGATGCACAGGAAGTTCTACCTGAACATGAGAATTGAATTTCTCTGTAAAGAACAGGTTGCCCAGAGATTTTGTGGAGCCTCGCTCACTGGAAATATGCAAGAACCACCTGGACACAATCCTGTACCGTGTGCTCTGAGATGGCCCTGCTTGAGCAGGGAGGTTGGACCAGGTGAGACCACTGTGGTCCCTTCCAACCTGACCCATTCTGTGATGCTGTGACTTTGTGAACAACAGCTTTGGCCACCAACTTCTAATCTAACCAGGAATACCTACATTTAACTGAGAAATACCAGTGGTGTAGTCAGTGTCACGGCGTATTTCCTGAAAGACTGTCTGGGTTATAATGTAAGCAGGGTCTACTTTGGCTAAGAGAGGCCATAGTTATTTAAGCCAACTCAACTACCCAATTGACACCTTCACCCAGGAGGATAATAAAAAAAAGTAAATGTTACTCTCAGGATCCTCCACCTTCTCTGTGTATTATATACGGTGACAAGGAAAAACGTCTCATAACAATCACTGACCTGCAAAATCTGCTCTACCACACACTTTCTTTAAAATTCTGTGAAAGGGTATTAACAGTATGTCTCCCACATCCTGTGGTGCTGGGAGATCAAATGCATCCAAGACTGGGAGGCACTCAGAAGAATCCAAGACAGACAGATAATCCTCATTTATACCATATGGGGAAACACTGAAGCAGAGACAAGTTAAGCAACCTGTCACTCAAAAAAAAAATACGTGAAGAGCGCCGCAAGGAGAATTTCATACCCTCTCCCCAGTACTTCAGATATTTGGAACAAGCTTCAAGATGAAGAATATTACTGGAAATAAAAGCATGGGAGACAAGTGACTAGCAGATTCCCAACTACATAGCCCAGTGCATATAAAACACCCTCTCCTCTATCCCATCCCTGGTATTAGCATATAGAGCACAAAATGACTGAATGCAGCATGACTATAATCATTTTGATAGCGATTGTTTAAGTCAGTCAAGAGAAGAGCTGGCTGTCACTTCTAATCCTTTTGTTTGAAAGGTGGCAGCACCAGCTCTGCCTCAATCCTTCTGCAGGATCTTACACCTCTGAGCATCGAGGGCTTGCTACTACCAAACAAGTTTCATGGCAATGTATTAACTAATGACATTGGAATAATGACTCGATTTCCACTGGCATTACCTCTGCCTCAGTGGCTTAAAGAAAAGAGATATCAGTTAAGGAACAGCAATTTAGAAGCCATAAATGTGGGGACAGAGACACCCATGGGATTTGTGCATTAGCTTTGCTTGCAACAATAGATTAGAAAATCAGATTGAGAGTTACCAAAAAAAAAAAAAAAAGGGCAAGAAACTAAAGATGGACTGATAAGAATTACTGTAAACCCTGCACTTTTGAAATACAGGTCTAATAAGAAGATATTAATGGGTCCAGAGAGTTTATACTTCCCATGTGTTCATTCACAAGTTACACACCTACTGTATTTTCCATGTGCAAAACAGTCATATGTAGTGATTTAAACTACCCATGAAATCAGCACTTTAAAGAATTATTGTTTTAGTAACAAATGTTCACAAGAAAACTCAATGCTTTTCAAAAGTATTTACAAATCAGAAAAATGTACTGCCATGTCTTTGAAAGAATAAGCACCAATATTTCACCAGATATATTAGTACAAATTTTGTCAATCTCAGCTCTCCAGCTACATCCAGTTTAAAACAATGCATCTTTTTAGAATAATCTGAGCTATAAAAACCATATAATTATAGTATTAACAAAGAATATATAGCAATTTGCTATGGTAACACTACTTCAGAATTCATTGATACAATTACACAAGAAAGCAGATTACTTAAATATGAAATTTTATTTCTGTCCTTAAGCTTTTCCAGGAATGACATCAACATTCCAGTCAATAATTTAAAAGGAAATACAGGTGTCTGATTTTTATTTAGCTATTAAAAGCCTTTCATTGTGTAACACTACATTCAGCAGTTCTCCTGATTCTCTCTAGAAAAAAAACAAAGGGCTGAGCTTGTCAAGTTTAAACTTAAAACAGCAAAGTAGCATGACACATTCCTGCCTTCTGATGGCAAATGCTGATGGAATACTGTCCTCCCTCCAAGAATACAAGGTGTCTCACACTAATCTAAATAGCGCTTCCCATAAACAATGACAATTGTGGAACTCACTGCATTCAAATAGTAATGGAGAAGGTCTGCAAGGATGTATGGCTACAATAAACTCATTATCAATTCAAGAGCATATGTGTGGGAACATATCTGCAACTGTTTATCCATCTCTACTGCTATATTTTTATTTTCATGAGTCACTGTAGCTGTAATTTGCATGAGGTGTACTGCTGCATGTTTTTAGTGGATAAATTTGGAATTTTCATAGCACTTCTAGTAGTTTGCATGCTCAGAAGTCATTATGTTTCCCTACAACTGTGCAACATGAAAAAAGAGGGAATCTTCTTTTGAAACTCAGGTTTACTACACAGCGTTTTAAAATGTAGACTTTATTTTTATCATTCAATAATTTTATTTCACTTGCCAGGACTCCCTGTTTTAGTTTTCTTAACTACACCAATTAATGCAGACTTTTTTCTGGTCTAAACAAGTTTTACGAATTCTTTACCTCCTGGAGCCAGTTGTAAAGAGTTTTGTGAGATGCACACAAGACACAAAAGAAAACTCAGAAGATTTAATCCTAGCTTTGCCAACACTTTCCCCTGAGACTGTGGATAAAAGACATCCTCACCCTCCCCTCCTACAGTAGCTTCGGTTTCCTTGAAAGGATCTCAAAATAGTCTAATAGACCACCTGCAAGGAGATCTTAAATTCATTAAACTCTTATAAGGAATAACATTTCTCACTATTTCTAATTTACTCCTGATGCTGATCCATTTAAACAGATACACTGCAAAAACCACTTCACATGTCTATTAACTCTGAAGTGACCAGTAGCCCATTATTTGTGACAGTTCTCCAGTTTGAGTTTACTCAATCTTCCTGTTACATCCATTAGGACTCTTCCATAATCTCTAAGATAAAGACTTAAAATGCATTAATTCAGAGCATTCTTTCAGAGTACTCCTTATTCTTACCTCTCCTGCTTAGCATTTACTAGTGTCCTACAGCAATTTTCCTCAGGCCAAGTACTATCATTAGTGCTTTTACACAGCTTGGCCTTTCTTCCAATCAGTCATGGAAACACAGTCCAGAGAGGGTCTTCTCATTGTCGGGTGACAGAAAACCAGATTGTCTTTCTGTTATTCATTCTATCAAAATACTAAGTCTTGGAGAACTTTCAGATGATAATTTACAGGACTTTTTGCAGAAGGTGTTGGCCAACATATCCTAACAGACATCATCTCTAATAAAGAATTTATTATTTTCAGGAAAAGCTCATATTGTTCCTTCTTTTTGTAGTGGAAGGTACCATATTTGCCAAGTGACAAGGACAAGCTCTTTCCAGCCTTTCTTTGCTTATCAGCTGGGCATGGGCTTGGTTTTGTTTGGGGTTTTTTCCGACTTGGGTTTGGTTGGGTCTTTTTTTCTTTTTTTTAGGTGATTGATAATATGTGATGGTACTGTGCTCCCTTTGAAACAGGAGTGCAGACTATTAAATGTAAAAAATTATCTGAAGTACCCCTTTTCACAGAACCATTAAGACTGAAAAAATCCTCTGAGATAATCATTAACCCAGCACCACAATATTCATCACTAGAACATGTCCCCAAGTGCCACATCTACTCAGGTTTTTTAACAACTCGAGAGATGGTGACTCAGCCACTGCCCTAGGCAGCCTGTTCCAATACCTGAACACTCTTTCAGTGAAGAATTTTTTCCCAAACATTCAATCTAAACCTCCCCTGTCACAACTTGAGGCAGTTTCTCTCATCCTGTTGCTTGTTACTTGGGAGGAAATACTTGACTCCACCTTGCTACAACCTCCTTTCAGGTAGTTTTTGAGAGTTATAAGGCCCCTTCTGAGCCTCAAAGGCTCTCTCTTACAGCCAAGATACTAATTTTTAGAGCCCAAAGCTTTGCTCCTTGCCTTAAAAGACTCATTTCAGGGTAAAATCTCCTCACCTACAGTTCAAAGCCTCATGTTCTTCATTTTTAATACCTCATTCAGAGCATCCAAAGACATATTTTTAAGCTGTAAAGTCCCGTTTTTAAGGCCAAAAGATTCATTTGTAGGGTCCAAGCCTGTCTATTAATACCCATGGAAGGAAGAGAAGAAATTATGGTTTTGTCAAGATTCAGATGACTAATGACAGAGTAAGTATTTGTTTCATTACTGAGTTGTTAAAGTTTACCTACAACTGACATTTAATATCTAGGACACAGATGATAATGGCAGAGAAAAAAAAATGAGGGAGGGCAGATGTGATAGATGTGTACAAATATAAGATAGAATATCATTAAGGAACAGAGAGTCTAATTACTTATTTAACCAACAAAGGGTAGAATAGTAAAGAAGGGGCCTCAAAATGTTAATAAATCATTTCAGAAATATCACTGGTGGAAAAGGAGAGACATACAAGCCAAGACATTTGAAAGGTTCATGCCAGGACACCCACATATGTATCAAATGGCAAAAGTCATCAAATTATTAAAATCACCTATACCCTAAATACTTATTAAATAGGACTTCCTAAGTACATCTAAGAATTGTCAGACTGTTTTGATTTCATATCAGATCATAAAATCTGCAATCAATCTGCCTTTAAACAAAAAAAAAAAAAAAAAACAAACAAACAAACAAAACAAAAAAAAACAACAGCAACAACAAGAAAAGCCCAAGAAAAGCAAACAAAAATTGTTTAAAGGCACTGATATATAAAATCCCAGTTTACAAGGTCACTCACACACTTACCTGGGGTAATGCATCTTGTTCTGATCATTTTCATACCAGCAATTTGTAAACAAACCAGAGGGTTTGTTCACTGGTGAACAATAACATTGAATAGAGGTCAGCAGAAAGTTTTACAAGGAAAGATTGCTGGAGCTCAAATATATCTGTTGAGCTGAGTAAATACAAGAAAAGAGGAGTGCATTTTAACATTGAACTATAATATTGAAGGGTAAGAAGCAAAAACCAAAGAGGGAGATGAATTAATTAGTGTGGTGCCCAGAGGTAGGGGAGGAAGGATAATGAAGAGTAGTGGGATTAAATTAGGAAAAGCAAAATTTAGGCTGAGTATAAAGAAAAAAAAAAACTTACTAATAATGAGCTTTATTATTTCGGGAATTAGTCTCTCAGGTGAAGTGATGGAAACACCTGTCTAAGATTTAGGACTTTTAAATTTAGGTTGCACAAAGGTGCTAATGCACAAACCACAAAGTGTGCACAAAGACACACACACACACTTTGGGGAACACAACAGTGCTGGCAGGGACAGAACAAGAGGATGCAACCACATCCTGTTTCAGCTCCATGACTACAGTGCAGTTACCAACATCCTCTCCAGGAACTGCCCAAAAAACAGCCTACACACACCTGGCACAAGCTCTGCTTGGAAGCACTGCCCACGAGGAAAAGAGATGGGCACAAGTAGGGGCTTGGCAGGAGTTCCTGGCCCAACGTAGTTCCAAGCACAGTGAGGTAAGGACACATCAGCACACCTCATCTTTGCTCCCAATTCCAGCATTAGCTCTCTTTTCCACCCTTGCAGGCCTTCCTTGCTGTTACCTTGATGGTAACAGCAAAATAAATCCATAACCAAAACTGTAGCACTTTGTTGCTCTACATCAGGCAATTTTGTTTGCACATTAGCGAGCTCATGGCACACCATTCAGAGGCCAGGCTTGGTGCTCCAGTCACTGCACTCTGCCTTTGAGCACTTTCTGGAGTCAATAGTGCAGTTCAGAGAAACAGCTGCTATTGCTCCTACCTCTTCATTTAGTTCATAAAGGCCAAGCAAGCCAGCTAACACCATCACAATACAAAATAAAACCCTTCAGAAAGGGCTGCAAGACAAAAATGCCATACACTGCAGCTGGCAATCTGATGTCTTGTTTATAGCACTTTTTTCTGCTATCTTAAATGGGAAGCATCACCAAAAACTGTTGTAACATTTTTTTTTTCTGGGGTTCTCTTTGCCTACCTCACATAAAAGTAAAAAACAGCAAAACCCTTGCAGGCAATTCTGAGAGCACTGCTGGGACCACAACTGGATAAACTGTTTGTGCCTAATAACAGGCAGGCTGTTCACCCAAGTGAAAAAGAAGGGTTAAACACTGTAGCTTTATCAGGAAATTTGAGGCTTTACACTGGAAGCAATTTGTTCAATGGCTATTTTGACCATAGAACTTCCTAATCTCAGTTCCCATAAAGTTGGGCTTGGAGCCAGCCAGAATGGTTCGTTTCAGCTGCAGAGATATCTTCCACAGAGGAAATAAAAGGATTTCAAACCCCGGAGTCATTTCCTTTGGTTCTCGGCTCATTCAGAAAAAATGTCCTTTCGGTCAGTGATATCTCCAAGTTAATTCCTGCAGCATGACTTTAAAAAAAAAAGCAAAAAAGTCTTTGTGGGAAACTTTTTCTGAAGGTTTGGAAGTGTGCCCTATAAGCTCTTTGCCAGTTGGTGTAAAATACCTTCTTTGCTCACAGAACTTTGCAAAGAAAAATGTCCTCTTCACTTCTACATTAACTCTGAGCTTTCCAGAAGTTTTCACTCATCTAGCAGTCCCCATTTAATATTTAAAGGAGATATTCACACTCATACACACAGATATATGAGGTTACAGAACTGTACATCAAAATAATCCACTAAATGTATTTTAATCACAGGGATTGATGCACGTGCAGCTTCAGAGGTAGTAGTGCAAGCAGAACAAGCAAGCACTTATCAAGTGCAGCAACATGTTTCCCAAAAGTATCATAGACTTGGAGACACCATAAGCCTCGGTATCTCGCTTTTGAGAGTAGCTGACAAACATCTGAAGATTCAGCCCCGAATCTGAAAAGTGATCCAAATGGTCCAAACAGGATATGTTTAAAACAAGCATGCAGGCTAGCCAACATAATTACCAGGAGTATAATGTCTTCTCCAAGAGTGGGTTACATACTCCTTGAGGCTGCCACCATCTTAAGCAAGTAGTCAGGGTTTCAATGAAATCATGGAGATGAAATTTTTGTCACGCAATCTAGCTGTAACAATCAAATTCATTCCAAGCGCATCAGACCCGTAAACGCTACCTTTACATCATCATGAAAGGGAGAGGAAGTTTTTCAAATATATCCTCAGGCCTGTGATATTTCTAAGAGTCCTATAAAACAAAATACTGAGGTGCAGGGCTTGGTATAAATGGCAGCATTTGTGGGTTCTGTAATAGCGAGCTCCTTTGTCCTAAAATGAACTTTGAAGCACCAGGATGCCTAGGAGCTGACACATGTTTCATCAAGAAGATTGATTTTATTGAAACTCAAAGCCTTCTTGAGTACTGTGCTTCAGCATGCATCTAATATTAAGCATATACATCCTGAGGTGGCCCCATCTTATGGTCAGAAAATTCAGAAAGCAGAGTAAATGACACATGCAAAATGGAAACATTAATGAGTTGAACCCTACTGTCAACTTCAAATGTCAGCGCCGATCTTGATAATTAAACTACTCTTTCCAGGAAAGTTTATCACCTGATTAAAATCATAGTTTTAGTTATTATTTATGAATTGAGCCTTGTACAATAAAACTTAAATGCTCAGAATTGTTTCTTCCTGCATTATAATGATTCAAGGTGTTATATGAGGTGGTCTGAGGCACCAGCTCCTCACAAAATAGTTCAACACACATACACTCTTATTTACATGTATCTCTGTATATATCACAAGCTCCTTTATAACACTGCTCTGCAAAGGGCAACTGAGGCCTTAGAACTGAATGCCTTCTTTAGCCTCAGAAGGCTATATTTTCTTACAATGTCTTGAATAGCACAGACTAGACCTTCAACCTGTGGATCTCTACCAGATAGGAGATAATCTACAATAGTAGATCTTATTTCTGTTTTCTGAAGGAATGGGAGGGGGGGAAGGGGTGTATCTATTCAATTTATAAAATAAATTAAGAAAGTAAAATAAACAATGAAGCACCATTTTCTATATGCCAATCCAAACATTTCTGTTTTGCAAAGTTCCATCTATTTAAATCATTATTTACCAGGATAAAATAACAGTGCCGAGATACTAATGAAGCATATAGAAAGAAAGGCATAGGGGAGATTTACAGATAATTTTTCTGAGGATAAAGTAGACCTAGACTGTAATTGTAATGGTACCTTTTTCCTTTTTCCCATTCTTTTCTAAAGCTGTATGTAAATTCAAACCAAATGTTGAATGGAAATTTTTTCCCCTTTTACATTCCACACTTCATTCCTTTCAGGAATGCCAAACACAGGAGCTGAGTGTCAGTAAAAACTGACCAAATTAAAATGAAATTTCTAGTTTCACCTAGTCCTATGGGTAACACACTTCAACTCTTCCCTAAAACACAGTGAGAACATGGGACTCTAAAGTGTAATCTGAAAAATCCTCTTTTCTTAGAAGCCTTATTAATATGAAATGACTCAGTGACAGTCAGAACTTCCATTTAAAATAACAGAAGAACATTTCATAGCCAGTCCTCTGCCATATCCTCACTTCCAAAACACTGAAAGCTCACCTTGCTGGGCTTTTGAAGGTTAATTTGACAAAGCCCATTTTGGAGCTGATTTTTTTTTTTTTCTTTAATGTGCAAACCTGCAGACATTTCCTAGGCCTCACACTGGCAAACACACAGGTAATTTGCAAGGAGATGAACTGTAACAGAGCCACACTTCACTCCTCCAGCTCCTGCTCCCAAGCATTTCAGCCAACCATCACAGCTTCCCCCACACACTCCCATGCGCCCCAACACAGCCAGTCGGGCTAGGCTGGCTCAGGATGAGTGAGACAGTTGCCCTCTATTTTAACTCAAGAGCCAGGCTTTTTCTTCTAAGAGCTGCCCTAGAAGCTGTCTTCCAGGTAAAGATTTGCTCAGAAGGGCTGCAGATAGTGTGGTGGAGCAGCACAGTCCCAAGAGCCCTGAGCCAGCACCCAGCCACAATGGCCCAAAGGAGAGCAGTCCTAAAGGAATGTGGCTCCCAGCTCCCTCCCCACTGCTCCTTGTGGGGCTACAACTACTGAGACTATTAAAGCAGTTGTATGAAAATACCTCTTACAACATTTGCCTTACTCCAGACTCAGAATATTGGGGGAACTCTTTGAAATAAGTGCATGCACTGGGGCAAGAATCCTGACCCCACTCTCAAGCAGGTTCATGCCACAACTCCCACTGTCATAAAAACTGAGTTTGCTCCACTCTCCATATCAAAACTTGGCTGCTCTGGTGGTCAGAAACTCTCACCAATATTTAATCATGGCCTGTTTACTCTCACTTATTCTTGCTGCCAGCATTGTGCACACATTTTTTCTCTTGCCTAATACCAGACCCTGATTTCTTCATAGGCATTCCTATTTTGTTCTGGTTTTGTGAATGTTCTTTTAAATGCTATGTCTTCTATTCCTCACCAATCCTTCTCTATACTCTTTCGAGTAAGAAGAGCCTCAGCATTTCCAAGAACAAACTGAGACCACAGGAGCACGAGTTTGACTGCATGGAAGAAGGAACAAAGTCTAGCTTTTGTCTTTAGGGTAGCAAGAGGAAGGGAAGGTCAATTAAGTTACCTGGATAGAAAGAAGTGGTAGGAACAACCCTATCAAACAGTTCAGGAGAAGAAATTAAAGTAGGAATTAACCAATTTAATATGCCAATATAATTTCCATGTTTTTGCCTGTGGGAGAGCTGCACACAAGGGCAGCAGGTCTGGGTCTATTAGGGCAGCTGCCAGTTCAAGGCAGGACTCAGGTGGTAAAAGCAGGATTTAATTCAGTGCTGGATCTTTCCCACTGAGAGCTGCTGACGTTGCATTTTCTTGCATTGAAAGTGTCCCTCTAGAACTTGGAGCTAACCAGAAGGAAGGAGCAGGTTGGAGTGATGACAATCTCTCTCTCCAGATAAGCAGATGGGAGAACTGAAAAAACTGAGAAAATCAGAAGGTGATCACTAGATCTATCCCTCTTGCAAATAAAACACCAGGCCCGAGAAGCTAAGTGGACATACTGCAATGCAAAGTAAACATGAAGTCACTAAAATGCAGTGCTGACAACACAACTGAAAAATCAGTGGCTCCCTAAGTGTCTTAAGCCTTAAGAAAAAAGATGGGTAAACGTAACTACATACTACAGTCAGAACACAGTCACAGAAAAACTGTGAAAGCAAGGCAATGAGTGGATCATTTTAATTCCAAGATCTAATGTGCATGGCAGAGACAGAGCAGGGGTGCTGGAGGGGTAGGAATGATCAGACAAAGCATGTCAGAGAGCAACACAACCTGCAAGAGCTGAAATGCAGAACTATGCAGAAAAGCAGTAAGTGGAGGGCTCATAGAGGACTTTTATCATTCCTACACAGATTGGGCAAAATGGGATGAAATTCAAAGATCACATTTTTAGGTGCTGTTTCAGAGAGCAGCTGCTTTGGAAACCCAGAACAGATGCAACTCTTAATTTTAAATGACCACAGAGAAGGTTATAGGACAAATTGACAAAAGTGAACACTAACAAATTGTAACAACAGATGGTATTCACCCTCCCAGTTTGAAAAGAGCTCCAGGACACAATAACTGACTACACACACTAAGAAGTGTGCAGGTTTGGTTTTTTTTCCTAAATCTGACTTTGTACCCGAGGAGAAATGGCACACATGCTACCAACATTCTGAAAACACCCCAGGTAAGATCCAGGTACATAAATATCTGTAAACTTGATGTCACACCACCAGAAATTACAGAAACAGAGTAAAAACAATGGAAATAAAATATGTTGAAAGAGTTAACCTGACTTTTGTAGGTTTGTCCCACAGACCTATTGGAGTACTTTGAAAAGGTCAACAAGCCTGTGGATAAGGGTGATCTGGCTAATATAGTCTGCTCAGATCTCCAAAAGACATTTGACAAGACCCTCACAAAAGACTTCTTATGAAACTAAGCAGCCATAGCTTAAGAGGGAAAGTTCTTGGGTAAACAATTGGTTAAGTGATTATAAAAAGAGGGTAGAGGGCATGATCTTTCCTACAAGGGGGGAGCAGGACCAGTGGACTTCCACAAGGAACTTTGCCAGGACCCATACTGCAGATCTCACTTCTAAATGATGAGAAGAGGCTAAGCAGTGAGGTGACAAGATTATTTAGGAGACAAAACAGGAGATGCATCTGTGAAGAGCTGCAGAAGAACCTTATTAAATTAAGCAACTGGATAATAAACCAGAAGAAGAAATTAAATGGAGATAAATGTAGTGATGCACACGGAAGAAAATTCTGGTTTTACATTATGATGCCCTTTGAAATGTCCATAAAAGTGTCAGCTTCCTATTTGCTCAGAAAGGCAAATTGAATTCCAGGAATTATTACAAAAGAAGCAGAAAGCAAGGCAAAGAACATCCAGCAGAAACATCTCCATATATTTTCCTGTCAGCCCCTCCTTTCCCATAACTTTTGAACTGACTGACCCCATTCCAGCAAATTTGACAGAGGTAGCAATCTCAAACACTTTTAAGTTCCAAAACCTCCATCTAATTATTAGACACTGGTGAAAACACAGCAGAAATTTGTTAATCCCAGCAGCCTCAGAAGGATTTGTTGCACAGCATACACTCCCCCCCTCCTTTAAGTGTAAAAATTTCTGCAGTAAAAACCCAAGAAAATAGAGCATGGCAGGCAGAGCTATGCAATTCTTTCTGATGTAAGAACTCAAATTCACCCAACTTGATAAATATGTATGTGTCTCCAAAACTCAAAGCATATTTAATGTCTGTTCCATTACTTTCTTCTCTAATAACTGTCTATAATAGCAATAAAACCTGTTTCTGTTTAAAAAGGAAATTACTAAAACAATGTGCAACAAATGGACAAAAAAATAAACACTAAAATATTGAGCCCAGGCGTTTGGGGCTTTTTTCCCCTTAGTTTTGGGGATTTTTCTAAAGATACCTTCCATCAATAATGTGGAATTTACCCTTCAATTTACTGAAGCGACTGACGAGAGCAACCAAGATACCTCAGGCAAACCAGGTCACTTAAACTTTTTCTTGCTGTTTTGTGATTAAAGGCTGACCACAAAAACCTTTACGTTCTGCAGAATGACATGCTTGGTTGGTTAAATATGCAGGCAATTAACACAGAGATAACATGCATTTAAATGGAGGTCCCATTGACCCCCATCTCCTGACTGCAACCTTTGCTCTAAAAGCAGACAGCTTAGCAAAAATATTCAATTAATAAAAAGCCATGAAGGGTAACAACTCCATTTCAATTAATTTAAAAATAAATAGTGTTTACTGCTCCATATTTAATAAGTTAATAAAAAACAACAGCACAACTAATATCACAAGCAGCAAAGGAATGTGCCTGAAAGATCTTTATAAAGATCATAGAAAAATACCCAACCCTTTTTCTTCTTTGTTTAGAATAAAACAGAGCATTCTATATGCAATGAAATAAAGCCTGTTGTTTAATACATTTGAGCCTCTTCTTTCTTGCCTCTTCTCATTTCCTATCCCAAGTGTGCTGCTCCAACTTGCTGCAGTGACTCCCATCCCTCTCTCCAAGCATTCCCTACTGTTTCCACCCTCTACTCTCATACCTATACCTCCCTCCCAAACACCTTGTTGGCCAAAACCACCACAAACTCTGGTTCCACCATAAAGGAGCAACTAGTGAACTACTGTAGTTACTTCAGGTGGACCTAAACTAAATCCATCCCACATTTCTTGTAGCAGGACAACTGAGTGTTCATTCTACATAACTGGCCATTTTCTGAAAATATTTATCTTGGTTCTATTTGAAAGTTCCAGCCCTCTTTTGCTTTAAACTGGACAATAAGTTGTAAACTTCTATGTGAATAAAAAATTGACAGCTTGGAGACTTTGAAACTGGAAACCAAACTAAGAAAAATTTAACCATTTGTAATTTTTTATTAAAACTTGTAGTTTGGGGTCCAGAGTAACCACGTATCACACCACTGCCATCTAATGGAAGAAAACATCAGCCAATTATTGGTCCTGGGTAAGACCCAGTCAGACAAAAACTATTTCATCAAGTAGGAGAGTCATTTCTAGCACCTCCTATTGTCATCTATAAATTTAGCTCTTCTCAGAACATTCTGGGTTGAAAAAACTCAGTAAATGTTATCCAAATGTACAATTATTCTCAGGAGAGCTGAAAGACCAGTCTGGTTATGGTTTTTGGTTTTGGGGCTTTTTTTTGGTGGACAATTCAGTAATTTAAAGAAATGTCATTTAACTCCACTCAAAATCCTAATACTACTTATGGTACCTAAATTGATTGTGGACCCTGCTCTTTTTCAAAGACCTGGGCTGCAAAGCCCATAGGACAAGGTTGCCTTTTAATTATTTTTTTGTAGAGTGCAATTTGTTTCTGTACTGTTGATTAGTACCTAGAGCTTTAGTGCTCACATACCTGTATATGGCTATCATAGCCTAAATAGATGGAGCAATATTATTAATGCCCAGCAGTTCCCTTCCCAGAACTGGTGTGGGTGGGTTTTTTGATCAGCATTGAGGGAACTACATCTTTACTGCCAGCAGTTATGATTTTTCTCCTGTGTTGCACATCTATTCCTGCTCAAGCAATCCTGCACCATCTCCAGACAGGCAGCCCTCAGACACCCGGAAAGACAAATGTAATAAAAATGATGGCCCAGTCTCTTAGTGTTTCACAGTTTCATACCCTCTACCAAGAAAGAGAACATCTACTTAATTCACTTGGGTAGGAGAATGCTGCTCTTTGAATCAAAGCAGGGGGTGTGCAGTAATAGGGGAAAAGCGAGCAGTGACCTCTCTGCTGGCAAACCACAGAGAAGAAGTCGCGTTGTAATTCACAGATCTGATTCAGAATGGTTCCTGTTGACTACCCACACTCAATAAGAGCCTGTCAATTGGATTCATTATCAAATTGTCACTATATCAAGGCAGCATATGTTTTGCATATGCTGTATACTCTGAGAGAGCCTGAGGAGTAGGCTCTGAAAAACTAAGGAGCTGGGCACTGTCCTCCTCCTGCCTCTGCCCCAGGCTCCTACAGGTCTGCTGCTGTGCTGAAGGTATTGAGACTTTTGAGAAAGTAACTTCTGAAGAGAGAACCATCACTTTTGGAAGAGATGACTTGCCTTCAAGCAACCAGAGACCAAACAGATTTACTGGCGTATAAGATGCTGTATCATGGCATCAGAAAAAAAGTTTAAGCAAAGTGATTCTTCAAAACATTTGCAAAAGCCAAGACATTGTAAGGAAGCTTTCAACAAAGCTGATTATGAGTCACTATTCAGATAAAAAATTCTCTTCTGTTCATTTCTGTGCTATGAAATGGATATTTCCAAGTCTGCTGAGACCACTAAGAGCCTACTAGCATTACCCAGTCCCAAAATGCACTTCAAGTGCATGCCAAGCTATTGGCAAAGTTTTATACAGACCAATGAATCAAAACATTAATCACTGTGTACAAATGGAAATTTTACTTTTTTATTTCTCTGGAATGAAACAAAGTTAAACCAATTATTTGTCAGCGATATGGGCCTGCAGATTTTGGAAGCAGTAAATTAAGAATAATCACAGATTAGATATGTCACCAAATACTTGAGCATCTTGGGTCTCCCTACATAAAATATTTGCTAGGCCATGAGTTCATTTATGAAAAGATAATGACCCAGGAAATTTTTTCCTTAATTGCAAAGAAGCCATTTAAGAAAGTGTCTGGGGAACTAATTAGGAAGGAGTTTTCTCTGTAGACGACCTGGCTTTAAACTCACTAAACAACTTTTAGAGGTCTTGTTTGAGAAGAGCACTGTTTAGAGGCAGTCAAGAATGTTTGCTAAGGTGCATTTTGCAGGCATTGGGGTGGGTATGTCTCAGTCCTCAACATGGTGATGCATTGGCCAGTGCTGGCGTGCTCCAGCTATGATGACTTGCTGGACACAACTCATTGAATCCTTTCCTATTTCATTTCAGCAGATGTGAAAAGCATTCAAAAATATACAGACAGGAGAATCTCTACCTCCAAGCTAAAATGAGATTTTTGCAAAACACTTGCACATTTGCCAAGACATAATAATGCCTGCTGGCCAACCCAACAGGTGCCAGGAAAATAGCTTTGTTATGATACCTAAACACCACGAACACATCATCTCTAAAATCACGGAGACAACTATGTAGTTATTTTTTATATATATATGCAGATTTCCCACCCCCCCCATACAGTTCCTGGTAACTTCTTAAAGTGGTCAGATTTACAGAGCATCATAGCTCATGAGCCCAGAGATCAAACGAGCTTTTATTTGCTAAGCTAGGGTGTGAATTTACACTTCATTTATGAGGGAACAACCTCATGTTTTTCTACTGGCAATTCCTTTCACTTCATTTTGATGTATGCCTGCCATCATGGTGTTTAGATGCCTCCTTTAGGTTTTTTTTCTTAAGACTTGACTCTTGGTCTCATGTGGTTCCGTAGTAATATCCCTTTTTAATTTAAACAGAAAAAATATTATCTCAACCATTACTTATAAAAACTATAGGAGTGAAAGTATAAAAACCCCCGAAGTTTAAAAAACCTCACAGAAAACAGACAAAAAAACCTCCAAATATTTACAAATTTTAAACAACTGGCCTCATGTTGTTTATTGTATCTTATCAAAACACACAGCATTGCAAGTTTGCTTTTTTTTCCTTTCAGCTATTTCAAAATGGGGACTCAGTGACACTGTTGAAGACTTTGTCTTTCTATCTCTGGAGATTTGGTTTTCTCAACTGGCTTGCTAACCAAAAGTGATACAACTCAGCATAGTTTGTGCACTCTGTTCAGGAGACCCAGGAACAGAAGGACCAGATCAGCTGAGGCTGCTGCAGGCCAGTGGTGAGATGGACCAGCAGAGCCACAGACAAAACTTGCTGAACGCCTGCCCCACGCTCGGACACTCGGCACATGTCCGGCTTTCACAAACACCTCACTGGCAGAAAACCTGCCAAATTAAACTATTCCATATTGCTACACTTCTAATAACTTGAGAACTATTATGCTACTGATTATATAATACTTTGGAGTGGATCAAAAAAGGAAGAAAAAAAAAAAAAAAAGGAAAGAAATGTGAACAAACAAAATTAATGCACAAAACCCCAGCACATCTATTGCTACTCTGGCATCGAAAACAGGACTGATTTATGAGCTACACAAGTCTAGAGTTTCAAAATTAAATAAGTCTGTTTTACAAATTATTTACTTTCTACAAGATCCATTTCCCCTTGAAGCACACTGTGCATGCCCTCCTAGTGTGAACAGTTTACAGTCTGTGATCAGGCACAGACCTACTTGTCTGGATTTTTTTCCCTTTCAAAATGGCAATTCTGAGAATCATAAATTACACAGCACAGTTATTGTAATTCGAGCTTTTTACCAATAAATAAAATTTATTAACTAAATAGCTTTCTATGTAGCTTAGCTCTTTCCCACCAGCTTGTTATTTTACATAGACTTGCTTCACATTCCTAGTCACAACCAAATTGCGCCATCTTAAGAATATGAATTTAAAAATTTAAAGTGAAAACGTGTAATTCCATATAATCACAAATAACCTTCACTCTTCATAGATATGTCCAGAGAATACTTCGTAAAATTAAAAGTTTTAAAAGTATTTTATCTAACACACATACCAAGGTATGTCTACTATATGAATATAAGCTTTGTTTATCAGAACACCAGAGCAGAAGCCTCCAGCTCATTAAGCTCCAATGCATTAGAGCATTTAGGGATGCTGGTGAGCTTAAGTGTATGAGTAGCACCACTGATAGACGGCAGGACTGACTCCTTTTGGGAGATATGAAACATCCCTTTATCATGCCGTTCCAATTATCCCCAGCACTTATAGCAGGCCTCCAGTTATTCCATTTTTGTTACACAAATAAACTCTCAATTTATAAAATAGGTCATGGTAAATTTTACGTTCTGGTCTAAAAACAGCAAGGCAACTGGAGAAATAAAACTGTATGTGATAAGTGGTGGGTTAACACAGATGACCTCATGGAATTTTTTTTTACCATAAATCTACCCCAATCCTAATGAGTGCATATCTGCATCTTTTAAATATTTTAAAAAGAAATAGATCATTGCTAACATTTCTCAACCAGAAAAATGTCATAATGAAATACTAAAATTATAAACAGAGTCACTGTAGTTCCCCTCATCATGTTAGGCACATTTCCCTCCTAAGACAAACACTGTTATTCAACATATCAAGTCACCCATGGTTTGTAAAGATATATAAAATGAAGAATATACCACTGAAGTGTTTGTCTCCTACAAATGACAAATTTAATAGGTTTTACTTATTTAAAAAAAAAAAAATCCCACAGGTAGAATTTCAGACTTTTAGTCATTCTCCTGTGCTCATCTTCTAAGGTACTAGCAAAATACTCAAAATCATGCAAGCTCCTGATTAAACCAGGAAGCAAATCTGCATGCATGCAATTACAGTGTCTGCAAGGGCAGACACAGATGACAGTAATTCATACTCCAAGAAATGGGCTTGTGTATTTGGCAGATTAACTGTTCTGTATTCCAATGCTATGAGGTATGGAAACTGTACTGTGAAACAGCCATTACTCATTCCCTCAGCTCTGAGCACGTAGGTCCACCAAAGGCAAGCCAGGCTGGAGAGGGTGGGGGGCGAGAGCTGCAAAGAGAAGAATCTGCACGTTTCAGATTAACGCTTCTCTTGAATGGTTTCTTTTATTCCATTTCCCCCACTTTTTAAATTAGCAAATACAGTAGGCCCAGAAGGGGAAATGTGCAAGGGGAAGAGGGAGAGAGGGGAGGGAAAGAGAAAAAGCAAAAGCAGCCAAAACTCTCCAACTTGTTCATTAGGGGTTTTGTGTTTGAACATCTGAATGAATCATGTGTCTGTTTTTCATTATTCTCCATATGTATTTGTTCTTTGCTTTGTTCAGAGATTCTGGCCATGCTGTCATGACTGTGCTTATTTTGTTTTATATATTGTTCTGTTACAGGGTGATGGTTACTTCTCTGCCTCACTTAGCAGTTACGCCTACAACAAAGAGCAATCTGAAAATGAGAGGTTATGTCAAAAGGTGTCCCTAGTGAACTCCCTTGCAGCCTATATGATTACTTTAGATCTGACTGCTTAATTCAGACCAGGGAGAAATCCTTAGATAACACTGCTCCTTATCCTGATAGCAATGCTGTGAGTCTCTTTTTAAAAATCTGAGGAATAATGGAGAATGACTTAAAGTACGTCACGGAATGCCTTCCTCATTTCTCCAAAAGGAAAACTAACACTTCTTGCTAAACAGTAACCTGTTTCAATAGATTTGCTGTTATATGGAGGTTTTGAAATCATTTCCTTGCTAATTAAATCTTTCTACTTTCAGCTTCACTCCATACCTTGGTCAACACACAAATGACACTGAAATAAATTCTGAAATCACTAATCATGGGATAATTTCTATCATTGAATTTAATCCACCCTACTTCATTGGATACACACCACAGGATGATGTGCTCATTTAACAAGATAATCTCTTACTTGGCAGAAAGTGAGCAAGACCCAAAAGACTGGAAAGGAGCAAACGAATAGTGTGGTTTTTTTTTTTTCCTTTTCTGATGTTTGAATACTGGGTTTTGTTTGGGATTTTTTTGGGTTTGGGGGGAAAGGGGGATTGTGTTGGGGGGGAGGCAGTTGGTGGTTGTTGTTTGTTGATTTTTGCTGTGTTTTTCTAGGGAATAGATGCAGACTCCACTGTTTTAGAGACAGTTTCAACTTCAACTTTCAGCAGATAGGAGAGAAAAGGTCTAGTTGAAAATGCTGTGAAGTAGGTGTCAAACTGATTAGCAGTTCCAATTTAAAAAACAATTTCTCAATGGCTCAGTATTGCACTATCTGGTGTACTGAGACGGTTTCCTCAAAAGTCTTCCCCAGGTCTGTTATTATTCACTCTTTTCCACATTATCTTGTCCAGTGGATTAGAGAAACCATTTATTAACTGTGAAGAGGATACTAAAGAGGTAAGTGCTGCAAGCACTCTGAAGGCTTAAGATTATACTCAAATCTTAGCAAATTAAGGAGACCATAGGAAAAAAACAGGATAAAATTCAATACAGACAAATGAAAAGTTCTAGCTCTAGGAGGGAATAATCAACAAGCCAGAGCAAAGCATGCAATAAGGAACGCCTGGCTGGCAGCAGCACTGGAAGAGAGCAACAAAACCAGGGGCTGCACAGAATCTCTCAGCATAAACCAGCATCATTTTTCTCATGCAACACCCTGTGCCTCAGAGATGCATCTATATTTTAAATACATATAATTTTATATATATATACATCAACAAAAAGGAGAATCATGTGATCACAGAGAAGACAAACGAAACCCCTCTATACTATTTAAAATGATCAAATTTAGGCCATCTAAAAACCTATGCCCAGCTCCAAGTTCTTCAGGTAAGGAGTGAGCTGATTAGAGACAAGCAAAGTACAACATATTGAGAAATTTAAAACAAATTGCCTTAAAGGAAAAAGTTAAAGGACCAGTGTTTAGTCTAAGGAAAAGATAAGGGAGATGCAGATCAGTCTTCAAATATATATGTTTGATGCAAAAAAGAAAGGAATAAATTGTTCTACGTGTCCAGTGGGGATAAGAAAAGAAGCAACAGGCAAATTAAATCAAGAGAGATTTGGGTTAGACATTAGGAAATGCTTCATTTTAGTGAGGGGAGGGAGTGTTATCACAGATTGCCTGAGGAGCTCGAGGAATCTCCACCACTGGAGGCCTTTGAGCGAAGGGTACAGAAATACCCCTCAGCAGTGGGTTAGAGCTGATCCTGCCCCAAGGCAGGTCCTGACCTCTTCAGGTCCCTTCCACTTCTGATTCCTGGGAAGGTTTTTTGGTTTTTTTTGGCAGCCTTACTGAAGAGAAAGAAAATTGTACCCAGCATTTAAAGCAGTAAAACATCTATTATTTTTATGCCATAAAGCATACTGTTAATAAATCCAATTATGTTTATGATCTTTTAATGGCACTGCTTATGTCATAAAGATCCATCTTTGAAAATAGAAATAGATATCTCTGCCCTACAGTAATACAACAGCATGAAAGCAAACTAACAGAAAATACAAACTCATTGTTATATGGCTCCTATTAAAATAATCTTAAAGCTAACTATAGTATAAAGAAAACTAAACCCAGACATTTTTCTTTCTCAAAATTCTACCATTCATATTCTCTACAATATTTTCACATCACATTTTGTGTTTCACAAACAGATCCACTCCTTTCCTTGTTTACCACTGGCAATGGGAGCAAAGAAGTTCTGCTCACAAGGGTATTCCTTTATAATGTAATCCTAAAAAAAGAAAGAACAACACCAAACCCCAAACACAATGAGTTCTTGCTCCTGGTGTAATATTCAAAGAAATACTGAATGATGTTATCAGAATTCTGCCAGAAGAGTGCCCCAAATCAAATCAAATCAAATCAGATCAAACGCACGTTCAGGCAAAAGCAAATGCGCAGCAGTGCAACTTAGGACAATTGCCCACGATCAACTGGATTGGTAGCGTTTTCTAGGTCTAGAACTGCAGTCTTCCAACTTGCTTTTCTCCTGAGTAGCTAATAAATGCTGTTTCTGGCAGGCAACAGATAAGGTCACACAGTTCTACAAATCTCAAAAACATTTTTGGCATGGTGGCAGGATTTTTCTCCCATCTCATAATCTCCCCGGAATGCTTCTCTGCTGTGTCTCTTCTGGCCACTCACAAGACAGTCCTAACCTGCAATGTCTTTTCTTTTTACTAATGCATACAGAAATGCTCTCCAGGATGTGTTTCTTTTCAGAAGAACCCACTCTAGCAGATCTTATTACTCCAAAAGTATTCTGTACACCACTAGTGAAAGATACAGAATCATTTTAAGGCACAGTTTCTCCCCCATAGACTCAGTGACACTGCAGACTCATAAATAAGTAACAATTCTAGACCTGAGATAGTACTACACATGTTAGTCAATATTTTCCTCAGCAAATATAGCTACACATACACACACAAAACATGCTATATTTAATTTAAAAGTATTTTCATACATTAGCAGAAAAATTAGTAACATAAAACTGGAAGAGGAATTATTTCTATATCTTGGTATTCCAACTTGTAGATCTAATTGTCTCATAAAAAATATTATTTTCTTCTATTAGCATATGCCAAGACTTCACAAAAATATAAAAATTAGACCAGGTTTTCCTTGGGAAACTTTTCCCAAAGGTTTCCCAGTTTTATATAGGAAATCAATTTGCATCACTGATGATATCATTCAAATCAGACAGCACTATGTGGTTAGAAGGCAATTTACTCTTCTGCCGAAGCAATTTGATACTTGTTCTGATTTGTGATTTTCATTTTGTTTGTTAATGAAAAAAATTAATGAGCAATGTTACTGGAAGCACAACTCAAAGCTTTGGCATTATTAAATATGTTTGTAATATACTGTGCATTATGTTGATTGCACAGCTGGAGCCAGAGCTTTGGCAGTCAAGCCACCAGTCAATCATTCAAACTGATTATGAACTCACAGGGTGGACACTTTGCACGTACCTTTGCACTGATTTGTGTTTTTGTCAAGAATCGCCTTTGTGGATACAATTTTCCCATACCTATGGAGAAAACAAAAATCAGAGGTACAAGTTACTATATTTTAGTAAAGTACATAGTGATTTTTGCATGCATATATAACACATCCTAAGAAGAGGTCTAGAGCTCTTGAAAAATGTTCATCTGATATCCTGGAGAGATCCCTTATGCCACGAGAGCACAAACACCTTTAGAGCTCCCCAAGAGCACTTGCTATAACCTGTCCATCTCTGGTCCATGCATTGCCAGCATAAATGCCAATCATAGGAAGGATTTTAGGACACTAGTAAAGAGGCTTCTTTGACTAAATTATTTTAAGTTTGTTTAGTTCAAATACAGACGGACCACCTTCCTTCAGGATTAATGAAAATGCAGGAATTATGGTCAGTTTTTATACTCAGGCACGCACAGCTGAGCTCTTGTGTGCAGCCATGTCTATGTACACACACTCTATCTAGTTTGGATAAACAGAACCTTTGAGGTTTGTGTGCATCTCCCAGATCTTGCCAAGATGAATGTTAATACTCATTTGAATTTATATCACCTCCCATAGATAGCATGGCACTGCACTGCAATTTGATAGACTTAGCACAGTCAAGAGGGAATTCGGGCAGCTACAACTTGTTATATAAAGCAACTAGACCATAAAATGGGTATCTGTGTTTACCTCACAGAGGTTAAGACTAAAAATGCAGACTTAATAGTAAGTATCACAAAATCCTGGTAGAAGATCACAAAAGATGGCACTTATGAATGAGCATAAGACATCAGAAGAATAAGTAAAATAATTTTATTTCTCAAATCACTGATACATCTTGGTCTTTGTTGAAGAGAACTTCCTTTAAAATGCTTTTTCCCCACATTTTTTTAAAAAGCATTATTGATACTCTGATAGACTAGGCTTTCATTTGGAGGACTTTTCCATGAAGCACAAGTTTCTACATCCACAAAGGACATAGTACTACAAAAGATTTAAGAAAATTATGTCTTCTAATGGAAAAGCAGCACCCATGGAAAATAACCAACATGAATTATAAATCATTGAAATATATGGTAGACAAATGCTTATTTGGTTAATCTTTATTAACAGCAATATAAATTTGGTGTTAGTGGCTTCTACTTGCAATCCAGAAACCAGAATGCGGGAAACCTTGCTGCTATTCCCTTCTCTGCCTCAGGAGGAAATCCATGTCTCACACTATACAGAAAAGAACCCAAGAACTTTAAGGGCAGCTAGAGCACTGTATCACATGTTCAAGGACTCTTCTTTGTCCTATGGGTCGGTAAACATACCGAGAAAACCAGTCAAAAAAAAAAAAAAAAAGACAGGGAGACAAAGAGGGAATGGTACCATAACTCAGAGTGTAAAAGAGACCCTTGGGTTTCAGTCTGGAATCAAGAAAACACTTAAATACCTCATGAAAGGGAGTAGCACCTGTGGGAAAGACTGGGAATGGCCTAACTAAACATACTCTTTGATACCAGCAAAAATTTGAGACAAAGTTCTCAGCTGACGTTTCCATACCTCGAGTGACATGTAGCCATTCAGATTAAGATAAAGAGCACTGTATCTGCATTACTCGTGAAAGCAGAGTAAAGAGAGGGGGAAAGTGAGACTTTCCATTTCACTGTTTTTCCCTTTGCCTAAGAAGCCACAAAAGCATTTGTTTCTGTTTCACTTTCATTTGAGGAAGAAAAACATGCTTTGCTTCATTTTGTTTCAGTCTGAAACTAGTCAGGAGAAGGAGGAAAAACTGACTTAAGGGTATTAACAATTTGTGTAAACTAAGTCAAACCCCAATTCAGATATCTTTTAGGAACCAAAAAAGTCATACAAGCCTTCCTTCCCTTCACCTCTCTCCACTCCCTTTTTTTTTTTCTGACTCTGTAGACCAGAAGGATTTTGGGCTCTGAAGGCAGGCGCAATCCATTGTTCACTGCACTATGATGGGTACATGGGCACGTAGCTGAGAACCTATTTTGCCATAGCTGGCCCCACTCCAACCAAATACATAAGAGATTTCATGTTAACCATGAGTTCACATGCTTTTCTAACCTCAGGTGTTTCCAGAACTGGGGCCTTTACGCTCACTCATGTTCCCCTTAATTTTACAATTCTTCATGGCAATACCTGAAGTTGACTTTGGCCTCCAAGATATTAGAGCACATGTCTTCAGAAGGCAAAGAAAAATTCAATTCAGTGATTTAAGGCTGTTCAGTGGGTCAACCTAGCCAGCAGGAAATTCAACCCATGTGGTGCATCTTCATTTATTTGATTTACTTAAATTTAATATCAAGTACATGAAAAATTTGCAAAACCACGCCTATCTTGTACAGTAATGCTCCTCTGACAGATATATGGGAAAATAATCCAACAAAAATCAGTGGCTAACCCACAACAACCTCAAATAAAACACAACTCTTACCTAAACTTCCGCCAACAAAAACTAACACCCAGCCTCCATTTCAGTCCAGCCACTCCTAATGAATTGATATGTTGTTTCATCCAAGTCATGTGAGAGCTAGAAGTTACATTTCTTGCCAGCAGAGACAGGCATTTGTGGTTCCACTGCTTTTATTACAGATTTCACAGAGTTATTTGCTACATGGCAATCCTGCAAACACTTCATTACACTAGAGATTTTACTCACAGAATTCTGTTCCGGTCAGGAAATGCTTCTCTCCACACTCAAACTTATGTGCACACCTTCAGGTTTGCAAAAACAGACATCAGAGTGGTAAGAGGCACCACAATAACAAACACTGTTATAGGCAATTAGCCATATGTTGGCGATTTAATCTACAGCTATAAACCCTGAGTGTTACCACAAGAAAGTAATTGGAATTAATTTGGACACTGTTTTACTAAATATTTCAAGTAATTATTCTACAGTAATCAGAACATCAGTTCTGATGAAGAATGTTAGTTTGTGTGCTGCATGAAATCAGGAAGGTATTTTGTTTCTGCAAATGCAGTCATATTTCTTTCTCTCATGTGTGAAGTGTGGTATTAAGCTATAGCTCCTCTCCAAAGTTGTTTGGCTTTCTGCTTGTTTGTACCTTTAATCGTAATTTGATTCATCCAGAAGTAAAAAAAAATTGTATTCAATGGGAATGTTCACAAACATAAGGATAAAGTACATCACAAGACTTTACCTCTTGTTTTCTTATATTTAAATAGAAATTATTATAAAATTCAACAGCCTGCACACCTGTGTTCTACAAACTACTGATATCATTAATGTAAAGAAATAACAGGTATGGTCTACTTTTTGTTATGAAATGTGAGCACTATTTAATTTTCTCTTGAGTACAGTTCATGGAAGTACTCTTTCAAAAATATTGAATCAAAAATTCTGGTTATAAAAGGATGACTGTAGAACTGAGTACACCTGAATGCCATATGACCAACCCTTCAAAACAATGACTGTATCATTAATGATAACCTACTGCATCACACTATCCAAGGAAATAGATGTAATGAATCTTAAATGGCTACCTCAAGAATGTGTCTATTGAGCATCTGAATTGAAATTGCTCAAAAATTTTCCAGGCACTCTTCCTGAAGTGTTATCTAAATGCACAGTAACCACTAACAAGATTGTTCAAGGGCTTTTTAAAATCCTTGTAATTATTTATATTCAATTATGCTTCTAATTCTTTATTTCCCTGGAAAACCAGGTGGTCAGATTTTGAAAGAGCTTCCATGTCAAGTGGAAGCTTCAGCAGCAACTGCACAGACTAGGACTTCACCACATTAATGAAGAGCCCATGCAGTGAAACAGTGACTAGTTGTCTTCATTGTTTCTCATAATATATAAAGATTGCCCACAAAATTCTAAAGTTTAAAATCTGCAGGTTTCAGAATAGAGAGCTACTTGGGGAACCTATTGCCACAGACCATACTGATGCCCCAACAGATACCCCACTACAAAAAGCTATTGGACAGCTTCTGGGAGGGAAAATCTGTCATGAAATTAAAAGCAAAGACACGCTTGTGCCCTGGAAGTTACATATCACCAGAAACTGTGAGAGGATACCAGAGTAACATCATCACATGTTGTCCCTGTTTTAACATCAGGCACCTCCCCAGCTGCTGAAACAAATTCCTATCTGGCCCAGCCCAGCCATGCTTACATTCCAAGAAAACATTCAGTTGGGGGTGGAAATACCTTCTTAGAAACAACCAATTCTACTTTATCTTGTATATATCAGTTAAACTGTTGAAGTCATCTGACATACACTATTAAAATTACAAAGGTCACTTAAAAACTCTTCACTTGCCAACAGCAGTAAGTGACACCATGTCCCACAAAAGGCAGAACTAAAGGAAGAGCTCTGCACAGAGAAACAATCTCCCTGCTCAGTCCTGGCTATTGAGCTATGTCAAAAATCACTCTTGAGAGCCCCATCCCATCACACCCCACGTTTTCAGACTACTCAGCAGACTCAGGAAAGATGCAAGCAATGCAAAACAAGCCCTTAATGTATGTACATCAAAGCAGATCACTTTAAGAGCTTTCAGGCAGGCGGTCGATCAGCACTTACACTGCAGACAAAGCTCAACGTGATCATTTCCAGGAAGTTATTTGATAACTGCTGTTAAAATGGAGATAGTTCCTGAAGGAAACCATTCAGCTGTGAGTGATACCCCTTGTAAGATGCATGAACCTTAACCACAGCCAACCCCAAAGAGAGGAGAATTTGCTGTCTCAAAGCCTTTCTCCTCCTGCCTGTGGAAAGCTAGGGTGCAGGGAAGGTAAGTGGACAGCTAGGGTTAGGAGACAAGTGAGATTCAGCTAAGGACTAGCTCAAGGCAGAGGAGCAGGTGCCACCCACCCCACTGCTGGCAGGCAATATGCCATGAAAGGAAGCTGGCTGAGCGAGGGCTGTGACCAGGAGTAGCTGCATCAAAGAATGGATTTCTTAGGAGACCAGGCTGGTGGGGGCCACACAAACGTTTCAACTTTTCCATGTTGTTATGGGAAACAAAACCTCTGGGACAGGCACAGCATATTCTGTCTTTCAAGCCAACCTTGAGGCTGGCCATAGCTAGTCCTGTAACACAAGATGTCTGTAGGACCAGACAGGATAAATCTCTCACCACTCACCCAGCTCTGTGCTGCATGTGTGCTGCCATCCTCATCCACAAGGCAGTGGGTGCACAAGCATGTACAAAATACAGCTTTTACCCAATCCCAACCACTGCTTGTATGCTTCAAAAAAAAGTGAAGCTTGGAACTGAAACTCAAGTTACCAGTGTACAGAAGGAAGAGTCCTTGCTTAGTAAAAACCAATGGAGTTATCATGTAATTTGTGAGTTCAGAGCTTAATAATTATATCCCCAGCATTTGAGTTCACTCAAGGCCTCAAGCATTGCTCCAAGCACAATCCACCCAACTGAAAACTGTCTGCGTTTCTGGGCATTTAGGTAATGTATGCTTTTATCTTGGGAACTTTTGCACTGGGGTGAATTTGACCAGCAGTAATTGGATTTAGATAAGCAACTCTGAGGCTCTTTCATTCTTGTGAATTAATATCTAAATAGCATAACCAGGTTTATTTTGTTTAAAGCAGACTCCATTAGGCAAATCATGGGTTTTGGGAGAAAAAGCCCACATTATGAAGACCTAAAGTACAGAAAGAACTGCTGTTGAATTTCTTGGAGAGACTTTTTTCCTATAATACACTGTGACATGAACTTACAACATCCAAATACACACAAAGGGAAATTCACTCAAAAAAATTTTTTTTTAATATTTGCATGATAATTTCTGAGCATTTCATCTACTGGATGGCATTTTAAATGCTTACATTTTTTTTCCCAAAATATAAGACATTCTATTCCTTAACAAAGACTGAGTTGTTTTGTTGCCCTTTTTCTGTATATTATTTTTAATTTAAAAATAAACCATAAAACCTGAAAATTTAAGACAAAATTCTCATATTCACACAAAAATACAACAACAAAATACATGCCACTCAGAGCACCTCACACAGACCAGTGCATGTCTTGGGGAACAAACAGAAGGAGCAGGGAACTGATGGTGTACTGGACTGACAAGACCACGCTTCTGTAAGAGTTTAACATTTGGACTCTCTATCTAATTACTTTGGTCTGGCTGTCATGCTTACAAAAATTTACTTCATTCAGTAAAATACAAGCTTTTGACACTGTCTCTCACAGTATCCTGCTGGACAAGATGTCCAGCACACAGCTGGATAAACACATCATGCAATGGGTGAGCAGCTGGCTCATGGGTTGGGCACAAAGGGTCACAGTGAATGAGGGGACATAGGGCTGGGCATGGTCACTAGTGGGGTTCCACAGGGCTCCATCTTCAGCCCAGTGCTCAAAATCTTCATAAATGGCTTGGACACAGGACTGGAAGGGATACTAAGTTTGCAGAGAATACAAAAGTGGGAGGAGCTCTTGTATCTCTCAAGGGCAGAGAGACCTGGACAAATCACAGGACTGTGCAATCACCGACAGACAGTATGAAGCCTAACAAGGGAAAGTGACAGATTCTGTGCTTGGGACAGGGCAACCCTGGATGCACAGACAGACTGGGGAACAAGAGGCTGGAGAGCAGTGCTGCACAAAGGGACCTGGGGGTCCTGGTTGGTAGAAAGCTGAATAAGCCAGCAGTGCCCTGGCAGCCAGGAGGGCCAGCCCTGTCCTGGGGGACATCAGAGACAGCATCACCAGCTGGGCAAGGGAGGGGACTGTCCCACTCTGCTCTGCACTGGGGCTGCCTCACCTCGAGTCCTGCATGCAGTTTTGGGTGCCACAATCTAAGAAAGGCATAAAGCGAACAGAGTATCCGAAGGAGCGCTGTGAAGATGGTGAGGGGTCTGGAAGGGAAGCCATATGAGGAGTGGCTGAGGTCACTTGGTCTGTTCAGCTTGGAGGAGACTGAAGGGAGACCTCATTGCAGCCTGCACCTTCCTCATGAGGAAGAGGAGGGGCAGGCACTGATCTCTTCCCTGTGCTGACCAGTGTACAGGACCCTAGGGAACAGCCTGAAGTTGTGTCAGGGGAGGTTTAAGTAAAGGTTCTTCACCCAGAGGGTGAATTTGATGATCCTAGTGGGTCTCTCCCAATTCTGCACAGAATATTCTGTGAAGTTAGTAAGCAATCTAGACTAACAACTTGTCCAAGAGTTTCAGGAACGTGACAAAAAAAAGGGAGAGAGGCCTCTTAAATCTTTTGTTTGTACATCTAAACCAGCCCTGGACTTTCAGAAGGCATTAGCACCAAATTCTGAAAGGGCAGCTCAGCGATTTTGAAACTGAGACCTTCTATTTCTGATCCTAACAGCACAATTAAGAAGCCTTGTTTTAAGCAGACAGTAATGAACATTATAGCATGTGGGAAGAGTGAATTTTCAAGAGAATGCAAGCTGATGAATCACTAAAACAACATATTCATATTCAATAGTATCTTCTGGTACAGATATTTACTACTAAGGGTGTAGTGATTTCACTCATACACGGGCCAATTAGTCACCATTATCCCACATCCACTGAAAATATATTTTTCAGAACTAGGAGAGAGAAAAAGCTACAAAATCCATAAAATAACTACATTATACAACATGTCTATAAACACTATTATTGCTTTAGACAAATAAAATCCAAGATTTTACCATTCTATTGAAGAATGGTTCCATGTTAGGAAGAAAGAACCTAAAAAGCTATTTTAGATTATGGATCATGCCATTTACAGATCACATTCAGAAATCCCACTTTTCAGAAGATGCAAGAACCACTTATCTCAAATCACAGGGCTCTAATACAGCCCTGGAAGGTTGTGTTAGGTCCTTTGGTGCTCTTTTATTGAAGAACAGGGAAAACTTAGTAGTTTTAGTAATGTTTGCTTCTTGTGAAATTTCAACAACCTCAGAAAGATAATCCTGCAAATAAACAGGCACGTAAAGAAACACCTATAACTAAAAAATTTCTCTGTTGTTAAAATTCTAGCTTTCCTTTTCAAAGGAAAATCTACTGCTATTAAAGCCCAGGAATGTGTCTCGCCTTCACCTTCACTAAATTGAAAGACTTGTCTCACATTAAAGTTAGAAATGTATTTGCAAGACAACATATATTTACCAAGAAAGAGAAGGTCATACTTCATATTCAAACTAATCTGCATTTATATATCTATATATGAACCTTCACCTCTGGAAAAAACAATTTCATATGAGAGTGTACAGGCTTGAAGGCTTATTGCAATTGTTTTAAGTATTTGGGAAATTAAACCAGGTAAAACAGCAGTTAAAGTAAATGAAATTTAAACAGACACAACATTTGTTGAAATAGTAAGACCTTGAATTTTCAGAGCTGCAAGACATGTATAATTTTAGTAGCTCACAAGTAACTTTTCCTGTAACCTTGTCCCTTTCTTTGCCAAAATCAGAATAAGAATTTTTTCAGCATGTAAATGAAATTACATGGCTTAATCTAACACTTTCAGACATCAAAGATAGTTTTTTCATTGCCTTCAGTAGGTTCAACCTCAAATCCTATTGACAGAGTTTATAATAAGGCTATCACACTCTTGTTACCCAGGACAGGATAAAATGCCACTTGCTAATGTGGCACTCCCCACAACAGCCTGACATTTTACAGAGTTTTTCCTCAGCTTGTTGCAAGTAAGACACTTGGCTATTAGCTGCAGTTTCTATTCTAAATGTTGTTTATTCTTAATTAGTGCTATGCATTATATTCATATTAAATCTGTATGTTTAAATATTTAAGCTATTTAAGACTATTTAAAAATTAATTACATTATTGTATATCATATTAAAATTGTTAAATTTATGTTTTTACTTTGACAGAAAACTATGTTTTCCCCTCACAGTTCTGCCATGACAAATAACCAGTGTTAATAATTAATTAGCAAAATATTCTACAGTTGCTAAATTAAGTATGGAAAACTAAATTCATGCACAAATTAATAACTATGATTTCATGCAGTACAGTTCAGTTCTTTTTCTGGGCCATCATTAAATCTTCAATTACTAATTATTCCACATTTTCAAGAATTCAGATGTCTTAAAAAATAAAATGCAACTTTTGTTTGCAGACACTTAGCAGTGCTTCTAAATTTTCTGTACGATAGCAGGCACTATTGGGAAGATAGTTTAGGGATCTGAAACCCTTCACAGAATGAGATGTGGTTTACTGTAGCCTGTCACAAATTATAAAGCCAGGCAGACCCTAATTTTCAAAGGGCAGTGGATTTATTAAAAGTCCAAATCTTTTCTAGGATAAAGACACTGCTCATCAGCATTGGAAATAAAAAAATTAAGCAGTTCTTCAAACTTGAAGAATTTCCTCTATCCAACAATTCAATTATTTTAGACATAGTGGAAATACCCCCCCTCCTCCCTAACATATCATTCCAAAATGTAGAATTTATTTGCTTTGTATGTTCTAGCATGCTGTGCTGTCTGGAATCCGATTTCTCATTCACAGTCTTGCTTACTTACGGAAGATTCATTGTTAAATTACAGTTGGAATGAACCAGCATACCATGATATTAATCTCTGAAGTGTTCAATCATTTAACAATAGCCTCATTATTCAAGGGAACTCTGAGAATTCAGTTTGTGAAGATTTTCTGACATTTCACTAAAACAATTTACTCTTAAAAGAATTCAATTACTGCAATATATTGTAATATATATATGTATATATACATGCCTCAATCAGATGGTTCCTCTCTAATAATAGACAGGAAAAAGAAGAGGAATTGAAAAGAAAAGGAATTACAGATAAAAGCAAGAGCTCCAGCTACCACCAGAGACCGTGAACTCAAACTGATAATTTAAAGCTAAAGCATTTTATAGGGTTCACACAGAGGCCACTTGAGTCAAATGTGTGAGTGAGACTTCTTGAGTTCACACAGCTCCCATTTCATTATTTACAAGTTAGAAAAATCCAGGTACTTGGGTTGTCTTTAGAAACAATATAGCTTTGAGAGGAACTGTTTCGTCAGTATTTTACATTGCAAAATACATCATTCAGGAACTACATCATAGAAAATATTCTTTTTCTTCAACATATTTAGTTTAATCCTTTTATTTCCAGGGCTGGAATGTCACAGTTGTATTCACTTTCCAAAGGCTGAACTTTGAAAAAAGTGGCACAAAGGCACATATTTTTTTCTGCCTGAAATTTTCAAGAACAACAAGAGCTTGGATTTGGATTTTTACAATTATGCGGGCAAAAGTTCACACTGCTCACCCAGAACTGGGACAGAATACCTCTGGGTTTAAGTTCCTTTGAATTTTAATTCCATCTAGTATATTTATAAAAGCAAAGATTTTTTAGTCCATTTATTTGTACAACTCTAACATAATGACAGGCTCAGGAAAGTGTGTGGAAACAGATTCGATAAGCTATTTGTTCGTGATACTTTTGAATACTCGTGCACATGTACAATTTCAGGCACGTTGAACTTGAACAGGATGAACAACATTTCTCAAGGTAAAATTATGTTTGTAGGCTCATAAATTAATGTGCTTGTTTGGTATGGAGAGTCCTCCCTACAGCCTCGACACAGCAAACATGTACACGGGACATACACGTGCATGTTCCCAGTCAGCCAGGGCTTTGCTTTCCTCAGTGCAAGGCCTAGAACCACCACAGTAATTAGTTTGAAGAAGACAGATCTGCTCTGGCTGGTAACTCACCACAACTCCCACGTATTCACCAAAACCTTCTCCTGAGTGATAGTTATGTCAACAATGAAATTCAAACTAGGCAAAGCTGCCCCACATGCAATATAGATACACAAATCATGTAATAATATTTTTTATATTTTCAAATTCTACTAAAAACTTGCAAGTAAATGCAGCATTAAATGAAGAGCCACCTGATATGAAAACACATTTACAGGTTTAAAAAGATAATTTGTTTAGAGTGTTTGTCTATTGTAAAAATAATTATTCACTCTTTATTATGCAAAGACAGATGGACATATTTAAACATATTAGCCTCACTATGTCAGGTGGATAAACATCTTTGGAGGGGGAAAGCTTATTGAAAACTTCACTTTGGATCAGACTCTTGCTTTCCAGAAATGTGGTACCCTTCTGCTGGCTCCAAGGGCTACCCTAATTTACACTGATGGAGCAATTGCCCCATGCCTTGAAGTGTTGATCTACGTTAAGAAAACATCAAGGGGCAGGTTGTGCAGCATAACTAGCACATCCTGTAGCTCTCTGCTCATCAGTGAACACTTCTGAGCCTAAGAAAAACTGAATTTTAGTTAACTAAAATCTCGTGCCAGCTGCTCCCACTGGACATCTTGGCCATGAGTCTTCTACAGAAGAAAGCCAACACTGGCAATTACTGTGCTCTGCTGTGGTTCAGTTTGTGCCCAAAAACAGCCAAGAGGGACCAGGAAGGGATGAGACAAGCCATGGGATTCATTAAAGAAATAAACTCTTAATATCCATAGAGTCTTCTGTCCTTAAAAGGACACGTGGTTGGTCCTGCCAGGCAGAACCCTAGAAGGAAAGCAATAAAGAGATGCATTGTAGCCCATCCTTTCTGAAATATCCATGAGCAGATCTACAGAAAGGCACAAGAATTTAAATACTTTATGTTTCTGCTGAAAATTTTTACCCCAGGAACATAAGAGTCACTGAAAAAAAACACAGTGAGCCCATTTTGAAATCTGACCAGTAATGCTGAATTTGGAAGCAATTTAGCTTCAGTTGTTTGGGAGCCCTCAAGAAAAGACTTTTGTATATTACTGGCTTCAGGCATCTTCAACTAAACTAATTAAATAAGATACAATCCTCAAACCATATAAAGATACACATGGAAAATCTGAGACCTCATTCTGAGTGTTGGGCATACTTTGAGAGAGAGAAAACTGTGATTCACCAGGATAAATCCACATCTTCCTGGAACTGATCAAGGAGCATAACACTATCAATTGCCCTTCAATGCACAAAAAAAGGTTATGAAGTTAATTTTGATATTAAACAATTACAAATAAATATGAAACATCCTTTTCTTTTGCTTATATATTTCAAGCCCCTGTTATAGACTCAGGCTGTATTTTCATGCTTCTCTTTAGAGCCATGAGGGAAAGAAACCTACATTTTTATAAGAATTGAAAGCTGAGTTCTCCACCTTATCACATGCCTAAGGAACTAAGGGTTTAAGAAACAAATACTGTGAACCTTGCAATAAAATTTTGAGGCACGGCAATACCAAGGGCTACGTCTTCATCAAATATTAGTGAACAACTTCAGCTAGGGTAAGAACACTGCTTGACAGTTGTATGGTTTGGGTCCCAGAAAACAATCCCAAGAAAAAAAAAAATAGCAAGGAATAAATCCAGCCTGTGATCTATTCCCCACTTTATAAAAAGAGCTGGATTTAAAGACAGATCAAAACCGTAGTGCTGACACCCCTCACTTACTGCTATCAAACACAAATAACAGGTATATCCTAAACAGATAAATTATATTCCAGCATATCTATTGTGCCAAATATAATCTCCCAAAGGTGCTGGGTTTAAAAATTAGTAACACAAAATTTACAATGATCACCTATAGCAGCAAGCTGCCTGCTTTTTTTCTGCATCAGAAACAGTGAAAGCACAAAACCTATGTAAAAAGGTCACAGTCATTCTTCAAGGAGTCACACATTCTACAAGAAACAGGCAAATATTCTGCAAATATTCACAACTGTGAATGACTGAATTAATATTCTGGACAGCTTTGAATGCACCCAATGGCCATCTTTCATCAACCTAGCACTTGCAGTATCAGACCATGTATTTATGCATTCCTGAAACATCTTATTCATCAACAGCATTTGCACTCTTTCCTCCCACTTACTCAGACCTTGGGAGTTTCTGACCCTTCCTCTTTCTGCTGTTCAAGAAAGCAAGTTCTCAAAAGACCAACATCTTGAATAAGAAGCCAAGGCAAAAGTAAAGGTCTGCTCTAGCTACTCATTCCCCATATGCCTTTGCCCTCCACTTTACTTGGGTTTGTTCCAGAGACCACAGAGATCAAGAGAAAAACCTGTGGATTTGCCCTGTTTTGCAATTTTTGAGAGCCATTAAATGTTACTCTACATGCAACATTCCATTTTGTAAGACAATTTCCTATGTTCAGACTTCAGTTTCTTTGTGATTCCCACATTCTCAGGACAACAGTTTCTTTGTTCAAACTTCCATGTTTATGGTATGTTATCTTATCTCTGGTTTAGCCTTTAATATTGAGCAGAGTCAGAAAAGAATCATCCTCTTGTTTGAGATGCAAAGGTTTATTTCTGCTTACATTTTTAAGATACACAAACATACTTTAAAAAGTCTAAGAAAATATACTCTTATTAATGCTCTTATCTGAACGATGATATTTAACCCTGGTTGCAGCTTAGTTCCCTTATCTCCCCTTGTGAAATAGCTATTTTTTTCCTGTAGGATGCTGTCATGTTAGTCTCATATCAGAGTCTGAAAAAACTTTCTCCAGCTCTGCAAAGAGAACAGCAAGGTTGGATTAGAAGGAAATTCACAGAAGTGAGAGTGAGGCAAACTATTACTATGGTGGGAGAGGGCGGGAGAATTTTCATTGCCTCGAGGCCACCCAAAGTTGAGAGAGACACTCAATGTCACAGTGAAACTGATTCAGAGAAGAGACACAAAAGCATAAGAGTAGAGAATGGCAGAAAAATTCAGGCCCTAGTCTGAATTCCAAACTGCACCTGCACATGGAGAGGAACATAAGGACCTGTCCACACCACAGCCATGCCAGTTTTGCAGGAGAACATGGAGCTACCTCAGCTGACTTTGACCTGGTCCCAGGTTTCACTTCATGGTTCTAAAACCCAGAAGCATCTTCAATAGAGGCTCCTTCAAGAGCTGCATGCTGTGAATGTGAAATGCACACTACTGACTCAGTTCTGCATGCTTTTCCCCATCTAAAAGAAAGCACTTTGAAAAAGAAAAAAAAAGAATCATCATTTGTTTAAACCCCAGGCAGGGTTCTTGCCAACCTCCCCATGTCCCCCATCCCCAGCCTTCTCCCAAAGGCTGATTTCTCGCCCACCTCTAAGATTAGTATGTTCAAGACCTGCTCAATTTTGACAGGGGGAAAAAAAAATGCCACCTTGAACAGAAAGCCTTTTGAGTCTTCCCTTACTTTTGAAGCCTTTGTATTTTTTAATCCCTGCTCTGCCAATTTTGTCTCCCTTTCCCCTCCTCCCCTTCAGTGGAAATTTTCTACTCTTTACAAGCCTGTCTCTCTGCAGAAAATTGATTTCCCCTAGGATACAGCCATCCTACTGTTCTATGCATGGTCATTAATGACCATCCTGTTCACCACAGAGACAGACAGACACGGTGGCACTCCTCCTCTGCTCCTTAGCACAGAAAGCACACGGGGAAAAATTGTAATAGCCTCAGAGCTCAACCATACCAAGAGTTCATCGTCCCCAGAAAACACCATACAAAATCCCCAAATGAGCTATTACAAGAATAAAATGATTCTTGCTGGTTTCTGTCACTCTTTACTTCCACTGCATTAGATTGAATTTTTTTTAATCTCTCCCAGGTAACAACCATTATGTAGTTTCCTCTCTCCCAGAGGAGGTAGTTTCCTTCTTCCCCCACATGGGAACAAACCCTAATCAGATGTTACTTGGGCTCATAGAGGTTTTACTTGGGGACTGGCATCAGGCTATCCAAGGGCAGAATGCATTTCAGCACAGATTGCACAACCTGCCTGAAGATGTGATAAAATACCTGAGTGCTGCACTTCTTGCCATTTTAGCTGCTTTGCAAGTAGTGTACCTGCTGGCTTCACCATTCCTGGGAGATCTGCCATCTCACATCTGATGGCAGCAACGTCTCATCCTTGGAGTGACAGACAATTCTCCCCTTAACTGTTGGTGTCTCTGATGTTAATGGGTAAAACAAAATGACTGTACTCACAAAACTGCTTAAGCCTTCTCTACAAACATCTTGTGGATGGACTCTAAATTGACTCCCTATCTCCTCCTTGACCCATGGGGTTCTTGCAAGAATTTCCCTTTGTCCCTGCTGCTACAAGGAGGTACAATGGAGGACTTGAAGTCACAAGCTACATTACTAGTTTCAGCAGGACCAAAAATAAGGAAAAATATTCATAAAGCCTAAAGATGGATGTTCTGTTGTGGGTTCTGTTTAGTATCCAGCTTGGTTCTAGTGAATTTACATTAAATAAACAGGAGCAGTGTCTTTAAATCAAAAGGCAAATTTTTAACAAAAGAAAACCTTTTTAGTAACTGTGATCAGAAAAAAACCCAACTATAAAAACTAGTTCTGAAACTAAAAGAGGGCCTTAGTTACTGAACTGCAACTTGATCTGAAAAATGTCAACACAGTGAATGCCTGCTGCAGCACTTCAGAAAAGCCAGGGGTGGGGAACTGCCCAAACCAAGATGTTCATATTTAAATCTCACATTGTCCAGCTACACTTTGCATATTGTGCCGTGATTCCTTTATATAACTTTCAATAATTCTGGCTGATATTAACCAAGGAAATCCTCTGCATACAAACAGGACAATCCACCCCACTGTAGGTTCCATGAAATCACACACTGTGGAAATTTCCAAATACCTTGACACAATATGGGTGAGTTAAGGATAAAGTTTCAAGCCTAAACTCCATAATTTCCTGTCTTTTGCTGCTCTACGCAGCCCTTTAATGCTACGTTAATATCATTTCTGTGGGTGTGATTGAATTACCCACCACTCCTGATGCCAGCATTAGTGGATTTCTGTGTAACAGGAGAGCACACTTTACTGCTCATACTGTTACTAAATACCATTAAGCAGAGCAGCTGCAACCCTCCTGATAGCAGGACTGGAGGACTACCTCGTTAGGAGGGGACAAGCACTTTACTGCTGGCACACAGCCTGAATCCCAAGAGCCCTCAGCACGCCCAATTTGCCTCGATGTCCCCACCAGGCAGCCTGCCACAGCATACCCCTCAGCCAAAAAAGGTCCCCAGGCCTGTAAGTCTGCTGAGATGCAGATATCTCTCTCACAGGCTCAACATCCCGAGTCCTACACGATGCTGCCGTGACTTGGCAGCTTGAAAAGATAGAGATGTATTTACTTGGTGACCTTTTGGCTCCAGGTGCAACAGAGGGCTGCTAAACTGTCCACTGAGAGCACGCCTCACACACTGGTGACAGCTACTAACTAGTGGCACAGTGCTTTAAAAATCCCTTTCCCAAGTCTTTGCGGGGAGATTAAAATGCCATACGTACGTGAATTGTAAAAACTCTACGGCAGCCTCCAAAGGGAGATTCAACATGAGTTTCTCATCAATACCCTTGCACTGCTAACCAGCACCTACTAAGCAAAGATGAGCCTGACTACTCTGCAGACACATCCCTCTTTAGAGGAGGATTGCATTAGAGAAGAGAGGGCAAGATGAGGATCAATGGAAAAAAGAATGAGGGAGAATGAGGAGTTTACACATAGTTGGCTCACTACATACTGACAGACAAAATCATCCAAGCAGTTGCAATGAGCTATAGTTACACTTCCTGCCTCTCTAATCCACCTCTTCCTCACCAAAAAAATGCCTCTATGCTGCCTATGCAGCTATACTTGACCAGGAGCAGTGGGAGACTCAGCTGCTAGCAATGAACTAACAGCAGCCCCATGTCCTCAATGGACTATGGGAACAGCATGGTAGGGAGACAGGAGGGACAAGAAATGTGGTCCTGTTATTGAGAGAAATTTTTGTTTCTCTATATCTAAGTTCATTAAGAACCCACAAATGAACACAGGAATCTAATAAGAATTAGCACTTGCAGATCCCATGCTATAAAAGAGACAGTTTTTTCTTACCACTGCATGAAAACAGAGATAGAACAACTACAATTCCTGAAAGTGCTGATAGTTTTTAATACCTGTATCATTCCAACCTGCCTTCCACATCTATAAGACCTGCTAACAGTTATGTCTGTAGTCCAATTCTTATGTTAGGCAATGACCAGAATCACAGCATGAGTATAGTGTCCTGCTTTCATTTAAACCCCACCAAGGACTTGGTCATTTTCCATTCATTCCACCATAGGCATAATTTTTCCTTTCCATCTAGAAGCACTTGCCTTGACTTTATTTTATTCTGAGTCAAGAGACTGTCCTATATGAATCCTTCAGGTCCTTGAATTTGCTGTATGTTCATTTATGTGATAAGATTTGTTATAAGCCACTTCATTTGTTCCTAAGGCACTTAATAAATTTTATATTGAAATATTTGTGCTAAATTATTATAATAAAAAAAACTCCCTAGCCATAGCTCATTTAATTGGCAGTTCTAAATTTTGTGTTGATGTAAGTAAAGCAGAGGAGACCCGATACATTAAAGGTGAGTAGAGAAACTGTTAAGTATGGCTTAGATCCAAATTCCTTACTTTTAAAAGTAAAGCTTCAAGGGTGCTGCAGTTTTCTCATTCTATGGGGCTTTGTTGCTTACAGCCAAGGATGGACAGACATGTGACTTCAAATTAAAGGTAATCAAAACCTCAGAGGTTTAGAGATGAGCTTCTGCTTCTGACATAATGCCAGTACCAGTGTTCTGTGATCCCACAGAGTGCATGTGGCACCTCCTGACACGCCTGCTAAGACACTACAGCAGCTTTTGAGTATCCTTTCTCCTGCTTAGGAACACAGATGTTCCTGTAATACATTTCATCCACTTAAGGACACATACAAACATACATAAACTAAATATAATAACAAATGTTCATAAACATGCAATAATTAGTTTTAAAAACATTTAAATGATGCCTGCAGTCCTTGATGTAATTATCTGAAGGCTGGAGAAAACTGTCTTACAATCAGATACTTCAACTGCTCCATCTATTTGGATTCTTAAAGAAAAAAAAATCTGAGAAGTGACTGCATAAGTGCATCTGGGAGAAGACTGGAGCAAGAGAATTCAGAGAGATCCTTAATCTCATTACACCAAGAACAAACAGCAAAAAATTAAGACCAGACACTTGATTTGCAAGTGGGTTAGAAATTTTGACCAGGGAACATGGTTAAGAGGAACAAACTCTTGGCAACAGTGGTAGGTTTGCTGTTGTTTTCATATCTTCAGTTCCAGAGTGGGTGCTTTTCTGGATCATATTCTTTACATAAAAATAAATTTTCATGCTTAGTCCAGAAGCAAAAAAGGGAAATTTAAAGATCTTAATCAACCAGAAAATTATGGTAGACTGTCCCTTGGTCTTTTCTGGATCTTAAATTCTATGACTTTGTGAATAATTTTATCCCTTTTAATTATTAGTTCCCTACTATAAAAAAGCTAAAAAGTTAATGTTCTTGAATCAATGAATTACAGAAAATAATTGAAGTTTCATAATTGGATTATAACCCCAGGAGAATATGGAAATGCTGAGCTGGGAAGCTGAAGTAAGGAAAGCATGTCTGTTTTCTTTTTTTTTTTTTATGTGATCACCAGGCAGTAATAGCCATAAATGCTTCACTTATTACCTGTATCATACTGAAACAATAACATGCCTGTGATCCTGCAATAACTGCTATTTGAACAGACTGCTGTGATTCCATGAAGCTTCCATGGACTTGGGTGTCTGTTGGCAGAAATCTTATTTCAGACTAGGTCCTATAATTCCACATTGCTATTGCCTTCATTGTTTTATTCGGGGTTGCCCCCAGAGCTGTGACTAGATACCTTCCAAGAGAACCAGAATCTAGAGGTCTCCACATTCCCTAGAGCTCCTGATGGGGACACAGAAAATACATGCCCAAGACAGAGAAAACCTTTTTAGATCTCTGTCAGTTCAACATCTTTTAAAAATTAGGCTGAAAACATTCCGCCGTTCCTGCCTCTGTTTATAACGAGGCAAATAGAAAAACCTCTGACATAGTTGCAACAATTCTAAGAAATTCCTTCTCCAGCGAACATCTTTTAAAAAAATTAAAGCCTTTGCAGTTTTTAACACAAATCTAGTAGCAACACTTGTCACACAAATAATTCTGGGAAGTTACCAAATACTTGGAATGAAGGACATTGCATGCTACATAGCACAGAGCTCTTGTCGATGCTTGTTTGGAATGGTATGAGAACGTCTAGCGGCTGAACACAATGACATTTTTGTTTTCGTGCTGATAATATTCAATAGCTTTGCCACCAAAGTTGGCCTGCCACTTCCCCTTGCATAGAAACTGCAGGCATGCACTAAGGCTTTTGCCATTAGCTGGAAGCAGTGCCCAGGTTATTCTTGGTTTGGGGAGGGGGTTTGTTAAGCATAGCTGGTATTGTTTTCTTTCAGCAAAGCTTTAGGACAATGTAGTTCTCAAACAGAGCAGAACATTATCTGCGTCATACCTTCAAGGAAAAGGTTAAAGAAACATTTCTGCTACACAAATGTCAGAGCATGAACAGCATGTCTCCATCTCCTCTCAAAAGCTGGTGGCTCCTAAGGAGTATAAACCACATGCCAGTCACAGAACTTCCGTCTCCACTCTCTGCACATGCAAGACAGCAACTGGCTCTGCTCTCCCACTGCTGCCATCAGCTCTCAAAGGATATGAGATCAGAAAGACACACTGAACCTGACACCATGGAATTTAGGAGAACAAACACCAAAAATGCAGACAAATCTAAAACACATGGATAAGCTTCAAAACAGAAGAAATAAAGATAACCAGAACTTGCGTTGCCACTAAAAAAAAACCCAACAAAACACCGCTATGACTTAAAGGACAGCAGTGAAGCAACCTTTATTAAACCAACAGCATTTTAGCCAGCCCCCTCACTGGAAAACAGAAACCAAAAATCAGAGCTTTACAAGACACCTTAAGGGGCTGAAAATTTCAGACTGTCGAGAGATCCATGGTAATGAAAGCCCTTTCACAGAGAACATCTGCATTACAAAAATAGGCACGTCCCATGGACTTATATGGTGGAGAGCCTGTCTGCCCTTTGGACAGTTTCTGGCCATGAGCATTTTCAGACTCAAATGAAGACATGAGTAGCCTCATGAATGGATGGTGATGCCACAGCTAACTGGCTGCACAAAAATATGCTGGAGAAGCAGAGAAAGAAAAAGAACAAGGAAAGACTGGAAACATATATCTCAGCACAGGTTAGAAGAAGCTCATTAACTGTGTTGCCCTCCTATTTCAACATCCCTCCTGCACAGTAAGCAAAACAAGTGGCTGTTATGGTCATGCCCTTCACATTGCTACAGAAAACTCAATATTTCTGAGTTCTCTTTTTAGTTGTGGGGTGTTTTTTTCTTTTTTTCTTTTTCTTTCTTCTTTCTTATTCCACAAGGACTTTAATTAAAATTCATCAGAAGAAATATTTTCAGCAGTACTGTCTGAAAATGCTGCCTCCTCCCATATCTTCCATTAAATCAGGTTCATCCAACTTGAAAGGAGACGAGAAATTCTCACTGACACTCTGTCACACTCCAGTGAAAAGACAGGCACATTCAAAACAGAGGAGAGTGCAGGTGCTCATTTATTACTTTACGTAGATTATTTTTCTGCCTTTCTTCCTGACAATGGGAACGTTCACATCCCAGATGGAGCTCTCTGTAGTGCTGTGGGCATTTGCTGACCTAAAGTTTTGTTTCCCCTGATGAAAGAGACAAGGTAAAAAGAGGATTGCTTCATTGCCTACTGAGGCAGCTTTAATGTTTGTTTCTAACAGTGGAAGACGTTTGGGTATTATTTCAATGGGAATGAATGTACAAATAATTTTTCAACTATATCAGGTAAAGGAGAAAAAAAACCTGTACACATCCATGTCCATATTTACACACTGAAAAAAAGGAATATCCATATAACTGACTGTAAAACTGCAAAGCAACTGATTTTGGAAATGAAGATGTTGTTCAAAGGAAGTACAAGGTCACTGCCTTGCATCACTTCAGACCTAGAAAGTTTCCCAATGTTTCTCACAGCACTGATAAGCCCCATCACCACAAAGATGTCTTCAATGCAAAAATTAACAAATCGTGTCCACAGCATCAGTTTTCTCTGCTTTTATGCCTACATTATGCATCCTTAGCGTTCACCATTTGGCTCCTGATCAAAAGCATTTTGCCTTTAAAAAATTACCCTTCTTTCCCCATCCTGCCCCTCTCAATAAACTTCTAGGAAAAATCCATGATATAAAGAACTTTGGAGAAATCTGCATTCTTCTCATCTAATGCATCAGTGTGTTTTTCTGATTAACATGAGAGGAATATACTCATGTAGTTCCTTCCTTGCTTTCTATCAGCACATTAGTCCAGCAGGGTGCTTGGTCCAGCAGTACACTCTTCTTAGGACTTTGCTTTCCTGATTTTTCCTTGGAATAACAAAGAAAATCCAGGGGAGGGGAAAGGGGGAGGTTTGGGTTTTTTTCTTTTTTTCCCCTCAAGTGCAGACATTTCTTTAGCTCCCATGAAGACTGATCTCTTCAGCAGATTTCACAGCCATTCCCTGTTCTCATGTTACCAGCATACACTGAACCAAAATATCCACCAAGACTTTAAGCAGGAACTACTCCCTGTGATGCCACATGGTTCCTATATGAGCTAATCCCACTGAATGAGTGCTCTCACCTTCATGCCCTCCCAGTCTCTGCTATATCACAGAGCAATGGTGTCAGCTGATATTAATTACAGGAGAGACGGAGGCTGTGGTTCTGTTTGAATTAATATGGAAGACAGAGTGCACACTGCTTTAACATACAGAATGTTACAGAATGCAGTAGATTTATTTACCACTCCAAAGGCTACTTCTTAAAAATTGAGGAGCAGACACAGCCTAATGCTCTGTAAGTCTCAAATAGTTTGGGTTTTGTTTTCACCAGGGTCAGGATGAGAACATCAGTTTACACTGGGTACAAATTTTGTCTGACTTCATTGTGGAACAGATTTACTGCTGAGATTGTTTTGGTATTTTTGGTCCTGAGCTCACTATGGCCATTGTATTTTGGTTAACCTTTATTTTTATCTATAGTTCACAGTATTTTCAATTATTTTTATTTAACTTTTTAATGCAGTAAGAAACAGGAAAGGAAGAGAATTTACCTTCCCAAACCCTTCATTCCATCAGTTTTCATATAATATAATAAATATTATAATACAATATAGTCTTGTTATTTAAGCAAAATAAAAGGAAAATAAAAATAGACAGGAATGTATAACTCTTGCTGCCTTAACACATGGCAGGATTGATGATTATGAACTTGCTGTAAGGCTTGGTCTAATGGAAATGTTGTACTTGTTGCAGCTATTAACAAGACAACCTGTCCTGAAAGGCCCCTTGAACCCCTCTGAAACCTCAATGAACTCAGCCTTTTTCTGTGAGGGCAAAAGGAATGCACACAGTTCATTCCAAAAATAGTCTAGAATTTAAGTAAATTAATATGTGACTTTTCAATTGATAACCTCAGTTTCATTAGCCTTGGGACTAACCCTTTAGTAGAACCTAAACAGTGACAGCCTGGATATTTATTCAGGTGTTCCATGAGACAAAACCAAGGACATTCAAAATTAAATGAGAGGCTAAAACTTCACACTTAGTGGATTGTCAAAGAGTCAATCAGGATACCTTCAG
>VZRH01005486.1:1615181-1675770 GCA_013397555.1 Urocynchramus pylzowi | reverse complement strand
TTTTTTTTTTTTTAATTAAATAGGGCCTTTAATTTTCCCTTGGAACACAAAATACTCAAATTGACTGAATCAAGATGGACAGAGATTATCTTTTGAATACATGTCAATGTTTTTACTGTGAAATGCAGAAAGCTTAGGTTTTAGCCAAATGGTGGAGTTTTAAACTAGCTTTTCAAAATTACTTGGGGCAAGGGGAAGCAAGAGATATAAAAAACTCTTTTCCCAAATTTTCTTTCCCTTCTGCAAAGCTTATTTACCTTTTAAAAAATTTTGGACCTAAATCATCTTTGGTGCAAAAATGTATGAATAAACAGAAATATCAAAATCTTGAGAAGCAGACTGACTTCTTAAAATTAAATATGTTTTAAAAAAATCATAAAGCTCAGATATTTAGTCTGTGCATGAGATTTCTTTCAACTTATCTTCACCAGGATGCAGTTAGGAAGAGCAGGATGAGTCTAGTATAATAATAAGGCACTAATTCACCTGTGTACATTTTTAAGAACATCGTAGAATTCTTGTGGGTGAAATATAAGGCAATGCATGAAAACTAAAATGACAGATTATGACTATTTCAAAAATAATAATTTATGTTTTGCTTGTAAAATGACACACCATGCAAATTTTCCTGTCTATAATGTTACATTTTAAGGCTGATTATCTTCCCTTTTGATGAAAAGCATATTGTTACTGGACAGATACACATACAATGGTGTATACCACTGCACTAGCAGAGAGTGTGTACCTCCAAGAAATAAATTATAACTATGTGATACTTACTATTATCATTATGCAGTATGCAAGTATTTAAATTTTAGACTAGTAAGTTCTGATGACCAATATAATCACAGATAAGTATAAAGCCTCTTTTTTTAAGAACCTCAGAAAAGGTTAAGAAAGGCCAAGGTCCATTTTAGGCAGCTCCTTTACTCAGTGTTTATGAAAATCCAGAAGATTATGCATACACAAAAGAACAACAGATTCTTGCTTGCTTTAACATTTTTACTCTTTTTTAATATAACTTTTGAAAGAGTTATTGTATAGAGTCCCAAAAGATACAGTGCAACCTAATAGCTCCCTGCTGCAAAAGCGAATTTGATGAAATTCTGCTGGACACATGTTAAACCAACTACTGAGGATCAGAACCACACAAAAAGAAAAATCTTCCAGTAGCAATTTTTTTTTCATTTACTCAGCTACTGTACAGCCTATGATGACTTGTTTTCCTTTGGTTATATGAACAGTTTGACAGATTACTGTGACAAGGTTACTCTCAAATTGATAAAAGGTTTGATAGTGTCGGAACATTTGTCAGAAATGTCTCACATCACGTGTAATGGACTCTGCACTTCAAGCATCAATGGTACTCCAGTCTGCTGTTTTCTGTTTAGTGTGCAATGCACACCAACAAAAACACACAGCAGAAAGAGAGAAAAGCAGGCAAGATTCATCAAAGCAGCCCTGTACTTAATCAAACAATTCTGATTAAAGGGGTTTTGCTTCCTTAACCCACCTCACAAAATGAAATTAAATGAAAAACTTTACACGTGACTTGAAGGCTGGCCTCCATATGGGACTGAACCTGAAAATGGGAGGGGCTATGATAATGTACATAAACATAAGTGTTTACAGCATTTCCTGTACTTCTGACAGGGAAATATTGTCAGTTTAGAACATTATTCCTCAGCCTGCCAAATGTGAGACATAAGAAATGATAGTTGCACTGCTAGCAGCCTTGTCCCATGCTAGAGCAGAGGAAATGGGTTCAGAAGGGCTCATTTCAGGCACTGGCAGCTAGCCTATGGGAACCAGTGGGCTGGACATAAGCCAGCTTTGGTGAATACTTCCCTTAAATACAGCTCTCCAAAAAAATTGTACTACAAAATAATAATATGGTTTATGGATTGGAATTAAGGTTTTCAGTTCACATTTTGCAGCAAATGATGCTAATATTAGGCTATGCAGGAAGCCTAGGAGCCAGCACCTTCTGCTCATTTGTAAATACCTGTTCACATGAAGACTTTAATGCCTGGTGAAGCCCCAGCCACGTAAGCTAAAGAGAGCTCTACAGAGGACAACATTTCTGAGCAGAAAAATCCCTTTTGTTCATATAGCAGCAGACTGTTTGGTTTGGTTTTAGTGAGTTTTTTGGGGAGAAGGGATGGGTTTGAGGGTTTTTTTGGGAGTGGGGACAGGTGAAGACATAAGAGCTTTGGACCTTTATCTACCTCTACTGTGTAACCACCTACAAAAGTAAAGAAAATATCTTGCAATGTATTACTTAAAATCTACACATTGTTGTCATGAACAAGAGTGTCTGAGATTGCTTAAAAAAATCACTGGCAAGGGTATGAGCAAAAGTCAGATTTAAGCATTTCTCAGATCATACTACAGCCTGGAAAGCAGTGGGGGGGAATGCACCACCACAGTGGCCAGTGCAAATTCTTGTATTTTCATATGTTTAAGTTTCTCTACATTGTTTTTCTCTTCTGCCTTGATAAATTCTTTTAACTTTCTGAAAAAAAGAGTCATAAGAACTATCTGGTTTCTCCTCACTGACATTCAGCCAAAGGATAGAAAAATCAGCAAAATGAGTGTCAGCATTTTTCTTAAAGAGCATCTGTTCACACAGGAACCTCATGACAGCAAGACAAAGCCCTCTAATCTTGTATCAGATGAAGTTTAGTGGAGCACATTAAAAATGTTGCCACAGTGCTAAAAGGAAGCTCTGAGATACTTGATTTGCACTTCCCATACGCAGACCAGGGGTAGGGACACACTCTCTGAACTTCATGATTCAAGTATCACTGCTCACACCACTGCCTCACACCACGAAGGCAGCACTTAAGCACCAAAGCTGTGAGGCTCCTTTAGGAATAGTTAGTTCAGTCCTGATCAGCTGAAAGCATTCATGTGAACTGGAGAAGGGTCAGACTGCAAGAAGATGTACCTCAAAACAGCTTTTTGAATCCCAGCAGACTACAGTCAATTTATACCTACTGAGGATCTGGCCCTTGAACTGGGATTATCTGTGACTGTCACATGTAGAAATGAATGTAGTCAGTGTATGTCAATGAATGTAGTTTGTACAAATGTTGGACAGGTACACTCACATTTCAGCTTGCATGAAATATGAAACATCACCAGCACACTATTCTCCTGTGAGCAATGAGTCAGTTCTACCCACAGAAGCTTTAATAGCAGAAAGTCACAGGGAAGAGCTTCAAGTTCACTCAAGTCCAGATATCACTTCAGTAAGGCTGCTAACTCCAATCCTGGCCAGTCACGCCCCCATAAAGAGTACTCAGGGAAGTCTTGCAGGATTTTAAATCAAAATCAAGAAAGGCAGAATCATTAAATTGTAAAAACCCACCGAATTGCTACTCCTTCGTACAGTAGGGTATAGAGAGAACAGTGTTTTCCTAATGTGAGCTGTAAAGTGGTATTTTCACAATTTATTTGTATTTACTTTGATACTGCACGGCAGTTCTACATCATAACAAGAGCGGATTTTTATTTTTCAAATTTCTCCTTGAGCTTATTTCAATGCAAAAAAAATGTGCTATGCTAAATTCCACCATGGTGATCTCTGGCTGGAACCTCAAACTCCACTCCCACATGTCAACAATAATAATCAAGACTTTGGAATTTCAATCAGGTTGTCATTTCATATTGCCCACTACATTAAGTCAAGAGAAGAAGGGTAGAAGAGTGCAGCGTTTTAGGAATCAATTCTTTTGATGATGCACGAGGAGCAAAGAGCTCCTTTATGCCACCTCTTTGGTTTCAACACAAATAAAACCCAATAAAACAATCTTTATCAGTACAGTCTGCAACTATGACTCTCAAGATAAATAGGGAGGTAGAAGGTGCCACTTTCTACAGCATCATTTTTCAGTGTAGTTAATTAGATGTTAATTATATGGCCATAAGGACACCTTCAGTAGGTTTCATACTTCTCAATCTTTGAGCCCGGCAACGAGACACAGCAATCATAAAATGTGATAAATGATTGAGGGAGGAACACCCGTGTTGTGTTGTGCGCTGGGTTGTGATTCACAGATCATAATAACTATAAAATCTGTCATTAGGGAGGTTTTCCTGCCACACAAATTCTCCTTTTAACATAAGAAATCAACCAGATAGAGCAAACAGAAGCCAATGTGAAGGCCCTCACCTCTCTCCCCCTAAACTCATTACCTGAAGGTTTCTAGCAGGCATTAATTAGACAATCAACTAAAGGAAAAACAGTCAACCTTCAAGTGCAGGAGGCTTTTGATGCCTTTTGGGGGCCAGACAAGTGTAAGCAGGAAGGCCAGCTCTGCCATCTCCCCACAAAAGACACCGAGTGTTTTACGGGCACTTACGGCTGGCACAGCTTGATAAGGTCCTGGTCGGTGGTGCCGGGTGGAAGGCCTCGAATGTACAGGTTGGTTTTACTCAACTGCTCTCCGCTGCTGTTGTTGCTGCTGTTGTTGCTGCTGTTTGTGCTGGGGCTGGGAGGAGCCATGGGGTGGGGAGCTGGTGCATAGGACTGCTGGAAACAGAGCAAAACAAAAAGGCTGTTAGTGGAACAGGCAAAATAGCGTGGCAGAAGCGTGTGCGTCACCTGGGTAAATCCAGAACTATGCTGTGCTTGTCCTGCCCTCCCTGACCACTTCCAGCTGCCCACTCCTATGGCACCTCTACCCACTCCCAGCCAGCAATGCCTTGCAAATGCAAAACAGGACCAACCAACATTTTGGGTTCAGCCATAGCTATGAAATGCACTATTCTACTATACTTTTAAATTTGGAATTAAAGTAGCTAGATCACAAAAGAAAGCTCTGAAATGACAGATACTCAAGGAGTAACTAGCATTAAAGAAAGAAATTAAACACAATCTGCTCTAAGAGTATGCTAAAACACAAATAAGAATATCTAGCCAAAGGTACAGAAGCTGGTGCCAGAAGCCGAGTTAGTCTTTTCTAAACATGAGGGGTACCCAGTACACACACAGTCAGGTGGCAGAGGGTTGGCTAGTCTGGGAGAGGAAAAAAATTCCAAAGCAGCCTGAAAACACTCTGTTGTTACGGATGTCTTTCGCAATAGAGAAACAAGGTTTGGAAAAGTCGATCAGGCCAAGACCTTCTGCTCTCAAAATCATACCCACTTCTGAACAACCACAAACCACACACAGCAACTGGGAAATATTGCTTAAGAAGGGAGGCATTCTCACAGGGAAAAACAGTATTCTCCCCAAACTCACTGGTAAATACATGCTGTGAAAAAAGACACCCACATGCTAGAAAAATTACCTAAACATCTCTGATCTGAGGCAACAACGGAGAATTTCAATTGCTGCAACCATCCCTGGCTCTCTGACCACTGGAGTATTTACTCACAGCAGAGGGTGCTTGCCAGGAGAACAATGGAGCAATTGGAGGGAGGAGACCATCCTGTCACCACTGTGACCTATGCAGAAAAGCTGAAATCTAGGGAAGAACTTGCAGGAGCTGGAGGATCCTGAGGACCGAGCTCCAGATGGGCAGCCAGGGGAACTGGAGTCAGGAATGTAACTGCCCACTCAGAGGGAGAAAATCCCATTTCCACAACACAATCAGCACACTCTGCTAGCTTTATGTGTAGTGACAACAGCAGGTAAATGTTGGACCAATGCTAAGTTAACCATGCTATTATAATGGGCTAATAAAAGCAAAACATCTGCAATTTTCATTACAGCAGCAATGACACTTCAGTGACTTCTAATATGCTTGTTCTACTTTTAGGCCTTGAACAGAGAAAATATTTAAGTCTGTGAGTAATTCTGATCACGCTAATCAACTGCCCCTTTAATGTCAGTAGCTCTACTTTAGTGCTTATAATTATGCATACACTAAATCACAGTCTTGGTAGATGGATTTCTAAATTAGTAGCTCTAAACTCTTTCAAACAAGTCCCTTTGTTTAGTGCCTTATTTAGTAGGAAAAAAAGTCAGAAACTATAAGGGGAGCATCAATGACAGGAGATGATCATACATTTCAATGAAATGAAATGAAATGCCACACTTGCACCGATGCTTTTCCTCCTGGCCTCCTCCTTCCTTCTTCCCAGTTTCTCCCATCTAAACCAGGAGAAAGGGAACACAGCTCCAAGTGTCAAGACATCAAGACATCAGATTCCTCTGCAATCTCACCTGGTTGTAATGTGACTCAAGTAGGAGCCATTAAAAGAAAAAATACTGGTTTTTAGTGTGATCACCATGCTATCAAGTAATGACATTCACTCTCATCTCCAGTAAAATAGAAAGGGCAATGAGCTCCCTTCCCCAAGTCTCTGCACAGATACTTTTGCTGACAATCAAAAGCACTTAATGCATACAGATCGTATTTCTCTGCACACACATTTTATCACTGGGTAATCCTCACCCACTCGAGCTTCAATGTCATTCCCAGAAATAGAGAGCTGAAGCAGCAGCCTTGAGTACCAGCACAGGCAACCACCTCAACTGAGCCCCAACACTGGGGACAGGTCTTGGAAATCAGCTCCATGCCATGACCCAGCTGGATAACACTACAGGCAACACTAACTTGCATTAAATACATAGGCATCTAAATATTATCATATCCTGTCTGAAAGCATATTTAAATCTCTGTGCACTGCAGGGCCATGGAAGAAGCAGGTATGACTGTGTATAACATGTTGGACTTTAATATATCAAGAGCTGAGGAAATATCTCATGGTAATCTTGCACATTTTGAGCATTGCTAAGGTCAAATAAAAAGACAAACAGAGGTTGAGGTTACATTCTTACTGCTCTACCCTACACCTCCCAGATTACCATGCACACTAAATGCACGTAAATGACGTAAAGCAGTGAAAGATCTTCCCATAAGCCAATGAAGTGCTATGTACTTTAATTATTAATTGTTATTATTATAGATGTCTTAGCAGGGGATAATGAGTAAATGTCCTATTCTCACACCAACCTAATAAGCAAGGAAAAAAAAAAAAAAAGTGGAAATTTACCTTTGAAATACAAAGAGCAATTTTCATTCTATTATAAGATCTTTATCCGCACACAGAGGAAAACACTGGGGGCCTAATTCTAATTTAAGCTTAAGACATTTTATCCCTCTCAGCCAGCTGAAAGGGGAGGGATGTACAAGTGAACACAAAATACATTTACACCAATTTTGAGGCTACAGCTATTAAAAAAATAGAAACAATGTCCTCGGCATACAGAGAATGAGGCCATATGACAGGCTGTCCCTCAAGCAGGAGCTGCTCAGACAACAGGCACACATGGATGCCTGGGTTCACAGCAGTATCCTCAGAGATGCTTTAAGGGTGGGCAGAGAGGCAGCCACACTCCACTTTAGGGGATGCTGATCTTCTCAGCCCAGCAAACACTGCTACACTCCAAACCCTCCTCACTAATAAAACTCAGCTACAGCAGCCCACAATAATTTCCATGCGTATCCAATACCCCAGAATACCATCTGCAGAAAGATTACAAAATTGCCTGTACTGAGGCTGATGACATCTTCTGGCTGGTTTCCAGACTAAAAGCTTCAGGTCAGAAGAAAGCTTCCCGTTCTTGTTTCCTGAGCTGCTGAGTGTATGACTGATAGCAGAAGTATGCGCTGTGCCTCTAAATGAGCAAAGGATCTGGTTTGGTAATCTCCAAGTAATTGGAGACTGAAAGAAATGACTGGCAACCTAATGATGATCCCAGATATGCACCACTTGGTACAGGATCCGGGACGATGCCAAAGTGGGGCACTGTCTGGGGAGCCACCTGCACACGTGGTAGCAGGAAATCTGTACCTTGTTCTGATGTTGGACCCCTCCATGGCTGGGGGAAAAGCAACTAACTTCTCTGCCTCGAGAGCCAGAAGGAACATGCACCACTGCCTAGACTGGTTCAAAACACCCTGACACCAGCTGTAGAAACCTGGAAAAGAGGTTTTGCCACCACAACCAAGTACAGGACCTACACCTCTAGAAAAAAAAAAAAAAGCAAGCAAAATCTAAATGTTTCACTTCAAAAGAGAGCTGGAATTCAGAGCTGGTTTTGCCATTAATTTTTCACATAACCAATGCAACCTACTCATTTTTCAATTCTCATGCTTCATTATTCAGTGGAGAGTGTGAGGGGAATGAACAGGTTTGTAGATCATTCCAAGCAGCTTATTAATTTAGCATGGATGGCTAATAGGATTTGTTTTCATCTTTGAAAAATGAATGAAATTTCTCCTTTTTCATTATTTAAAAGTGAAAAAATTAATGTGCTAATTCTTATCCATTCTCAGGAATGCACCCTTCTACTTAAACCCTACAGTTCAATTCTTTGTTTCAAAGTGTCCGGTGAAACGGCACACAGCTAAGCATGAATAATGGGATACACCTTGGTCCTTCTAAGTAAATAACCCAGAAATGTTCAACCAGAAGCCTCTCGGATATTAAATGAACAACGTTCCTCCTACCAACATCCAACCTCCTTACACAAGAACAGTATTTATCTTTCCATGGCAACCAAGTACTCTTAGGTAGTTTTTCACTAGTTGCAAGCTTAGACTAAAGCATTTTCTTTCCAAAGCAAAACACTACTTAAAAAGACAAATTTCAAATATTTTTCACATACAATTCCTTTTGGATGGGAATCACAGGCCCCAGATGCCAAGTTGTAGAGTCTGCTTTATTAGCAGCAGCTGGCTCCTTGGCAGGCTTCTGAGGCGGTCGGGCTTGTGGTTTTGGAGTGGCCTCAGAGCCTAGGATGCAGCTGGACAGCCATGCTAATGGACTAGCCAATTTGTTTGCAGTCACCTTTGGCTATCCCAGATTTGTACTCTTTTATCCACTTGAAAGGGAGGTCTTGGAAAGAGTCCCTATTAACACCGATATGTTGACTTTTCCTATCATAGTCCATATTTTATATGAAAAAAATGAGTATGACACGCAGTCCTACATTAAAACATGTGTTATTTAAGCAATTGTGAACACACACTATCCATTTCACTCTGAATGGAGTGTTTTCCAGCTGCTAGATTCATCTAAGTGCCCAATTACAACGCAATTCCCTTCTCTCCCAATTGAGAAAAATAAAATAAGACAAAGTAAATACAAATAAATTGTGAAAATACCACTTTACAGCTCACATTAGGAAAACACTGTTCTCTCTATACCCTACTGTACGAAGGAGTAATTTTTGTGAGCTGGAGAGTTCTTACTAGTCAATTATAGAGAAGATGAGAGGATGCCACCAACTTTTAGTCTGTCGATGGGATTTTGGAGCTGAGTGAACAGAAAATCTCCTATTAAGCAGAAGACAATCATCACAGTTGAGGAGAAATGAGAGCAGTAAGGGAAATACAGGGAAAAAAAACATAGATCAAAGTAACAGCAACTCTCCTGCCTTTGGTTTGCTTCCTCAGTGAGGAACAGCACCAGAAGGTAAGCTGTATTTCCCATCCATAGACAGGTGGAACAGAAAAGTGAATAAAAGATGAACATTTAAGCGGGCAACACAGACACCTCATGTATTTTAGAAAGGCTGCTGTCAAGGGAACTCCAGTTATAATTTTCTTCCCAAGTCTGTAGGGCATTCAGTGCTCTTGCAGAATCCAGCCATGACTATTGCCTATCTCCCATCTGGCCAATAAAGGCCTGGAAGACAGAGCTTCTTTTGGATTCTTCTCTACATTTATAAGAGAAAATAAACAGATGTAAAAAGAGTCTGAGTTTTCTAACCCCTCTGCACAGTAACAAAGCTTCCTAGACTGTTTCTGTAGAAGCACCAACTCACCTCTTGGCAGCATTTTCAATTTGTAAAGGAATGGCATGTGAAAACGTGAGTAAACTCAGAAGATGAACACAGACAATAAGGTTCAAAGTCTATTCCCTCACAGTTCTTTCAATCAAGAAAACCAGAACACACCTCAAGAGGATTTTGATTTCTCTGAATTCCTTCCAAGACCTTTAAAAGTGATTTGCTGGATACAAGAAGCCCAGTGAGTGATAGCTGCTGGGTTATACTCTCTGTAGTGCAAAATCACTGCGCTACTCCAAGCAAGTCATTTAAGTTCCTTACATCTCAGTTTACTAATCTGTAATGATTCTTCCTTACCTTCCTAAGGCATATATAATGCTCTGTGATTACTGGATGAAAAACACTACTAGGGATTGCAATATTACTTAAAGATGGAGAAAATATTATTAAAGTCTAACTTAATAACTAGAGCTAAACCTAATTCTTTTGCAGATAAAAATGATTTCTGCATACAATTGTTTTGCTATTCTGTATCTAAACTGAATGAATGAAATAATTTAAAATAATAAAATACCAATTAAATTCATTTTCTCATTAATATTTTTTTTAATTTAAAAACAAATTTAGAATTATGTGTTCACAGGGCTATTGCGATTGTAATGTATGTATAGAACTCACTTTATTCCAAATGATATCTTTATTACATGGGAAAAAGGTGTAATTGCGTTTTGCCTGCCCTTTCATTTCACACAGGAAAAAAAAAAAAGGTCACTTGGGGAAAATGGAAATTATGAAAAAAGCCCCAACCTAGCCCTCCAACAGACACAGCAGTCATTCAACAGTCAGACTGAAATTGGGATCTGATGGATCAGTAAAATAATTTGAGATCTTTGCTTTACAAAGCTGTTGAAATCAATAGGCTAAATACTCCTGAGGCTTACAATTCCCTTGAACCTGGCACAAAGCATTAAAGATCTATAGAATGAAAGCCCAGGCAAAATTTGACTCAATTTTCTGTATTCAAAAATAATTCTCTTCCAAGCCATGACTGTGCAGATTTTAGCATTTTATAAATATTTACCAGTAGAAAATACAGAGAAATCAAGGCATCCACAGGAAGAGGAAGAAGTTATTTATTGGACATTACCCCATGAAGTAGGTCTCATGTTATACAGTTTTCTGAATTAAAACCAACCAATGAAGCAAAGAAAAAGCTCCAGCAATTCACTGTTATGGCTATCTCCAGGAGCACTGAGAGTTTAGCAGTCATTAGCCAGTGTGACACACACTAGAAGCCTGAAAATCTTCTCACTAATCATAGTATCTCCTATTTCCAGTAAGACAGACTGAAATAGTCTGCACTACCACCATTATCAACAGGAAATTTCAAAAGCTAATTGGTCAGGTGTAAAGTAGCTTATTTTGAAGTATGATGAAGTGGAAATAAAAAAGTGCATTAGAGAACATTTCATTAGGAGAGTCTGAAGATCATCTCACCTGAGGATGAACGGACCCCAGCAAAAACCAGTTCAAGACGGGGGAATGGCACAGAAATAAGAAGCATTGTTTGCAGATGGAGAATACCCTGGCCATCACTGCCTGCCTGGGTTTTGGTCACTGAATAGATGTAATAGATGTTGCAGAGCTGCCAGCTCCAGCTCTTCACCTTCTCCTGCCCACATATTGTTATACCACAGATGGAGCTACTCATCCCTCATAAGCAATTTCCTGTTAATCCACAGACTACCTGTAGTTTGGGTCTAAAACATGGTGACTTCTCTGAACGTAGGGCTTCTTGCATCCAGCCAGGAGGGCAAAATTTAGTCCCTAGCATTAAAAAGCCAAAAACTAGCAATAAGAGCTGTGTCATCAAATAAATATTTTCCAGAGTGGAAAATAACCTTCACAGCCTTGTCTCCTCCCACTTATTTCATGGCAGGAGGCTCCCATGACAGAATATTCCTGAGACATTATTTATTTCTCCACAAGGGAGAAGAAGAATTCTTTCTATAGATAAAGTATTTTGGCACTTTGGCAAACTCGTAAACAATAGCCTATATCCTTTGACATAAATTACTGTTATTGCTTCATTATCCAATCCATTCATATTTTATTGATGCACTGAGACTAAATGTGAACAGACTTTAGATTTTAAAATTACTAAATCTGGGCAATCTGGACAATAAAACATTGCAATTCCTCTAATAAGAATATTTTAGAGCACACATCAAAATATGATGGCAATTACTGTTTGTGATACAACAACTCTGTGGTTTAAAAAAAAAAAGAAGGGAGGGGGAAATAACAAATTCAAGAAGTTATTGTTTGTGTTTACATTTCCACATAGCCAGTAGTTTTGGGGCTACAATGAGCCCCATTTGAAGGTTTAAGAATAAAAATGCAGACCAAGAGGCCGATACTTAACTTTACAAATGTTTGCAAGAACAAACACATATTTGGTTCTGAGAAACTCAATTTACTCTCTGGGTATTTGTTTACATGTGGCAGACTAAAAGCATCTTGGAAATGAGATGCAGCAGGCACGTGCTGCTTTGCATTGCTCTTCTGCACACAGTACCAGCATCAACACTACTGTGAGAACCTGGCTACAAAAAAAGCCCCCCACACAAATCTGAATTTACAGCATAGAATGAAACTAAATGTCAATATCATCTCTTTCCTCTCCACTTGCGAATTTGGCTAGCAGAGATCAGAAGCAGATGTGTTTTCATTCTGCAGCAAGAAAGCCCAACCAAAAAGGTTTTCCAAGATCCAACCAAGTTTAATCTTTCTTATAGAAGAATTAAGCAGGAAATCTGCCACTGTTGACATAAGCACTGTTGGAATGGAGGATTCAGGGATGGCAGAGCTCCCCAGGAATGTTGCTCATCATCTCCCCATGCTACCACAGTGATATTTTGTAGAAGTGCATGGGGAAGCTCTGCCTCCTCCACCCAGTATATATAAAGATGAGTTGTGCCTCCTGTCCTGTGGCCAAAAGAATCCATGGAACGCAGAGTTTGGGAAAGGCTTTTCCTTTCCACAACAGCGTGGCATCATCACCACAGAATTTGGGGCATTTCACACTAGCCAGAGTTCATGTTTTCTTTGAGACCCCTCAAGCTACAGTAACACACTGGTCCCAGGCAGGGTGCCAGAGGATGCCCGCAGAAGATATGAGCCGTCACAAACCTCACCACATTTTTGCTTCCAGTGCAAACTCACCCAGCACATTCATCACAGAAAACAGCTTTTAAAAAATTGCCCACACAAGTCATTACAGTTCATACATAACTCCTCACTTAGGAAGAAGAGGACACAACCAACCTTGTAAGACCAATGTATGTAATATCATTTATAGGAGAGCTAGAAAACCTTCCCAAGAGTAAGCTGATATAGTGGGGGTAAGAATTTAAGTTAGGTTAAAATTAAGGTGTCAGCCTCTGGACATAGCTGACCAATGTGGTGCCAGTCACCTTCATGCTTCTGACAGTCCTGAGTACTGTACCTATAAAAGGCTAAGGGAGACAGGGAAGCTGGGGTAGGGCTCACTGCAGGGCTCACTGGGGGTGTGAAACCCCACGTTAAGAACCTCTCTGTCCCATTCCAGATACTCCTCTACATTCTTAAAACCAATTGACTGTAAGAGAGGGAACTTCATAATGAAGTCACCAATATACAGGACCTGAGATACTGTTTGGGCCCATGGAAAGACTGAAGGAATGGGACGCTGCAAGCCTTAACTTGGTGAGGAGGTGGATTCCAGATCTTCTCTAGGTCAAAATGCGCTTTGAACATCACATGGCTGGCATCCCAGAAGCACACAAAACATTATGAACATGGGAAGGGGAGCAAGATATGCCAGGAACATTCTGGGATGTCAACTATGAGCTTTAAATCATTTGCTATAGAAGATGAATAAGCACTCTCAACTTGGTTACTGCAGATTCTGATACCTTATCAAATCTCCATTTTCTTTAGATTTCATATGGCAGACTTGGGAGGTAGTATGGGAAAAGCTGTTTAATTTTATTTGATTTAACAAGTATCTAATATAACTTACAATTAAAACATCTTCCAGACATCAATCAAATTCACTTGAGGCAAAATCTACTAAATAAACTGAATAATTAATGCAAAAAAAATAGAGAACTTCTTTATGCTATCTTTGGAATTTTCAGAATTAAACACAATTTATTTACAGACTTTTTCTTTTCCTTAAAATTCAGTTTTCTGTAGATTCTCTTGATTTTGAGAATGAACTTACTTAAGCATGCTGAGAGTAAGTACAAAACCCCAACACTACTGTCTTTTTGAATCTGTGAAACAAAATATTGCCATACTTTTGTTTCCACTCATATTCTTCCAAGGAAGCCATACATTCCTTAGGTTGAATTGAAGTCTGAGCACTAAACTCTCAAGATACACCCTATATTCTCACCAAATGCAGACTGAGGCAAAGGTGCTAATTGATCAGCCCACTCACAGGGATATTTGGCCACCTGTCTAAGTAGATGCCACAGCAGTTAATGTCCAGCATGCACTTTGTTGCCATGACTTGAGGTCCTGGAACCACAGGACTACTGAATGATGGAAATTTTGTAATACTCAAAGTCACTGAAAGATGACAACTATTTTTTTTTTGCAACTAGTGAGATTCTGGCATGTTTTTCCTAGAAGGCAAATAAAAACTATCAAGCTTTTTTTGAGAGGTAAAATAACTTCAGAATGCCAAATTGGCTTCAAAAACAGTGAACGCGAATATAGATAATCCTGACCTGCTGCTTAGATATGCAAAAGACCCATCACTTTTAAAATTGCAATCCAGTATTATGCAGTAAGTCCTTTCCATCTAATTCCTACTTCTTTCTTCAATGTTTCCCCTACCTCTGATTTTAAGCAGTTTTCAGAGCCAGGGGGGTGGAAATTTAAAGTATCTACATTTACTATGGTGTAAATTCTAAGTCTCTTCCCATTTCTTCAACAACAGATTGTACCCCTCTGCTTGTCCAAAGTTTCAAATGTCATTTGACTCATGCACTCAGAAATGATGACTCAATTAAAATATCCACACAAAACTAACTTTCAGTTTGCTAAAGGCAACCTATTCTCTTTTTTTCTGATACGCTTAGGATGTCTCATAGTGCAGAAATTTGACTTCAACGCAACAACTTGCTTTTTCTCAGTTCCCCAAAATCATCACTATTTTCTGCTAAATGTTGTGGCACGATGAGCCAAGTGTCGTGCTAACAGACACAGACTCAGCTGAAGATGCTCTGCCTAAACCATTTTGGGCTCTGTGCCATGTGCTTTTTCCATACTGCACAAAGTAACAATACGAAGAACCTGAACTTCTGTGCTCAGAGGTGAAGAGCTTTGCAATGTGGGGACGCAGCTGCTTCGTTACGCATCTGTGTAAAACCCAACGCACCACTAATTGGGATAATGAGGTACTCCTGCTGCAAGCAATAGGAATTCAGAGTAACAGGGTACATATGTTGAATTCCTGAAACAAGTCACCATCTCTGTTTACTGTTTTTCATCCAAATGATATATTTCCTGATAAACAAAAGCTTAAATGTCCTTCTGCACTGCAACATTGCCTCCAATATCGTCTGTTAGCTTTCTGGCTTTTTGACCTTTTAATATTCTTCATTCACGCATGATTTATTTTTTAAGTCGGCATTTTTTTTCCTCTGGAAAGAATATATATTTGAAGTAATTTCAAATGTTAAGTCAGGATAAGCAAAGGAAGAAAGAAAATCTCCTTAGTACATTTTCTTAATAAATGTTGTACCATGCTTTAGAATAGAAGCTTGAAGAATTATGGCATGTAATAATAAGGTTTATATTTCAAATCAAATACATATAAATATTCTAAGTCTTAATACCACTTAATGCCTTTGTCATAGACTCATATGCACAAAATGTTGTGGGGGGAAAAAAAAGTTCAAATCTAAGATGAAAAATTATTTACATTATAAAAACCAAACCAGAATGGGGAAAAGTGGTAACTACAATACTTCTAGCAAGTATTACAACTTTTGTAATAATAACACACAGCGTTACCAGCTGGAGCAGAAAGATAAATTTGTTAGGAATACCAGCTTGTCTACAGGAGTGTTGGCAGCAAAAGGAAGACTAAAGAAAAGATGTGCCCACTGCTCAATAGGACAGGGAACAAGTGACAAAGGCCAGATGAAAGCACTTGGTGTTTTCTTTGCCTCAGACTCCACTGGCAAGGTCTGCTGCCAGTCCTCTTGGCTGTCTTCCCCTAGTAGTAGGGCCTGGGGTGAGAAGTGCTGCTGAGGAAGAGGAGAATTAAGTTAGAAACTACTGCAGGAAGCCAGTGAGAGGTTACTGAACACAAACTGTAAGGGAGCTGGCTGGTGTCAGCTAGAGGCTGCTCTTCCTTTTCTCTGAAAGGCCATAGCAGCTCTTCAGAAGAGGGAGGATTGGAGGATCAGGCTGGCCACAGCCTAGGATAACTAAAGACAAAAGCCTCATATGTGCTGAGTGTAAGCCTGTGAGGGACAAGAGTATCTGCAGGGATGAGCAAGGGCAGTCAAGAATTGGCCACCTTGCTCAACTCCTGCACTGGGACAAGCAGCTCCACAGATCAGGGGAGAGTGGTAGATGTTGCTTGCCTTGACTTTAGCAAGGTTTGCAATGTGGCACTGTCACAACAAGCTGGAGGACAGGAGGGAGTGCACCCTCACCAACACTGCAAGTAACACCGAGGTGGGGGAAGTGGTTGGACAACTAGAGATAAGGGCTGTCTGAAAATGTTATTATCAGTATATCCAATGCTATAAGAAAGAACTACTCAGCACAAAACTCCTTCACCTCACACATTATGTATGCTAAAAGCTCTCCAAGTTTACTTACAGAACAAATGACTACTAAGTGACTTGTGCAGGTACATCCTATAATCAAATTCAACTGCACAAAAAGGATTTACTAAAACTGAGACATCTGAACTTTATTCCTTTGCTATGCTTTGACCTCAAATTTAGTTCATTTGCTAAAGTCATTATTAAACAACAATGTTCCACACAGATTTCAACAGCAGTAGTATTTACATTAATGCAATATCCCTGGATTAAAGGAATTAGAAATACTTAATATCCTATTCCTCAGCTTCTTTGAAGATCTACAGTGTAGACTAAGGAAACACTCTCTAAGAAAAAGCAGCACTAATTTAATGGCAGTCTGGTTCTCAATCATTTGAAATTAAATAAACTGAAAAGTCTTTAAAAATCCCTGAGACTAAAAGTTACACAATTAATGCCACTACCAGTTGCCATCAGATAATCACAGTTCAGACTGGGTAAGATTTTAAATTACATGTATCCATAGTTATAATAAATTGATTTTTTTTCCTTTTTTTTTTTTAATCATCTTCTTAAAATGGTGCAGGGAATCTGACTCCCTCAGCCATATCAAGGCATAGGTCCCAGTGGGCAGTATACTTGGTCCAGGTACTCAGAGTATCTAGGCTCAATGTCAGACACAAAGGGTCACACACAATCCATCTAAAGGGCTAACTTCAACTTAAGCCTCAGGTTTGGGGAATTTGATCCAAGAAAACTTGAAAAACATCTCCAACAGGACACTGAAAGACAGCAGCAAAATACTGCAGGTCTTCCACATGGGTCTGAGGACAACTGCAGGATTGAGTCCTAGTTACAATGAACCAACTATCACTAAATCCAGCAAAGCCTGGGGTCTTGTGGAAAGCACAACATATCTAATCAAGTGTTTAATTGACCACGTGCCAATTACTGCTCACACAGGATCCAAATTCAGGCTCATGAAGAATTCCAATGTTTCCTAAATTCTGACTCTTTGACTATATAATCTTAACTTCCCATGACAGAATTAGCAAAGCATGATAAAAGGAGCTGAGACTTAAGTTTCTGTAAGAAAAAACCCATTTGGGAAACAAAAGACCTACCCAGCAAAAAGACTTACATTTGGGTGTTGCTAATAACAGGTGGGAGCATCTTAGGAAATGGCATGAGAAATGCAAGCAGAGAGTAAATATCCCCAGAACACTTTTCACTTTGCAACCAGATGTACACAGATCATCATCCTACGTCTTCTGTGATATGACCCATCAGACTTTAGTACTCTAAAAACCTCCTAGTGGGAATCAGTTTTAGAATTAGATTTTATATTAAAGAAAAAAAAAAACTGTGTGGTTTAAATCTGCCACCAAGAAGTGTAATTGATGCTGCTTGTCCCCACTCTTGTTTTACAAGAAAAATTTTGCAGTTGTTCTTTTTTCCCCCCTTCTTCCTACCATTCAGAACATTTTATGTGAAGCATTTTATCCCATGTCTTATGTGGACAATACCCAAAAACATGAGGAGGTGGCAACCACACAGTCATGGGGATTGCTATCACATCTTTTGCAAGTAAATAGAAACACTGTTAACATGGTGATGCATTTGACAAAATACATAGACAGACTATTAAAAGCACTTGATGTTTTTAACACACTTTTAAAAACAAATGTCTATATTTAAAAATGTTTTCTCACAGGGATTTCTCTTAAAAGAAAAAAAAACGGAATCCTAGATGAAATGTATATTGATACTCTTAATTCTGCTGGTGTTAAATATCTTTGTTACCCCTCATAGGCCTAATATTTTGTTTGCAATGGCTTGCCACTAAATTTCCTTTTGTAAACCCTGGGCTAATGAGTTCTTGCCAGGCAAGAAGTCTCTCAATGATAGAAACAACCTGTATTATATGTTTCACCGAGGTCCATTTACCATTACAATTCCCCCAGCCTACCACACCCAACAGATGAAATGCTGCTGCAGGGGAAGAAATAGGTACAGCATCATGGCACCTCTGGGAAGGACCATGCCACAGCTTTTGGCTGCCAAACAGCTGAGGTTTCCCTGCTCCCATCTGAGATCTTGAGACCCTACCCTGCTCTGAATATATCTGGAACAGCCCTGTAGCCAGCAGACCTTTGATGATCCACTGGTCTGACAAGGAGAACACAATTTAAAAGTTCCTTTGCAGGCTGTATACTGAGGGCTTCTGAGCCACAAGTCGTCTCCTGACATCTTCTACCCTTTCTTTCCCTTCCCCCTTCCAAACATCATCAGCTGCATAAAGATGACTCAGAACATCTGCAAAGACAGGGTTTGTTCAGACTCTGATGGCAAAATGGGTGAGTACAGGTGAGAGTCACTCTGGAGAGTAATTCCTGCAATTCAGTACCATAGCTCTGAAAAAATACAGCAATGGCTGTGAAGTTGCATAAATACATTCCTTGCATTTCTCAATGCCCATATCTTACATTTATTCACCAAAGCAACAGCTCTTCTTTTCTCATTAATTTACAGTCTTGAGTAATTCTTCTGCAGGTAGCAATTAGTACATTAGCACTAGCCAGGAAAACAAGACTTTGAAAGAGACTCCCCCCGTCGCTCCCTGCTGGGGTGCCATCGAGAGCGACGGCACGGTGTAGCCCGGTTTCCCTCAAAGCACTGCCACCCTCCCAGAGCCATAACTGCCAGGTTTCTGCAGCCACAGTCTGCAAGGATAAAATTAGCAAGCAGCACCTTCCCTTGCACCTCATCACATGATAGGAAACAAACATAAATAGGGAAATACAATATGTTCCTAAAGGTGGAGTCAAAACACTTTCATCTCTGTAACAGTTTAGTAAAGGACACTCATACACGCAGCTTCTCATAAAGTGTCATCTGTTACTTGCAGTGTCATTTGCTTTCTGCATAGTGCTAAAGATGACCACCTCTAAACGTGCTCTTTCAGAACCATTTCTGGCCTGAATCAAACTACTTCATATCTTTGCTACAGACAAATTGTTTTATTAAGCATCACTGTGTTATGAGATGCCTATTTATTCTTGCACCCTTCTGCATGGATAAACACCAACCTTTTAGTGGATTCATCTCTTTGGCAGCTGTTGCACATTTCACCCTGGACTATCCCAAACTCCTCTGCAGGCCACTTCTCTCTCTCCTGCACTACTGAGGTCAGCTAATTGAAGGCTGCATGACAGACTTGAAAGATAAAGGACCAGGTAATATTTATCTTTTTTTCCTTTTTTCCTAAACAGTGCCATGCAGGTCTTAACAGCCATGCAAAGCAGCTACAGCTCTTCTTTTTCAAACATTGTTCAGAGGATTCACAAAAAATTAGGTGTATTAAAGTCAATTTACAGATTCAAACATAACAAAGGGCAGAACTAAATCTTCTGAAGTTGCATCACAGTCTGTACACAAAAAGGAAGTGTAGCCAAGCTATTAACTCATTTAGGACCTTTATGTCTCCTGCATAAGGGAAGCATAAATAGTCCTTTGCATGTATACCATGAAACCCAGACATATATCACAGTGTTACATAATATGACACAGAATACATCAGGAGGGCACAGAGCTAATGTGATTCAACTTACACAGACTCTGACCACCTGCTTCTAAAGCTTATCATCACCTTGCTGGCTCAGTTCTAGCACAGCTCAATCAACTGCCTCATGTACTCCTCTTCTTGTGCAGTGTGTCTGTGGCTGAGGTAAAGTGGCTTTTCTCTGAAGCAAGGTTCTGGCCTGGCCACAGATTCCCAAGGCAGCACCCAGGATGTGCTGGAGCCACAGCCACGTCAGCAGACCTGAGGTAGGGAAAGACTGAGATGTTTGAGGGTTTTTTTGTTTTAAATCCTCAGGGATCTGACTGCTTCTATTTTAGTATCCCTAATTACAAACACGCTTATTTTGGTCCTAAAATGTTTTGAGCTTTTATAAAATTAGCAGCATCATTTTACTTGAAGATGCCCTGGCAGAGGGCAGTTCCACAGGCTAGCTACTCACTTGATCACAATCATATTTCTGTCAGTTTACACTTGAGTTCAAATTTAAAGACATTTTTTTTAAAAAAACAGGCCTCTTGATTAGCAGTTCTCACTCAACATCCCAAGTTTGTGAACTGACCTTGACGTTAAATAAAATCATTTATGCCAATAAAAGGGAATTAAAAACAAACAAACAAAAAATCCCCTCCCCTGACACAATTGCTAAGGAGCAAACAAGGCCATCACCATTGATTCCTCTCAAGCCATTTATCAAACTACTGGCAAGAAAAAATAAGGCCCAGCTTCATTACAAACAGAACAATAAAGAAAAAAAAAGGTTGAATATAAAGGAAGAAATGCTCATAGACCACAGACGAGTTTAAGAATTATTTTTTACAATATACTTTTTGTCAATAGTCCAGGCATCAGGTTTTTTTCACTGCACTTAAGAATTATCAACAAAGGTACTAACAAAATTTTGTCACTGTTTCTGGTTATGTTTCATGACTTTGAATTTCAATTGGTTTTTGAAATATTTCATTATTGATCAGAGCTTTTTAAAATTCACATACAACATTCAATAATGAAATCAGGACAGGACAAATCACTTTCATCTTCATAAGCAGTAGCTGGTCTTACTTAAACAAACACCCAAATTAGCTTATTTTTGCTGCTTGTGTTCCCAGATTATCATTCATATTTACAGATTTTTAAAATGAGCTCAACTTTTTTGAAAAACAGAAGAAAAACAAAGTCCTACCAGAAAAAAAATCACCACCTAGAAGGAATTCTCAACACTATAAGCCTGCAATTTTTGTATTCTGCAATCATGGGTTTAAAAGTGCCTTAGCTGCATTTATTAGCTACGGGGTGGCATCAGAAGATCAGCTCCCTTTGCCATGCCATGTAGGCTGAGACAGACACCTCTCCCACAAGGCTATGGTCCAAGGGCTTGGTCGTGCTCTTGTCATTACCAAGGAGAGACAACATTAACACGCAAGGACCACCACAGTCCCCCAGGGCAGACAGGTTTCTTAAGCAGGGGGGAGATGCTGGGCAGAGGAGCATGGAAGTCCCACCAAGAAGGGGATGCAAGCCCTCAGGATCTCAGGGCAGTACCACTCAGCAGAAGGCCACTGCTTTGCAGCAGCACTTGACCCCTTCTTCGCATTCATCACTCTGCAATGGAGCGGAAGCTCTCAGAAATGAATGCAGACAGTGCTGCTGGCACTTTGGATCAATTAAGAAATTTTAAAATAAATAATATCAATTGTGTGACAAGGCTGGGAAGTGATTACCACAATGCCTCATAAATCAGTATCAACTTGCCATATTTTGAATTTAAAGTAATCAAGGCTATGAAAGGAGAGCCTTTTTTTAGGGAAGGTAAAGTTGGCAGGATAGAAGGTCTCTTGACATCTAGTACCAATATTAACACTTGCACTCTAAGCGACGTAGTAGGATAATTACCCTTTCTGAAGATCTGGAGTATTGGTTATATTACCAGGTTAATTTTCTTAATTTTCTAAGCTCCCTTGCAGTGATCCACTGATGGCCAGCCTCCCTCTGACAGTTTATCCAAATAACTGACACTATTGCTGTTGTCATTAGAATAGCTTTTCTTCAAGCTGCCATTGTTTGGCAGCCATGGCCTGTGTATATGAAAAGAAAACCCATTAAAACTCATTTCAAAGATCTCTGTTAGCTCAGGAAATATTTAACAGCAGCAGTAGCTATGCAACAAGAAGGTTAAGCCAGTTAATGTTTGTGACAATTGCACTTAGCCATTCTATCCGATGGCAAGAACATCTTTGCATTTATCAAGGGAACAGATTTAGTAAGAAACTACACACAGCAAGAAATAAATGAGAGATGCAGGGAAAACTCGTATTATTGTGGCATCTGCTAGAGCTATTTTAGAATGGTGTCCCCCTGTGCTGCTCCACTGATGGGCTTGTGAGTATTGACTAAAATTAAAATCTGTTTCTCAGGCACTTGTAAATAGGCCACAAAAACTTAACACGTCTCAGGTTTTGTTTAGGTTTTTATGTAGCCCCATAATTTTCTACATTCACTTAGAAAGTGCTTCAGCTTATGCTTTGCAATGGCCCTTGTGCCCTGGACCTGCTGTGAGAAAGGCTCTGCACTTCCCTCCTCCTCTGCCAAAGAAGATATTCCTTATGGCACACCCTCATCCCTCTTGCACATAGGGCCAGTTGCAGCAAGAGTTTTCCCTACGGAGTATTCATTTCTCAAACAGGACTTTAGAATTGAATCCAAAATTTTTGTGAGGACAAAGCAGGCTCTTGTTCCCAGTAGCTTTGGGCATCCAATTTCTTAAAATGTATGTAAAAATTCTGCTTTATCTTCTACTTTGCTTATGCACAGGAATCCCTTGCACAAGGAAGGCCAAACATTTATGCCTTTTCACAACTCACCAACATTTAATTGTGTTTTGGCTCCCCTTAGGATGTGGCAGTCTGACCAGACAGCCAGAAAAACATAAACGCATAAATGGCTTTGAGCAAGATTGCAAGCCCTCTGCTCCCCTTGGCAAATCTTAGCAACTCACACAGGCACTGAAAGAATTGGGGCAGTATGAAAATATGCTCAACTGTGAAAACAAAGGTTGTGTAAAATCAGCCACAACTAACTTCTAGAAAAATGCATACACTATCGCTCTTACCACGATATTTAATTTATTTTTTTTTTTAGTGGGAGTTACATGCAAGGTCTACGTTACCTCCAGAGACAAAGAAAGAAAAAAGGAAGCACTGGGAGCCTAAGAGAGAGAACCAAAATGGCATGTCTAAAATATAAACTAATATGCTAATCTAAAAGCCTCCTTACTACGTGACTGGGTTTGGAACACAGAAAGCAGAATATGACATGATTTGAATAAGTTGCATTTGGCAATATGAAGGAGAACTGCTGAATCACTAACTTCTATTTCTGGAAGGATGAAGTTTATACTGATTCTGGCTCAACACATTAACTCTTCATGTCATCAGTCTCCACACAGTACTATCAAAAGTGCTTTTCTTCTTCCTCAACAGGGATAAAGGGAAATCCCACTCTTGTAGCTATGTAAGTGTTTCCAAGAAAACCCCACTGCTTACTTTTAGGTGGAAAAACCATATCTGTATCATCAAAATGGCCATCAGCTTAGGTAGAGAAAATTCTTTGCATGCCGAAGAAAGGAAGTGCCAAACTGAAGAACAGAACATCTGTTATAGAGAAAGCTGTAATTATCTCATACATTTGAACACCACTGGGCATTGAAGTTACTCGAGCTATTCTGCCAGATACTCTGTGTTCAGGGCTCTTACTTGACACCAGCTGGAAATAATCAAGAGCTTGAGAGGCCTGTCAATATAGACCTTACACACTTTGAAGGGCACTACTTTTGATGTCAGATGCCGAGTCTTGTTGCTCTAAGGGGATGAAAATCTGAACTATTTTGCTGCCACTGTCTCATATTACAAAACACTGTAACATTGCTAACTGTATCACTCGCAGTTTAACAACTACTTCTGTACCATCCATCCTGGTGTGCTTCACTGGTTAGGCATTTTAATGGAGTCCTCGGCAGAAAGAAAGCAAAAAACCAGCAAAATTGCCACTCTGCCACCCAGCAGAAAAAGCAAGTGGTTTCCCTCAACAGATGTACAGTAAGTGCTGTTGCAGGAGCTTTTCCCTGGGGATGCCAAGCAGAAAAGACTCAAATCTGCTAGCAAACCTATGTGCAGGAGCTGGGCTTTTCTCTCTCTGCAGAGGCAACTCCCAGTCCCAAGCCTCACATTCAAATCCTCTCAATTAAAGCCTTTCACGAGTGCATTCTTTGGTATTTTATTAGCTTATCGTGCACTTCTGGTCCACTCACAGAGAACATATCAACTACACTGAGCCCCAGCAAGACTTTTTAAAATATCCACCTCATGTGTGTCATCAGCAGATCACACAGGAAAATATAGAAAAGGGTTATAAAGCTGTTCTTCTTTCGGGACAACAAACAGCTACTGTTCTATTTTTCCACAAGTAATACGCATAATTGTTCACTTATGGCAAAGCAACTGAAAAAAGAAGTAAAACACATCTTTCCCTGTCAATTCTCAGTCTATGCCTGTACTTTTCTGAAAAGGGGATCAAGGTAGAAAAGGAACGCTAAAAACACAAACAGCAGCAAGAAGGAGAGCGTACAACAATCTCCTTTGATTCTGGGAACACTAGAGGCTAAAAGAAACTCAGCTGCCTGGGTATCTCAAGGACAGATTCCCACGTGAGACTCCAGCCCGGCTGTGTCACAGACACTGACAGATGGGTTTCCCCAGCCTTGAACAACCTAATGGAGCTTTTAGCCAATTTGCATAGTGGCTGTCCCTGGGTGAAATGGGTACGTGTCAAGGACATTAAGCAGGCCAAGACAAAAGTGTAATAGCCTTGTATACAATATCACTTCTTACTGCTTGCTATTTTTAACCCCCAGGGGGAGGAAAAAAGAAAAGAAGAGGAAAAGAAGCCTCGCTGAAAGCCAGTTGTGAGGCAGCAAGTGCCTGCTTTGGGAAATGGGCTGAAGCAACAAGACACTTTTCTTGCAAAATGGAAGAACAAAAGCACTGTACAGACTATTACTAGCTAGTTTCTTTACTTTTTTTTTTAAGCAAAACATTGTTGAGAGTCTCCCAAAGCCTGTCTATATTGGTGATCTATTTTGATCCCAAACCTTTAAAGAGAAGCATGTGAAGCTGACTCCTGCACCTGAAAGAGAGTCCAAAATATCACCTCTAGAGCCCCATGCAGGTACAAGAGCCTGGCTGCTGCAGCTCTGTACAAGAGCTAAACCTAAGGCGAAGTTTTCTCAGGCCTAAGTCCAGATCTTCTTTCATATCTCCTAGCACCTCACACATGGGTGCTTCTTAACAAATTAGGAAGAAGAAGGAAAAAATTCAAATTGGACTCACAACAAAAATTTATAGCTTGATGTGAAATATAAGGTCAAGCCCCAAGGGTGGCTGAATTACCTGCTGAGGTGCTGCAGCCCTCGCACACTCCGGGGAAAAGCACGTGTACTTCATCTTTGCTTGGCAATCACCACAACCTTCTGGCTAGATTCTACACTCAGCCACATTAGAATAACTCAGCTACCAAACAATAAGCTGTGATTGAAAAGTGAGGCTGAGTTGCAACTTGTGCAAAAAGAGCCCCGGCACAGAGTCACTGAATTTCGTTGCCTTGCCTTCTTCAAACTTGTTCCTTACAGCTTGCTATAATGCACAACAGAGGGTCTGCCAGTGCTTAAACAAATTCTTTGCCATTTAGTAGAGATCAGATTAAAAATTAAGCATGCAAACAGAGGCTTCCCTGAGGAAAGATTCAGCTCTGGCAACTAAACTCTGCACATAGTATAAAACATATCACAGGAAGTGTCAAACAGTATTTTTGACAGAAACAAAATCCACACCACAAAGGCTTAGGATTTAACCCAGTTGAGCCATAATACTTCAAAACTGAGTGAATACACACCTATGGGATGCTACAAAAAACTAGAGATCTTCAGCAAAGAAGAGCTGTGTGCAGATTTGAGATTTGTTTATGATCCTCCTCCTCATGGTGAGTGATTATCTATCCTGAGAACAGAGGAGGGACCAAGAAGGTAAGTCCTGGTTTTGAGTGCAGCTATCTCAGTGCTATTTTAGATTTTGTCATTAGCTGGCTGCATGATTTTCACTAAGCTGTCACTAGGGACTCCCATTGCTTCTAAGTGAAATGGGAGCACTAACTTTATTTTAGGCCCTTCTGAGGTCATAGGATAGAGAAACTCTATAAATGAACATTATTACTGTCAGCAATACTGCTCTACCACTTCCATGGTTGTTCAAAACCAAAACTAACAGTAATGCACAAAAGAGCTATCTAACAGCTATCTGCAAATCTAGGTTATGACATAGGTCACCACTTTATGTATTAAAAAGCTGCAGGATTTCCAGATGAGCATCTCCAGTCATCATAATATCTCAAACCCTGTTCTCAAGTCCATTTAATTAGGGTGGATGGAGAGGGATAAAGCCCAGAGGGTGTTTCTGCTTGGGTAATGTGTTTGTTTAGCATTACAAAAAATGCTATGAGCTTAAGTGTAAATTATTTCAGCCTTTGGCACTATTCAATTATATATGCTAATTTTAGATGGAGTAGATTGTACTTGAAATAACAGGATTTCATGTGAGCAAAGCCTTCTGTGGTGAAATTCTGTTGATATTCTCTCAAATACTCTCTCTTGCAGAGACCAACCCTTTTGCACTGCTGGACTTTTATTGTGAAGAGAGGATTCACTCTTGGTGTGACAAATAAGCATTTCAATTTAAGCTCCTCATTCAGTTCAATTACATAGGAGCATGCATGTATCTACCCAGTAGCTAATGATAGAGAGTTGTAAATACTGTCACATCAATTGATTTTAAGACTTTCAATTTTATTAGAAAAATGTTATCTACTGAAGCTGTAAATAATTTGATTTCTACAAATTAGGTGAAAATTTTGTGGTCACTTAAAATAAGTTCAATATTTTTTTTTTAACATGTTAACCGATACAATACAGCATTTCATCCCTTTTACAGACAGAGACTGGATGACCAGCAGGAAAAAGGCCAGTATAACAGAACCAGAAGTAAGGCTAAGGCTTAGCCAAAGTAAGGCTAAGCCTAACAGTAGAGATAAACTGCATTTTGCACCTGAGTTGGTTGCTCTGCAGTAGCAAGCACAGACCCAGCAGCTAATTCACAGTGAGCTGAATTAATTTAAGGTTGCATTATGCCAGGTAGACAGTTCCTTACACAAATTGAAAAAGAAAAGAATATAAAAAACCCAAATATGCAGCAACAATACCCAATGTCTAAAAATCTAGAGCCTATATAGAAATCTATCTTCCTAATGGAAACATCAGAATAACATTCAAAAATATCAGTATCATAAGGGACATTTAAACAAGGGAGATTTTTTGTTTCTTCTATACCTGTCCTGGAACTAGAAAAATTAAAGTCACATCAAAAAAAAATTTTTCGGGGCTTGACTTTGATGGCCTTTTCTTGGTTTCAGGTTGGGGGGAGGGGGTTGGGTAGTTTGGTCTTGTGGGGTTTTGTTCATTTCTAACTCAATTGCATTTAATTGATAAGACAGATATCCATCAAATAGTTTTTGAATAGCAGAGAATGTAAAAGTGAAAAAAAATTATCATTATTATTATTAACAGTGCTTCCTTCACTAAAAAAGGTTTAAGAGTTTTATATACACAGCAGCAGTCTGAAATGCTGACCTCCTCTAGATCTTGGGTTCACACCTCAACCCAGCAAGGCAGATTCAAAATTTACAGCTTAGTGACAAGTCTGCCAATTCATCACCACTAAACCATCTTGAGTCCTCTTTGGAAGTGGCACAGGTCAAAAGAGGAAACCACCAGCTGCTGCAGAAATCCCTTCTCAAATAAATTCATTCCAGAAATAGGCAGCCTGGCACCAGCTCTCTCACACACCTTCCCCCACTCTCCACCAAAATCTGTGCTGCAGTGGGACCATACTCATCCTGACTTTTCCACTTACCTTCCAAAACCACAAGCATAAATTTTAAAGTGTTACCAAACTTTAGGATGAGTTAATAGAAAGAATCAAGAAGAGAATAAAATATAACCACACAAAGCTCCAGTGCTTCTGAAGGTTGAGTTTTCTCTAAAGACAAGAGTGGCTGTCATATTATCTTCCAGTCTGTAGAGGCACAGTGGTTGGACATCTTAAGTTGAAGAGTAGATGAAAGAGAAAATTTACTTCTATCAATATTTCAAGGAAACTACAAAATAATTCAACAGCTTATGCAAACACCCAAAGAGAGGATTTTTGTGGAACTATTGTTCTGACAAAGAAAAATTAGGCAATTTAAGTTAGTTTAACCAGGAAATTCATATCCATATCTACACACCTTCAGTATGCCTACCTGCACAGCTATTTTATCAAAGATACTCACAGTTCAGTTTAAGAGTGACTTACTTTACCTTAGTTTAAATCTTTGTCCTAATTAGTTTAAACCAAACTGTTATAAAGCCAACAGAATGTGGACTTAGGCTTATGCACACAGTCTTTAGCATCAGTTTAATTACATCAGTTTGAAATTACACCATAAATTGGACTAGTATCATTCTGCATAAGCTTAGCCCTTGCAGCATCAGACACCTAAACCCCATTGAAATGCTGTGACATTCTTGTGCTTAATTCCCCAAAATTCCTTAGGAAATCCTAGCCTAAACTGTGAGCAGGAAGCAATCATACCAAAACCCTTCAGAGATGAAGCAGGCAGCTCATATCTCCACCAGAGCTGTTTTCTTACCACCCCTTGCGTAACAGAATACTTTAACTACGTGCTTAATATTTTGCAGAGGAGCAGTAGAGTTACTCAGATGTTTAGGGACAAGTTATGCTCAATTCTTTGCTGGGACCTCAGAAATTATTGTTTTGGTCACCTCTGCAAAAGGTACAGTATCTCTGCTCTTCAAAAGCTGACAATGAAGAGCACTATGGCTTTAGGGAGGACTAAAGGTGGGTTGGGGACCAGCCTGCTAGGTAATCTTCCCCATCATCCAGTGGCCTCTAAAAAATGCAGTGGGGAGGGCTGGAGTGCTGCCTGGCTCATCTCCCCCCAGAAAACTGCCCCCAAGAGCTACTGAACAGCCTGACTGAAGAGACACTCCCAGATTGCCTCTCCATCACTGCAGTTACTCTAAGGCAGCTGGAAAAAAGAAAAAAAAAAAGTGTCTGAAGGCTGTTAGCATGTAATTTTGCATACCTCATGGCTGCTATTTCAGAAACAGTTTTCAGATGAGTAATTTGGCGAGATTCACTGTTTGCAAACTGCATACTTGGTCTAAAGAGCACTTACAGTGATGTCTACAGCACCAATGTTCAGGCCACAGATCTCTGTTTACACTGCTTTTCAGACCACCCAATCTGCCTGCTTCCTCACAGTGCTGATTATTACTTACTCTTGTAAAACTTCAACTAATGGCTCTTCTGATACAAGGACTATTTTGGGTTTAGTTTGGGTTTGGTTTTGGGGGGTCTTTTTGGAAGGTCTGGGTTTGCTGTTTTCTTTTTACTTTTTCTTTTTTAGAAATAAAGGGAGGGGGGTGAAATAATAATGTTAAAAGAAGTAAAGCCTATACCAGAAAAGTTCATGCCCTGTCATCCACCATCTAGGAGAGCTGTGAGGAGCAGTGGCATAGAAAAAGACAAGTTCTCTAACTGGCAGGTCTCCACCAGCCTTTACAATTAACAAGCTAGCTCATTGTCTGGGTTGTTATCTAAATTACAGTCTAGGCATTTTCTGCTAATATATTTTCTGACTTTTAAAACACTATACTGTACAGTACCTAGTACAAAGGCGTCTTTCTCTAATTCTATTTAAATCTCTATTTTCCTGTTTTAAAAATTAATTACTGTAACCATAGCCCTAAGCAAAGAAAAGGAGAAGGGGAAAAAGGAAGAGAATGTAATTTTAGCAATGAGGGAAGGGAGTTCAGGTGCTGGAGTTTTCTTTGAGGCAGAGGCAATAAAAACTCACTATTTTTAAAAACACTTAAAATCCATTTTTGGTTCCATCACATTTGTTTTATCAGCATTCATCAACAGCAACAGGCAACTGCCAGAAAGAACAAGATCAGTCCTTTCTTATGACATATCTGAACCATTGACTATATCTTCTCTTTCTTGTCTTTTTGTTTTTTGTTTAGTTTTTATATGTAATTTCAGCAGAAAGAAAATTACTATTAAACTTTTTTTAAAAGAGATCATATAGTAGGGGATAAAAAATAATAAACATTAAGCATCATCACAAAATCATGTTCCATTATATTTATTCTAGTTATAGTACATAAAAGATAAAATGCACAAAACTTGGGAAACATATACTAGGCATTTTACTAAAACTCAAACTCATACTTTGGATGAATCCTCTCAAAAACAAGCACTTTTTCTGCTTTTACTTAACTGTTGTTTCTTGAGATTCCCCTCTCAAGTCATCTTTTCTATGTGTAAATCTTGCACATGTAGGCAGGTATGCTTTTATGCTTTTCAACAGTTGCTTTTTATTTCAGATACTGGAACTGCTTTTAAAACACATTAACCACAAGTACACATATCCCATACTCTTCTTTTGGCCAACAGGAAAAAGGATTAGGAAAAAATGGAACCTGCTTAGTTAGTTGATTGTTTATTTTGCATTTGTGGAGCCTGTAAAAATAATGTTTCACTCAAACTTAAAAAAACATAGTTTTCTTCCATTCCAGAAAACAGAAAAGCAGCAAGGTTTTTCTCACCCTGTTTGTCATCATTAGCAATATTCCTGCTATGACTGAAGGCAGTGTAAAAGAAAAAAAGAGTTTGCCATAACTTTTAATGGTGAAGTTATAGGACAACCCATCAATAAATCTATTAAAAATCAGCAATAATTACAAACCATTGAACAACTATAAATGAGATTTCCATAATATTTTTGATGTTTGCTTTTCAGCACAGTGTTTTACTGGTGCCACTTGTCAAATCTGGCTGACAATTATTTAAATTGGATAGCAACAAAAGTAAAGCTCTTTTTTTTGACCAAGCAAGATTACAATAAAGGAGAAACTTCTTAAAATTTACTTCACCCTTTTACTGAATGGTGGTCCTGACACACTAAATCATTACACTACGGGAAAACACACTGAAGGCTGAAAACCTCCATTAGAAGATATCTACCAGCAAGTTGGTGTTTACAGAGGAATTCATTTTCAATTAAAAAACATTGTACTTGAAATTCCAGATATTAATTCAGATGATTCAGTACACCCATAAAGAACACAGATTTGGTTTTGCTGAATTTTTAACATTTCTTATGACATATCTGAACCATTGACTATATCTTCTCTTTCTTGTCTTTTTGTTTTTTGTTTAGTTTTTATATGTAATTTCAGCAGAAAGAAAATTACTATTAAACTTTTTTTAAAAGAGATCATATAGTAGGGGATAAAAAATAATAAACATTAAGCATCATCACAAAATCATGTGGGATGGGGTGCTGTAACAATAGTCTTTCCTCTATAGGTGCAGACACACTTAATTCAACATGATTGTAAGTTGAGCTGTTTTTCTCATGCACACTTCACTGAGACATTTGTCTTGTAAGGAATTTAAGACAAACCCTCTCACTGCTGAATATATTCAGGTAGTTCCTTATTATTTTTGAAAATTGTTCCATCCTCACTTTTCCCAAGCAGCATTTATTGCTAAGACACATTACCATCCCCTTGGTTACGCTCCCCACAGCCAGACACTATAGGTGCCTCACAGCAAACCCTGAGCATCAGCAGCAGGCTGACACCAGTGAGGTATAAATTGCAGCAACTTTTAGTCTGCTCCATCTGGCACCTGGAACAAAACCAGTCCTCTGATGGAAAGCTGTCATTGGTGTCAAGCTAAATCTGACCCATCCTTTCAGCTCAATACCAGCAAAAGCATAGAGCCGCTTTGGGATCAATAACTTAAAAAGCTGTTTGCTCTGATTTGTAAGCCAAACAAGTATGTGGGAGACAAAGAACTGGAGGACTGAGCCCAAAGTCATTACTTCTGACTTTATACTTCCAGAAATACGCCTTAGCCATGCATTTTAACGATTAGCCTTAAAAATATCCATATTTTGAAGGTTAAACATATATAAATTGTAAACAGAGCACAGCATAGACTCGACACAGGGTTTTGAACATGAAGCATTAATATTTATTCAAAGTGTAAGGCTTTTATGTGAAAAAATACCTTTTCTTAGCTGAAACATGTTTAAAGGTTCATCTTCTCTGAGGAATGTATCAAAATGCAGTGTGACAGATAAAATTCCAGCACATACCATGTCCATATTCACATATAAAAAGATATTTTCAACCTTTCAATTCAAAGACCAGCAATAAAAAAAATCCCTCTCATATCCTTGGGATGCTAAATAATCATTTCATCCATGTCTCAGTATTGACTTACAAAGAAATGACTTGCCTTTGCTCTATAGTTTTTATATACAAACGAACTGAGGACAACTCAGTGTTACAGAAGTCAGTGGGATTGTCACTTCTTTACAAAAAAAAAAAAAAATCCACTAGATGCAGCTGGCTCACAACTCTGGAAAAATATTAAAGATGACAGAAAGAGTATGATGTTTTGGCTCTTCTGCAGCCATTATGATATTGAGCAATATGCTGCAAAGAGCTATTGCAGTAAAGTGCTGCAAGACCATCTCCTTGCTGAATAAAGGTCATGCAAGGACTCTGTTGAATACTCTGAGCTGTATTGCTATGTCTGCATCTTCCAAGTTATAATTTTTATGCATCTTTCCACCATGAATTTTGGGCTCTTCACATACTGACAGAAATTCTGTGTTGGTGAATAAGATCTTCCAATTCCAAACATCACCCAAAACCTAAATTATTTCTTTTATTTTTACCATCGAAACCATATCAGCTGTTTGGCTCATAATAGCTTGAAGAGCTTTTCATGATCCCTACCACACAGTGGAGAGACAGAAGTGTCATTCTTGCCCTGAAACAAGAGGATACTGCTCTTCTCCAGGGAGTGTGCTGGTTATCAGAAACATCTCTACCCACCTGTCCCCACTGCAGCAGTTGGTGGCAGTGGCCAGATGTACAGAAAGAGCCCTGCAAGGACAGATGTATGGAAAGAGCCCTGCCCATCTGACAGGTCCTGACAGCCACCCAGCTGTCAGGACCTGCCTGGCCCATGTGCTGCTGCCCAGTACCCAACATCCATCTCTAGCCTGGGACTCAAGGGGTTTCCCTCTACTCTGTTTTATTTCCATTATGTTATCTCATGGCGCTTGATATACAAATATAATGTATGCATTATACAGATCATGTATATTTGTGCCTACATAATGTATACAATATACATACATACAGATTGCAGGGAACATGCATCAGCAGAAGGCCTCTTTTATTGCAGAGATTGCTTCGGTCAATCTAATAGCTGACACGGTAAAACTATTTTACAAATTGTACTCTCTCCCATATTTTATATTTTCAGAAGAGGAAAGGAAAGAAGAGACTGGAATTTCTCCCTCTAGTTACTCAGACCACAGAATCAATGTAATTCTGCTGTCTTCATTACATTATTTTTCCTCAGAAACCATAATACTACAAAAAGATTAAATTAAATAATACTCTAAAAAAAAAAAAATCAAGCAGTTCTTTAATTTAATTTCAATACCATCTTGTTCTTCCAACAGCCTCTCAGATGTGCAGGAAATGGCTTAATGATGTGCCTTTATTAAAGGGAAGTGCTGAGGTATCTCTGCAGGTTGCTCCCATCCCCCAAAAGTTTGCACAGCAACAACTCTGAGAATATATATCTGCCAGCAAAAAATGTCTTCATCAGAGCCTCCTTTTATCACAGAAGCTGCAACAAAAACAGCACTTAAAGGACATAATCATCTCTACTCACAGTACCTCCTGAACTGTAAACACAGTTTAAAAACTGCACGCCATGGAGCTCAGGCGTGTTATCTAATCCTTCAGAAACTCTATCCTACTGCAAACACAGGGAGCAGCAATGCCAGCCACACCATGTGCTTCCACTTACTGACCCACTCCCTTTCCACAGGCACACAGACACCATCCCTCACTCTTGCAACCCAGCTCAGAAATGCTAACACAGCTCCCATGGCCAAAACACTCGAGGCCTCACCTGGGAAACAAATCCTGCCCTGCCTGTTGCCCTCCTAACTCCCCCAGACGTAACAAGTGCAACTGTGCATTATATATGCTGCTGTCTGGAGTTGTATTTCCTCACCCTTGCCTGCACCCCTCCAGCACTACAGCTGAAAAACAGAATTAAAGGAGTGGGGTTTTTCAGTGTAGTATCTGGGGCTGCTGAGCTTACTCTGGCTGGTGGTGTGTTTGAAACATGACTTACATGAGCAAGTGTTGCAACACTCTGGCCACACTTATTTTGTTAGCAAAGCAGCCAAACAGCTCAGGTGACTTTGCAACTGCCTTGCAGGGTAGCACTGCAATAATACAGGCTTTGACAGCCAGGCCTGTCATAACAAGGAGGAAACAGATTTTTTTTTTTTCTTTTTTTCTTTTTTTTTTTTTTTAATCTTCATTTAGTCTGAACAAGGTAATTTGATCTAACTAGAAAGCCATTCTTTTATTTTCTTGTTAATAGTGCTGAAGACTCCTGGCAGCACATGTGAGCACAAGCCTCACTCAAAGTAGCCTTGGGAATGGCAAGAAATTCTTGGTACCTGTTTCAGAGCTTAGTGTGGCTGGGGCAGGAGCAGCCCTTGACACATCATCCTTCCAGTGACCATTATGGAGCCAGAGTCTCATCATTGCAACACTATCATGACTTGCAATGGATACAGCTTCTCCATAATAAAAACAAACAGCAGCTGGTAGGTGAATAATTCTGGGCAAGACAACAACTGAAGGGTGTGGGCTTTGCCCCGTGCCCCAAATTGTACCAGATCAAACTGTGCCTGAACAAACTCCTGCTTTTTTAAATCCTAGTGCTGTGAAAAGCTGATGGTTTTTCTGAAGGGTAGCCAGAGCTGGTGTTTTTCTGCCCCCATAGTTTCAGTACAACTTAGATGCAGTAGTTTCACTAAGGACCATATGACATTTTGTAAAAGCTGTAACCCATTTCTGCCTCTGTTAGTCTCTGTCCCAATGCTCTACATCACATTTGAAGTGCTGAACCAGAAAGCATTTAAGTTCTAACTTGCATTGATTTTTAAAATCTGCCCACAGAGAAAGAGGAATCCTCCTCTACAGATCAATTTACATGACCATCATGGCACTAATGTCACAGACACAGGAACAATCATCTGCCATGCAGCTACCCTGTAGGACCTGAAGGAGCTCTCCAAGTGAAATCAGCTTTGCCATTGGAAACACACAGAACCTGCTTTGGATGATCAGAGACTCAAAAACTACATTTCAAAATCACAAATGGAACAGATGAACATTCAAAGGTTTATCATTTACCTCTTCTATTTCTTAGACAACACTTGTTTAAAAAAAATTAGATGTATCTTTGTTAAGGGTCAGCCATACTGTAGATGACAATTTAGGTCAAACAGAACAGATCAGCTTCATCCAGCAGCTCTCTGGCATCACAGACTGTGTACTCACCAAGCACAGCTTCAATACCAAATCATTCTCCACACAACTACTTCAACAATCCCTATAAAGTTTACAAGATCTCAGAGACAAAAATGAACAACTATGCAGGTATGAAAACTAGAGTAGAAGATAATGTATCCCTGTGCCTAAAATTATACATTGGAAGAGAATTCCTGTATTGTGCCTGGATTAATTACTTGCTCCAGTACAAGAATTTTTACAGGATTAGCACACATTGGTCTAACAAAGGGCTATGAAAATTTTTGCTTGCTTCAAGCCAAACATGATTTCTAAACACTCCTGAAAGCCACCCACAAAGCTAGACCTTAGCAACACCCACACAGAGATGTAAGTCATGTTGCATTAGACCCTACGAAGTGAAATTACAGCCCCCATCCAACACACAGATTGTGTCCTAGCAGGCCAGATGTTGCATGCATGATTAACTACCAGCCTTCTAGGGGAATGCAACCAGCATACTTGTACATGTCCTCTACTCACACTGTCCCTGAAAATCTTTTTTTTTTTTTTTTCCCCCTACCTTGTGAAACAGAGTTAAGCTGCATTTCACACAGATTTTAGGTTCTGTTTGATTCCCATTGTCATCACTGGTGGGTAGACTGATCCCCAAAAGGAAAGGCAGTCCCAGCTCACAGGGAGCAGCAGCTGCCCTGCAAGTACCCCCTCTGGAGCTTTGTTGGGAACTATTCACTGCTGTGCACCCAACATGCATTCTTAGGATCAGTCAAAACTACATCATGTCCTTAAGCAAGGATTAATCACAACAGCAGGGAAGAGATACCTGTCCAAAGGCACTGCTGCATTCACTGCCTACAGAAAGACATTGTAATTGATTCTCATGTAAGAGGTGGGGATGGAAAGCCAAGGGAACAAAAAAGGGGAAGATTTTCCACCAAAAAAGCTGTGTTGGTGATCTGGACTATGAAACACACTGGGCAAGGAAGAATGAGTGAATCTTCACTGACCTTTGCTCTTGAGGCACTCAAAATTAAGAATGTCAAGATGCTAATCTGACATTTCAAGGGTGTTTTTTTAATTTCTTTTTGTTTTATTTTTTCTGTGTAGAAAAAAAAGTTTAGACACCACATATTTAAAAATTAAGCACAGGGTTCTTAAAAGGTTTCAATGACATAGGGTACTAGCAAAGACTTTACAAATCACACCTGAATGAAAACTAACAAAGACTTTAGAAAAAGAAAATTCACATTTTGTAAAATGGTCTGAAGATATTCTATCTGAATTTATCAAGCAGCTGACACTGCCATGAACACTGCAATGCAAAGGTATCATGAATCTGTACCATTCATAAGTGTTTCCATTGTACAGCTGAGGACTCAGTAGAGCATCAGGGGGAGGAGAAGATTTTTCTGCTTCCTAATTAGCTGTCAAGTGACACAGTTCTTTTTACGGTCTGCAGCAGCATTTTGGGAAATGGTTCCTCAGTACATTAGGTCACACAACCCATGCAAAGCTAAATGCACAGTCACTACCATGGGATGTGAAGGCGCTTTAGTTTTCACCCAGACTACTTATTCTTGTTTGCCAGCTACCCTTAATTTCCTCCACATCTCACTCCTTGTTGGTCTGTTCCCCACTTTACCCCCAGTACAAATAACATTGATTTTTTTTTTTGAACTCTTAATCTAGATTGGGAAAAGCATTTGTTCAACTGTTTGTCCAATAGTTCTCCACTGTCATTTTGCAGATGTTTCACTGAATTTATTAAAATTTTAAAGCTTGCCACCGGCACAGGAAAAATTTTTTAGCAACACATATTTCAAATGTTGGGCAGGACACTTAATAAACTACTAGATTCACATCAAATTTTGTTTCCTTGATGGAGAAAAAAAAATAAACTGTGTTTCTGCTTTCCTCCAGACATCAGGGTAATACCCATGTCTTTTTTGGTAACTTTACCAAGTTCTAAGTTATTGTTTGAAACTGATGCTTCAACTTCTTTAAAAAGCATTAAACCCATTCTGCTCACATTTGTGCTAATTTCTTGGACTAAAGTTATCAAAACTTAGTTGCACTAGTAGGTCACTGAAAAATAAGCCTCTGCCTAGGAGCTTTTTGCACTACTCAGAAAAGGAATGCCTCAAACAAGACTGCAACTCAGAAACTCACCACTAGCTGAGCAGCATCATGAACTCTTTCAGCTCCTCCCTTACATTTTGTGATCATTTATGCTTCTAGATGAGTTTTGATTATAGCTCAGCCAATGTTAGACAAAAAGTAATTAACCATAAGTGTATTCATTACAGGCACACACCCATAAACTGCAATATGAACATCAACTGTGATTCCCTAAGTGAGGGAGTCCCTCAAGGCTCAATTACTTACCACTTTTTGCTCCATTTCAGATATTAGCAGCCCTACATTTCTAAATGGGTAATAACTACTGATAACCATTTACAAGCAGCAATTAAGAGTTTTAAACTGATACCAATGACTTCTCTCAAAACTGGGACCAAGCTTTACTTATTTTTTCCAGTTTCCTAGATAATTATCTCAGTGTTATCCTTTTCCTACATACTTTACTGAAAAATTATTTTTCATAACATATACCTAGAAATTTATTGAAATTCCCTAGCCTGTAACAGGGAAACTGAAAGTATTGATACATCAGATGAATTTTTCTCTATAGCATAGATCCAAGAATGGTGGTTAACTTGATGAGACCATGAGATGAGACCATGTTAGTTCAGAATATCTGCTTACATCCAAGTACAGCAGACAAACCAGGTTGAATAAGCTCTCTGAGCCCCACCTTCTCTGAAACCAACTTCTACCCCTTCTCTATAAGTGAGCTTAGCATGCCAACATAATTCTAGGAGATGCTGGAAAAAATCAGTATCACATAATGATTTATCATGTGTTAATTAACTGTCTATTGCACATTCCCGTGACCACTCTTGTGCAGTTTCCCTGCTCCTACACTCAGCTATTAGCTGCACACACACCCATCTGAGACAGGAAACAACACAAAACACCCCAAATGAAACAGGATCTGTCCCAGCACACTCAGAAACTGATTAGCCAAACCAGAGCCTGATAACACACCCTGGATGTTGACAAAACACCCAAATGTCTGACCGCCTGCAAAAAGGAAAATTCAGAAAACTTCCAGCAGAGGCGTCTGAACAGACCAACAAGGAGTGAGATATGGAGGAAATTAAGGGTAGCTGGCAAACAAGAGCAGAATAAGTAGTCTGGGTGAAAACTAAAGTGCCTTCACATCCCATGGTGGTGGCTGTGCATTTAGCTTTGCATGGGTTGTGTGATCACAGCAGCGACACTCTCACTGCACACCACAGCACGAGTGAGCAGAAACCACTGAGCTCTCAGCACCAGAGACCAGCAGAATTACCCTGAGTGATAAAATACAATGTCAGGAGTTTCAAAGCCTCTATCAACACCCTTTAAAAATATTTTCTTTGTAATCTAGATTATTTTTCCTCTATCCTTTTACCCTGAAGAGCATGACACTTTGCATTCTACTTTATTCATTAATTAATGATGGTTTGACTGTCATACTTTCTGTCAACCAGTTCTATATACCAAGCAGATATTTCCATGAATTCATGGAAAGATTGTGAAAAAAGTAGTGGATAGGTACTCCAGAGAGTAATTTAAAGATAGTGCAAACGTTCCACCAGTTAGGAGTAAATAATGGACCCTGTTTACATTCCTTTTGTTTAGGATTCATTCCATAAAGGAAATAGGGAAACCTGACTCTTCAAACTTTTTTAACTGACTTTTTTTAAAACCCTTTTGTGCCACCTGCATCTCTCCTTCCCAAGGTTACACAGCTTGTGGCAAAGCATACATATGGAAGCAGAGTAAGAGAGGTCCTTTCACAGTTATTAGCCAGAAATCTAGTCAAGTGCCAGATCCAAGAAAAAATAAAATTAAATAATCTATACTTTTAATTGCATGTTCAATTCCTTTTTTGCTGTTTTTTATTGTTTTTGCTTTTCTGTTTAAAAAAAGTCCTCTATTTGAAAAGAACAACAAAACAAAACAAAAAAAAACAAAAAACAAACGAACAAAAAAAAAACCTCAAACAAAACAAAACAACCCACAATATAAAATAATACAGAGGTTAGACACAGTGCCTGGTGGGTTGTTTCCCCCCTCCCACACGGTATTTCTATGGTACTTATATACTTTAGTCAGAGCAGGAACTAGAATAAAAAGGAAAGTATAATATATTCATCTTTCTTCAGAGTCACATGAAGATGTACTTGGATGAGGCTAAGGGAAAAAAGGAAGAGAAATGATGTCTTTTTTACAGTGCAAACTTTCAAATGTGTACTACATTAAAATCAAATATCTAAATGTAGCAGCTGTAGCAGTCAACAAAAAACCACAGATCCAGCTAACAAGGTTGTTGTTATTGCTGTGATCTCTGATGCCGAGCTTGTGCTGCTTGAAAACAATGAAAATTAAGACTCATAAGCAGCAGCAGTCAGACCTCTCAAGAATGTTGATACCTCTCTCCCAGAGTGTCAGCGGCCCCTGACAGCCAGATGCAGACAGGCAAGGTAAAACGTTTCAATCTGTGCATCCCTCTGGTCTGGCTGCAGTGCAATGTACGACTTCAAACAGCCCTCAGTAAACAGACTTCTCATCACTCCAGCCTGGGCTGAATTTTAATCAGGGTCCTTTAAATGCCATTGAGCAAATCCATATACTATGGATTTCTTCTTGCATGCCTCCGGCCAACCACTATTTGGAGGGTCATTTATTATTTTTAGAAAACCAAAACAATCCAAAGTTACAGTACATATCACAGCACATCTCAAAGCAGAGTGCAGTTATTTCTGGACATTTTATATTGCATGTAAATGAAGCTTTTAATTATTCCTTTAACGTGACATAGTGGATGCATCCATCTGTTAGCCACACGAGAAGAGGAGCTAGGTTTATCTCACGATACAACAGCAGTTAAGATTTCAGGCCACTCAGATGTAAAACTTGGATTCAAAAATTCACATATTGTGCACTAAAGGCAAGCAAAAGACAGAAAGTATAGGAAGAGCTCACAACCATAATAGTAGCAATAAAGAGTCTACAATTCAGAAGGGATGAAAACACTNCTGTCCCAGGGAAGGTTAGGCTCTGTGCATCAATTATCAGACCAGGAGTATGTCCCTAGTAGAACTACAAGCTCAGCAAAAACTCATTAGAAAGTGTGTGTGTGTGCAGGGGGGGAAATGTGGTCATTATTTGACTGCTCTGCAAAGAACTGTATCAGGGAGGTGTAAGCCAGCAGAGTGCTGACTGCTACAGTTCTTTCTATCTCCCATAGATAAGTCAATTAATCAAACTTTGCTTACTACCTGTCAAAAGCCTGTGCCTGTCCTCTTGTTGAAATACAGAAAGAATGCAGGGGCACTTCCTCTGCCTGCAGGTTCTCTCTTGCTTAAGGAGTGGTTCCAGTCATTTTGAGAAAACATGATTTCGTCCTGTTAAACAGCTATAGGAAAATTCTCTTCTCTTTCTTGCAAACAGAGCAGCTGACAAGCAGGGAGGGAAGACTTTCACCCAAAGAGAGGAGTGGCACTTAGCACAGCATCTGAGTGCAGCCCTTAAAACCACTGTTGTGCTGCTGACACCTTCCTCCAGTCCAGGGCTTGGTTTAGGCCAGGCACCAACGTGGGCATCATGCCTTGGCTGCACAACTGTGCATTTGAGTTTGAATTTCAGACTGAATGGGCAGTCTCAGGACCAGCAATCCACATAACTCTGCTGGCTCAGAGGAGGAGAGCGAAAGCCGGTCTTTCAAGAAATGCATGTCTGGGAAAAATACTTCCTTTGCCTCTGTGTCAGGCCATCATGATACAATCAGGGCAGCAATGTGAGATGAGATGATGTTTCTCTTCTGCCATAACAATTACAGGCATTACTTCCATTATGGGAAACGTTTGAGAATATTCTTAATTGGAGACTCAATAAACATTCCTTAAGAAATTATGTCATGTCCTCTTCACAGGAACAGGGAAAAAAAGGAGGAAGAATTTTCCCTTACACCTTGAAAAGCCTGAGGAGCTGGATTTTTACACATCTGGAATTCAGGCAATGTATAAGTGGTCTCTATAGTTCTTGGAAGGTATCTTAAAAGAGGGATGTTTCCCTAGGAGTTTGTGGAAGAAAAATAGAGTGCCACAGAGGCTGGTTTTCATCCAGATTTGAGGAAGATGTGAAAAAAGTCTACATATACAAATCCTGAAAGATCTATGTCAGGGAAAACAAATACAGGATAAGGACATTATTGCTATTGCTCACCCAGGACAAAATGAGCCCAGGAATCTGGGCAAATAGTCACCAAATGATGAATTGAGAGTCCACCAAAGTAGATGGAAACACTACAACTTGTTACCATTTTTTTTGTCACCTTCTGGCCTGTGATTAACTAGGATTTTCAGTACTTTTATAGTAGCTATTTCTTTCACACTATTGCCTGATGAAATGCTAAAAATGACCAGTTGTTGAATACAGCCAATTCCCAGAATACAATTATTTTGGATTAGTTTCTGAACTAGGTTCAGACTAAGCATTTTCAGATCTATTTTTATTTGTATTGAAATAGATGGTTCAGAGTTTTTAGCTGTTTGAGCAGCAGTTGTTGCCACAGACTACTTTGTGGCAGCATGAGCAAGAGTCGGATTCAATGTTACTATTTGGAAAGTATTTTAATTTTTTTTCCTCTTAAAACTGTCCTGCGTATAGATTTGTTTCGAAGGGTTTCTGCAGTTTCTCTAAGAGGAAAGAAAAGTTCTCAATTAGACTCCCCAAGCATAGTGAGAGGCCACACAACGTGAAATCATAATTCTGGCTATGGTTGAAGCCAATAACACAAATTTAATTCCTGTTAAAAATGTATCCTTTCCTAATTTTTGTTTCTTAGACTTTCTGACTGAACTACTTTATTAGTCAATCACAGCCTAAGGTATCAACCAAGAACTAAAATTCTAATTAGAGGATCCAGCATCCTCCATGATCATTACCTCCAGACATTTAAAAGAAGCCCCACACAATCAAGCAAGACTCTGGTGTTTCCACTCCGTAGATTTTAGGCAGCAGCTTTCAACTCATAACAATCGATTCCATTAATTGAATTCTGCCGCTCTGAAAAAATTCAGAATTTTGGAAATGGAAGAAATTGCAACTTTTGCCTAAATACAATCTTTTTTCTCTCTAGTGAAGTCAAAGTAATTTTAGTGAAACTTATGAAGGAGCATTGCACATCAATTAATCAAGGTAGACAGCAAATTCTTAACTGGAAGATTACAGCCCCTTTGCAAATCTATCTTCAACTCTTCTACTATTTTCTTCATGTATTTGTCTTCCTTGACACATATTGTGCTCCTCCCCCTTACTCACATGCATGGCATCAGTGAGTACTTGTCATGCATTAAGCAGAGCAAAACAGCTAAAGGTAAAATGTTCCAGGTCAAGTAGGCAATTCTAGTGGTGCAAGAGACAGTTTTTGACAGAACATGAAGTATACTCTTTGGTTCTGGCCCACTTCACTAACTGGCTGATAAGTACCTTGAAACATCCAAGCAAACATACTCATCAAATGAAGCAATTTAACGCAAGCAGGATGGCTTTGGGAAACAAAAAAATGATTCTTACAGAGTTGACTCTGCAGATTTGTACAGGCAATATTCTTACAGACTGTTCCATTAAAGAATTGTTTCCATTGGCCCCTTGACTTTTGGATTCTTAGAGTTATTCTTCTAAGCTATGTTGCTCCAATTGCAAAACCTGATGAAGCTTATTTGTCATCCTGATTACACAATGTATTCAATGAGTCCATTTTACAATATAATATTGACTAAAATATTAATAGGAAGTGTTGACAGGAACCAATCCAAAATAGCAACATGCACTCTGTTATTGGCAGTATAGTTTCCACCATTAAATAGTCTAAAAAACTTAATTGGATTTTAGCAGCCCTAGAAGTCAAGAAAGGAAAAAAAAACCTTTCAAAGCATTAACATCTCAAGTTCTGCAACATGTTTCAGGAGCCAGCACAGCTCAGTGACTTGTTATGCTTGTGAAATACTGCAAAAGATCATCAATTCTTTCTAAAGTCCTGTTTCTTTAGCCCTTGAGTTGAAAATTAGAACATGGCATATAAGGAATTTTCACCTGAAGTTTAAAATGCCTGTATACATAGAAGTTTAATTTATTATTCTAATGACTTTCACAGCTTGAGATTCTCACTGGGAGACATGCCTGTATGCATTTAATAAGGCTGCAGAGATTGGGACTATTCCTGAAGGACTTTCCGAATCATTTCCAAAGCATCTTTTTATAGCTGGCAAAGTATAAATTATGTAAAAAGGCAATTAGATAGATACCATCAAATCTATTTGACTGTTAACCCCTCTTTGTTAGATTAATCTATAAACCTGAAAAGAATCCACTTTTAGCATTCCAAGACCATGCTCACATATTTAGACGTGAAGATGTAATCATTCAAATAACTGCAGCAGGGGGGCAGGGAAGGGAGGGAGGCAGGGAGAGGCAGGAAGTCTTCATGTTCTTCTCCTTTTCTCTTGAGACCTAAACAGCACGTTCATGACAAATATGCTGTCCTATTACTATGATGTTGGTAGCTCACAAACATAACTAATGATCCCAGCATTAGATTTTTGGGAATCTGGCAGAGATCTGATATACACATGTATAAAAAAAGATTGTTGTATCTCCTTTCCTTACTGATGAAATCCTAGCTCTTTGGGGATGCGAGAATTGAGAAGAAACATTCCCACACTTCCCATAAATCTTCCAGTAGCAGGGAATGAAGAGAGCCAATGGCACAAAACAGAGTTCCAATTAAGCCACATAATTTTTTTCCCACAAGATCATCCCACAGGTAACAAAACATCAGGGTTGGTGCCACAGCTCTCTGCTCCTTTTCATAAAGGGCACTTCATTGCCCTCTTGGAATTCATGTATCATGGCACTGAATATTAAATACAAGTTGCACAGGGAGGGCAAGAGCATGAAATTACCTAGCATTTCTACCTAAGTCAAAAATTTCTCTCTTCTCCTCATAAGGAAGTTATAAACAATACATGGTGTGTTTCTGCTATTCGAGGGAAAGAGTTGAGGCCTGAAAATTGCCCATCTCCAGTGTCAGTGCCCTTGAAGCCAGACAAGATCATTCAGCCTCAAACACGAACTGCAGCCTGCCTGTAATCCAGACTCAGATCTGAACACCCTCTTCTTCAACCATCTCTAATTATGGGTAACCTTGATTTGCTTTTCAGCTGGATAAACAGACAGGCTGGCTCAAGCCTTTCTCCCCCCGTGGCAGAAGAGTAGATAATACATACATCAAAAGTGCTCTCTTCCCCTTCACCGCATGACTTCTGTTTTACGAGGCATGCCCAGAAGTAGGGATCATGTTAAACCATTTGACAAGAACATTCACTATTTCCTCCCCCCTCCCAGAAACTGACTGTGAGATTCTAGTTACAAAGACATTTTGTCAGTTCACTGCTGTAAGTGGCCACTTTTCATACGCGCCAGCTAAGCAGAAACTACCTGAGAGTTATGAATACTTATCAGATTGTGTGAAAGTCACAGGCATCACACTGCTGTCTGACTCTCAATAGCAGGGGACTTCTGGGTGTCATTTGGGAATGAAAAGATGCTGTCATTACTCCAAGAGGAGAAAGAGAGCCAAATGAGACTACTTGTGAAAGCAGCCCAATGATAGAACATTTTGATTAGAATAAATGACACCAAGAAATTGTCTGCTGGCAACCACACTTTTTCCTATTACAAGAAGATGATATAATAAAAGGGAATTTCTTTGCCAACTCTCATTCTACTGGGAGGTTTCTGAAACCTCAAATTTCATGAGACAACAGCCTCTAGAGATGAAGAAACAAAGGAAAGTATTTTCAGCTAGTGCTTTTCTGAGGAACAAAAAGAAAAGTGTCCTTACTTATATATACATGCACTTCCATTCCTATAAGTGATCTCGTTTCTTTACAGGGTAAAAATCTTGCATTTCAAAAAAAACAAAACAAAACAAAACAAAAAAAAAAAACAAAAACAAAAACAAAACAAAAAACCACAGACTATTAAGAATACTCTTTAGTAAAACTATGTTGCCTGGCCTGCAAGTCCATCAATAGTACCAATGGGTGCTGCTTGTTCACGGCCAGCAAAACTGGTCTTCACAAGGAGCAGATGTATGGAGAACATTTGAGAGCTGCTTGTACCCAACAGCATTAAAAACTGAAGCCCAGCCCAGTTCAGAGCTCTCTGCATGCACTGCCAGCTCTGCACCTCAGTCACTGACCCATCACAAGGCAGTGGTTTAGAGGCATCTGTGCTCAGCTGTCAGCCTCTCTGTCTCCAGCCCTTCTCTCTTCCCTCACCATTTTACAGACATTTCTTCTATTCACATTTGAAGAAAAGAGGCATTGCTAGTACACAGCTGTACTTTGAGGGGGTTTTGGTATGAAAATATAATTCATGCCTTTCCTCCACCAGATCCTTTCCCTCTCAGTCACCAACTAGACATTCCACCCTGGAATAAAGCTCTTTTCCAGACACCTCAAACAGATGGAAGGATTCAAAAGAAGTTGTTCTGATATGTGTGCCATAGTAAGTGCCTGATCCATGCAGCTAGGGAGCCTGCCCTTCTTGAATGATTTTATATTTAGTTCTACAAAACTGAACCAATCTAAGAGAAGGAAAATGTCATTGTGGGTATAGGAAACCCAGAAACCAGGGCTCACGTACAACTTAGAAAGCAGCTGGAAACTGCACTGTGATCACAGTCTTTGCATGGGACTATCCCAAACAAATGTGATAGTGACTGCACTGGACACTCTTCCTCTCTTCTCTCAACTGAAAACTCACCATACACCTCAGAAATATTTACCTAGAGCCATGTTGCAGTTGGTAGGTACTTGAGCAGTAAATAAGTCTGCAAGAAGTGGTAGTCTGTAACTTCCTGCCCAGCTTTGCCTGCAAATCTCTCCAAGTGGTCAGTCACAGTGAAAATTGGTTTAAATGTTCACTGAGAGCCCCAGCAAGCCTGAAAACTGAACTGACCTTGGACTGAGCCACAGTTTGTAGAAAGCTAATCAGGTACCTGCAAGTCCAAATAAAAATAAGCACATAACACTTTCAGCTAGATCAGGGGAAAGGGAGGAAATCAATACTAAATACATTGCAAACTTTGTTTTGTGTTTTGAAATACGAACAGAACCTACCCATGGTTAAAACTCAGGCAATAGTTTCAGTGAAAGGAAGGTTTCAGCTCCTATATTAACTGAGAAATTTGATCTATAAAAATAGTAAGGTTTTTCTCCACATTTTTTCACTAAATCACTTGAAGCTGATATTATTTAAATATAAAACGCCAAACAAACCCAGAAGTGAGCAACACAGAGCAGAAAAAGATGAGCTGTTTTGATCTAAACACTCTTGCCTTAAAGGACAAAGTATCATTAATTAGGATGGAAAATTTTAGCTTTATTTGGTTCAATGCAAATCAACATTTCAGCCAATTTTCCAATTAATTGTCAGACTTGAAAGCCCTTCATACATCCAGCTCCTCAAGTAATCTATCTCCCACCTTGCTCTGGTCCTCCTGCTCTCTTTTGGGTCACTTCCTACATGGCCTGAGATGGATGTCCCCAACAAGTGGTAGCACTCAAGTACAAATGAGCTGCTGAAAAGACAGTGGGTAATTATGGCAATCCTACATCTCTCTTACTTCTTGGAATTCAACTGCTCAAGTTTCTGGAAGGTAACTTGCAATGGATGAGTGCCCAGGACAGAGTGCCCCAACCAGGAGGAACCTAAGTGCCACATCTAAAAATAAAAGTACTGTTTTGTCAGGTCAACACTTCAGTGCTCTTGGGAAGTCATCCAGATGGAAACTGCAGTCTTCCCCCAAGAGCCACATCCAAACACTCTGAAATCAAGGTGCTGTGAGATCAAGTTACAGCTGTGATGTTTTTCACATTTTAGACCAAGACACCAATCTCCACATCAGCTCCTTTCTGCCACATCCCAGAGCTGTGGCAGCATGAAAGCCTCGCAGCTGACCTGCAGAAGATGCACCAAAGATGCCTGAACTGAGAACAGTTTTAAGGCTACTGTAAGTACCACACCTATCCCCAGCATTTACCCTGTGGAAAACTGTAATAGTCTCACAACACCACTCATGCAGTGACTACAGACCACTTACCCAGGTTCCAACCACGTGGTCGATGCTAAAAGCCTTTTCTGGAGCTCTACACATGGGTAAACGTGACAGCAAAAGTGTGACAGCTTTGCGTGAGCACAGCCACCCTGCACTCCACGGACTAGGGACTCCATCTCGCTGCTTTACAAAGCATCACACACATCCTTGGGACTAAGGAATACACACTAACAGCAAGAAGAACTTAAAACGAAGAAATAGTATTCATCCTACAGCTTTCTGATCACAGCCAGGCACTCTCCTAGGCACAGGGGCCTTTCAGAGCAGAGTTTCAAAGCACAGTCATTTGCAAGCTAATGCTCTTACTAGAAAATACTGATTTACACCTTTGAGGATACACAAACAGTGAAGTTCTGTGACCAAATCAGACCTCACAAAAGCTCATCTAAAAAAAATCACCCGCTTGTAATTTAAAGGTTTGAGTTTTGGTTGTTTTATTTTTAATTAACCCTCCCAAAGTTGTGCTAAATTCCAGATAGATACACCACTTTTCAGTACCATTCTTGCATGCTCTTTCCAATGCATTTTATTAATGCACACTAGAAATAAATTCTATTGTAGAGTGAATGAAAGAGAGGTTGTAGAGAGAATGAAAACATTTAGGGGCACAATGCAGATTTTCGGCATTCAGGTAAAATACAGGTCTCAGACCTCCTGATGTAAATGTGAAGACAGCAAACTGAAAAAAAGACGGGAAAGAAATTGGAAGGAAAATCTTCCTTTTGCATTGAAAAGTTATGAAAAAGACTACATCAAATAGTAAAAAATCTAGTGACTCAAGCTATATTATACTAATGTGGCTCCACAACATAATATGTTGCTACACTATATAAATTAACTTCAGTTTTCTGGAGACAGTAAGTAAGGAGTGTTTTGTCTAGCTATATGGGATCATGAACAATGTAACAATTTCAAAGCATTCCCTTCACGCATAAAAACCCCTGCACACTGTTAATATATCCTGACTAGATTAAAAGTCTTGCAAATGATTTTGCCTGAAAAGCCCTAGTATGAGATCTCCTTTAGGGAAATATCTTCAGCACCAATTATTTTAATTGACAAGGAAGCCAAGAGAATAGCAGCGAAGAGACAGAGACAGAGTAGACCAGGAAAGGCTCTGTTTCCCCATTTGCTTTCACATCCTGGAGTCTATTTGCTATTAGTACTTGCAGCCTTCCCCACCCTAACTATTTATATTACTACCACTTCATGGATATGTTGAAACTTGAAATCATGGGAGACCATGTAAGAGTAAAACTTAATAGGTTATCAGCAACACAGTCATGCCTCACACACCTTTTTTTTTTTTTTTCCTTTAAAGGCCCCACTTTCATCACTTGCTGTCCCCAAATAGCTGGTATGCTTTTGAACAGTTTTAGCACACCACAATTATTTCTCTCCACCCTCCAGGGAGGAAACAAAGGAGAGCAAATTTAACCTACTCGGTGTGATAACAACTGTGAAATCTTCTGCTTTCCGTTCCTCACTCCCCCCACAGTGCCCTCCAGAAGTAACCCGAGCCTACCATCCCATCAAATCAGTGACATTTTAAGGCCCCTGTGCAAGGGGGGAAGGAAAAAAAAAGTTGTTTCAACCTTGGGAATCATGTGGAATCCACATAATTTACTATTTCCTGTGATTCATCAAACTTCCTTCTTCCCAAGAGTAATTGGTCACCACTTATTTATACACCACAGAGTGGCTTAACTCCAAAGGTCAGTCCAAGATTAAAAAAAAAAGCAGACCATTTATTCAAGAAAGTAGTTAGGGGTTGTTGGTTGTGTCTTGATTTTTTTTAAATTTTGGGTTGGGGTATGGGTTTTGGAAGTGGGGGGGAAGTGATATTAAATGTGTAAAGAAAAAAAACTGGCATATCTTAAGCAGGCACTCAGCCTTTCAGAAACCACACATTAACATCGCTAAAGCAGTATCACAGCGTAGCTTTGGGATGCAGGATCTTTAGCAGAGAACTGCTTGTATGTGTGGTAAATCAGGCCTCAATTTCAGGCAGAAGAACTAGGAAAAGTGGAAGCATGCATCACAGCATTGCACACACACTTTGGCAACTCCTTTGCCCGCTATAAAAGAAAAGGATGTCACATACTTGATCCAGACCTGCCTTGATGCCCAGGCAGATGGGGTGAGCGCCGGTAGCAAAAATACTTTTGCAGGAAGAGTGTGTGTGTGCGGCTTTGTGTTTACAAAGCAAACCATTTGGTTCCCCTACAATAAAAATGTTTAATCTTTGCTATAATAAGAAGTAAGGAAAAGCAATTATGAATCTAGAAGCCCAGAGGAAAGAAATAAAGTAGTCCTTAAGCTCCACATTTCAGACAAAACTGTCATTCTAACATGAAACATCCACTTTTAACATTCATGCACTTTTAATAAACAAACACTAAGACACTATGGAATTGAATACTTCCTCTAGCTAAAACTTCTGCCCAGTTTTCATGTTCTCTCTGCACCTCACAGCCCTGTAGCCCCATCTACACAAATGAGTGAAGTAGTATGAAAAGAGATGCTTGAACAAGTTAATATCACATAACTGCAAACCCCAGTTTGGGGGAACAATTCATATTACCCATGTTAAAGATTTGAGTAATTAAATCCTGAGATATAAGATGTCCAATCAAAAGGAAAGCTTACATATATAAGCTTAAATGCACATATATTACATCCATGAAAATACAGCATATGATATAGCTGACATTAAGAAGGGGACATTCTAAATAATTTTGTTTAAAAACTAGAAAATACAGCCCAGCTCTTCTTTTAGGATATAACTGAAGCATATCGAACATATTTATTTATTATAGCAAGAAAACAAAAGAAACCTGCAGAAGTTAAGCCAATTGTTACAGAATAACCATGTATTTTCTAACCCTCTTACAGATTCCAAAGATCTCCTTTATGGGGAGCAAAGGAATTCCAAACATCCTTGCAGGGCACTTTGCCCCAGGCATTAACTGAAATTCCCACAATGATCAAGACAGAGAAAGAGGAAAGAAACCATGTCTTTTTTTAAGTATATATGTATACATACGCAAGGATATATATACAGATATAAACAAAATTATATATACATGCAAATAATATGTAACAATATGTAGTCAATTGTATTTCAGATGAGGAAATAGACGGAATTAATTGTTAGGAATATTTATACTCCTAATTATGATGTGAAATATGATTCTCTGTGACAAAGTGGCACAAGCAGAAATCCCAAGATATTTAGCAAAGAAATTATGTGTTACTGCTTTTATTCATGTGTTTAGGTCAGATTTTGATTCACTTTTTTACCTTCATTTTTTCGTTAGGATATATCTGATGTCTGAAAAAAACAGGGATCTGAGACAAAGCCTTCTCTCCTTCAGCTAAAACACTTCATTTTTTTTCCCCTTTAAGCATTTCTATGTACCTGCCTAACACTGGTCAGATGTACGGTCAAGATCATAACCATTTTTTCAAATTAGTTCAAAGTACTTCTTCTACTCCAAATTAATCATTTTAATTATGCTGTCAACAGCTGCATCAGGGCTTCAAATCAAATCTGTTTCCTTAATGAGATCCTGTTGCCATACGCTTTTTACCCAATACTCTTTTAAATTGCTGAACTACATGTTAGGCTATTCCATTATAGGCAGGTCTTCATATAGACAATCACTTTAAATAATTTAAAGAACATATTCTGAATTTTCATATGCACATAGAAAAAAAACCCAACCTCCTGGAAGTCTTGTCTCAGGAACACAGGAATTTTTGTCCTTCATTCGAATTCTCATAAAAGTAACAGGGGGAAAATCGGTTTAAATGGAAGTGTAGCAGAGAAGGAAGATAATAATCCTTTCCTTTTTGCTTTGTGATGAGCTGTGATCCTTCCTGTTTCTGCATTTGCTTCAGTGAAGCCTTCCTAAATTGGCAGAATTTAATGCAGCAAAAATATATACTGGCAAGGTCGGGATTTTGCTTAGCTTTTTTCCTCCCCTCCCTGGTGTTCCTTTAAACCTTACAAAAGAGCCTGTAGACAGGACTGTCAGGTAAAATTCACAGAACAAAAGAATGCAAATTGCCACCTATTACCTCTCAGGCACATTTCAAATAACCAAAAGAAGTCTAGATAAATGATAAGATTCCAGTCAATAGCTCATTTCTGCTATAACCACGCAGTTCTGAAAGGAAATACACTGCAGTTAAACCAGTAGTGATTACTGGACAAGAAAAATATAGTTACCTTTTAACCATGGCAGAGTAGCATTTACAGATCAAAAACATGTTATTAAACTCACACACTGGCCGCTCTCTGCGTCTTCTCAGAATATTTCTCAAAAGCTAACATTTCTAAAAGCACAGCACCTGAAAGTATGCATAGCTCGCATTTTCTTTCCTGGCTACAGCTTCCAGAAATCCCATCTGCCCCTCTCGGAGGCTGAATAACTATCCTTTTAAGAAAAGTATTAGCTTTTGTAAAGTCACACGCTTAAAGCTGCCACTGAAGCAAGGTGCTTATAAGCACTTTGTGTTGGCCTAACCCACACTCTTTTGAAAATACCACCCTCAGGCAACTAAATCCTTGGCCTAATTTTCAAAATTGCTGAAGATTCAGCAGTTTCTAATCATTGCACGGGGAACTAATGGGGTGTTAGCAGTTTGAAAAACAGGCCACTTATTTGAGTCCCTTAGGACCAGAGCTTGGGATGCCTAATTTTACACAGCCATTTTTAAACAAAGCAGCCTTAAGCCAGGCTTTTTGCCTAAACTTTGGCCAAGCAGCCTGCCCCTTACCATGAGAGGCTAAAAAAGGCTGACACATTTGAATACGGAGAGGGGGATGGGCAGTAATAAGAGCAAAAACTGCATGGGGCAGTGGAAGAGGTGAATGCAGAACTGCTGCTCCACAGAACTGCTGCTGCATGGCAGGTGCCAGGAAAAAAAGGAAAGGCAACCAAGTAGAACCATCATGAATTAGCTATATGGAAATGAAAAATATGTATCCATCTTACAGGAAGACATAAATTAGGGCTGTAGCACTATTGCTTAGGCTCTATGCTGGATCATAAGTTGTGTTATAAAAATGCTGCTTCCCAAAGGTCTTAGCTAAAATCCTAGCCTCAGTATACAATTCCCCCCTGGCACAGCAGGGCAATTCCTGCTGTTTGGCTATCAGTAACAACTGGAACCCTGTGACAGCACTCCTGATGGATCATGGTGCTGGTGTGCCCTGCCTCAGAGGGTCTCAAGGCACTGTTCAAGTCTTCCATACCGAGCATGGCATTTGCAGTCCCACAAGAAGCCCCACCTCGAGCTTCACCAACAGCTTCCAGTTGCCCTTGTACATTGTGTTGCTCTGTATGTATTACAGCTGCTTCAGAACTGAAAACAACACACAGAGGAAAGGACAGCCTGACGCTAAGAAAGCAGTTCTCTTGTGAAAATATCAAGAATGTGGTGATTGTAAAGTAAGAGGCAGCTCATATTTGTCACCAAATTTCTGATGACTTACATACCCAGCTGTATCTGATGCTTGACAATGTTGATATGTAAAATAAGACAGCACCTGAATGGCATTGGGCAACTAAAAGGGAGAAAGAATTATACATAGCATCAAATTCTAGGGATTTCTACAACTTTCACACACATTTGCAATAACTATTTTCATTCATAGAGCAAACAATGGAAACAATTACCAAGGCTGGTTTTAAGTTTTTTAAATATCCCACAGGAAGGCATTTTATAATGCACTGAATCTGTTTAGCAGTTTGAGAACACCAGGATCATCAGCCAGCTAATAATGAAATCAAAACATTACCCAGGCAAAGTATAACGCACAGACAAATTCTATCTCCTAAAGGTCTGAGCTGTATTGGAACATATTTTCTACATAAACATTACTGGTGTAATCCAATAGATTTATAAGATGTACTCTTAAAAGCTTATTATCAAACAAACGTTTTATGAAGGATGGTATGTTGTGCTTTATGGGAAGGTTCTGAGGTAAACTTTCATTTAAATGCAAACTGTAAAATGGTCTAAGCTTTATTTTGGCAACTTGATGTGTACAGAATCCATCCCTACTCCAATTTCATAATATCTTTAATAAATTCTTGTAGACTGGAATTGTGCCTAGCAATTATTTAAGAAATATGACTCAGGAATCTAAATATAGTTTACAAATATTGCTAAAATATTTGCCAGCAAAATATTGAAGTCTTTTCACTTTCCCCATAACATAGTTAGATTTCTCTTCTGGGGTTTTTTCAGTGATGGAAAATAATTTTTCCCTTAATATCAGAGATACAAGCTCAAAGGAAAGGTCCTATCCTGGTTTAAATCAGGCAGCTGTAAGTAAATCTATTTTGCTCAACTGATGACCCCCTCAAAGAAAACAACTCTTGCTTTTTATGTCATCAAACCACTTTTCCTACCATGAATTTCCATTGCAACTCTCTTTTATGGAAGATGAATTACAGCAACAGCTTACATACCTCTTCTATTTCAATTTTGACATATCAAGGTTTCACTAGCTTCTATTTCCTCCTTCTTTTTCCCCTACAGGAATTTCCAGGATTGCTTTCTGCTTGGAAATGTCCTTCATATGCAAATGCTGGAGTTAGCCAGGCTGGACACCTCTCCCCTCTCAACAACAGGGGGGAAAAAAAAAAGCTACCTGCTATGATGAATCAGAAGACTTTCATGCTGTTTCTGATTTTACCATTTCATGTTCAAGTAACGCTGATCACAGACTGTTCTTTCCTAATTACTGTTTTGGATGAACTATATGATTTTTCGAGCTGGTGGAAGAACATCAAAAAAGTACAATAAGCAAGCTGAGAACATAACACAGGCTAGCAAAGGAAAGCCAATAAATAAGAGATTGAAAAAGGGAACTAAATGTATGTATCAGTTAACAGTTTGTTCAGTGCAAGGTAGTTTAAATAAATCAGGATTTGAACAAAAATAGTTTGTCTTTGATGATGATGTAAGTCATGTTATCATCATTTCATTCCCCCAAATATTACCTCTTCATGTCTTAGGAAGAATTAAATATTTGCCCACTGAAAAAAACTGAAATATTTGGCTATTTTACAATGAGGTAATAATAGCAAAAAAAAAAAAATATTTCTAGTTAAAATTTGGGTCTCAGCAAGGCAATGTATAATAACAAAGATCTACATACTTAAAAGAAGGTGTTTCCCTTCCAGCTCTAGCAGCACCAGATACAGAGGACAAATTAAAAAATTTGCATTTCCAAGCAAAGAAATTAACATAGAGCAAATTTTATTAGAAATGCATTTTTACCTCAAAAACATTTCTCCAAGTCTCTCTGCATGCCACAATCTTTATGTAAATATTTTTAAAAAAAAGAAAAAAAAAAAACAAACAAAACCAACGTGTGGAAAACCTAAGCAGCCTCAAACTACCACGTAGAAGTAGTTTTTAGCTAAAAATTGGACTTGAGAAATCAGATCCTAAAAAACAATTCAGTTCACTCAAAAAAAAAAAAAGTTTCTGAATTTGTTTTCTGCCCAGCCATGCTTGTCCTGTCCTCAGCCTGCACATGTGCAGGTTACACTGCAGACTGCTGCACTTCATGCTCCCCATCATATCTACACCTCTGTGTGCAGGTAACAGTTTAATTGAATGAGTTACAGTTACTGGCTTTTAACAAGGCAACTTTATTTCCACAGTGCAAACTTTTACTGAGACAGATTACTTCCCAACTATCAAGCACACTTTGCCTGCTCCTTTATCTCTACTGTCTGGGGCTTCCCTTGCCTCCCAATTTCCAGATACTTTGTCCTTTTTTTTTTTTTTTTTTCCCTCAAAAATTTTACCTTTTGGAACTTTTGGNTTTTTTTTTTTTTTTTTCTCCCCTCAGATAATTTAGCATTATGGAACTCATGCAAGTCACAAATTTAAAATTATACATGTGTATAGATATACACATACTTAAATGCAGCAATCTCTGCAGTACATACCTAGGTTATTCAATTTATTTATGGTATACACTGTTAGGAGCAAGCCTTGTTACCACTATTAAATTATCAGCTGGGAGGGTAAGTATGAATACTGTAGTCATATCTATCTTAATTTTCAGCAATCTTAAGCCAACTGTTCCTTATGTAATTAATACAGAAATTCTTATGCAGATACTCACAGACTTTTATTGTTATCTCTATTTTATGTCCACTTATGTTATCTTGAGAATATTGTGATGTGTGGGTACTGTTGGTTGACATGCTTTGTTATAAGGAAAACTACTGTTACCTAGAGAAATTTCCTCCAAAAACTGAAGAGCAGTAAAACACTTCTTCCAGTTCAGCAGGTCTGATTAAAACAAATATTTGGCATTCAGTTCCTCTTTAAGCATCAAGAACTGAAACGTGTGGTGCAAATTCTGCAAATTCTGCAAAATACTTTATATTTGCCTGGCTCATTCACATTTTAGGCTGACTCAAAAGCCAGACCACGTAACCAGGCACTGTATGATCATCCACAAAGTTTAGGTGGTCTTTTTTGCCCTATTTCAATAAACCAAGTTTAAGATAGAGAGCTGAATTGTGATCCAGATCAGAAAAGCTTTTTTGCTCTGCAATGCTGAGTTTAATTTATTTCTAAGAGGCACTTAGTAATCGTGAACCCCCATATCCTGTAGTCCTACTGTTTCACCTCGACTCTGACTAAAGGGTTTTTTGTTTGGTTTTTTTTTTCCTTACCTACTATCACTAGAAAGGATTTTCAAGAATTGCATCTCATCATGTCAGATTCTCCTTGCAGAGCTGACCTCCTTGCAAGTCAGAGCCTGGAAGCATCAGGAGAAAAAATGCAGAGCAGCTTCAGCAGCAGTCATACATCACTTACAAAGACCAGACAGACTTGAAATCACATTCACATCAGTGATGCTGCAGTTACAATACAAAATCAAGTCCAGGAGTTCTATCCCTCCTTCCTGGCATTTTTTCCTGGTCATTCCTACTCAACTATAAAAGTTGCACATTCCTGAAAGTGATGCACACCTCTTTTGGGGGCCTTCCCAACATTTTGGTGTATTTCCCAGAGGAATTTTTTGAGAAACCCTTTTTTAATCAGAACAGATCAAGAGACTGACAAATCACAAGGAAGCACTAAACTACTGCAAAAAACACTCAGAGAAGGGAAAACAGGATCACTGGATGACTCCTGTGCCTCAGAGTCATGACCTGAAGAGTTGAAGCAGCTACTGCTGCCCCTTCTCCTGACAGCACTGTGGCTGGAATCCTAAGTCTGGATTATAGTCCCACTGTGCTACACAGAAAGGGATCCTTAAACTCTACCCACATCTGTAGTATCATCACAACTCAGGTGCATTCCAACATGCATTGCATCTGCTGAAAGCACATTTCTCAAAACCTGTAATCCTGGATTATTCTCTTGTCTTGTCCAATTTATGAAAGCCCTAAATTTTGGGTGTCTCAGTTTTCAACACTGAACACAATGTAGCAGTACTCCAGGATCTAGGGAGCATTCAGGATTCAGACCACAGATTACACACCAGGAATTGGTATTCCCTGATAGCACCTGACCCCTAGTTAGACCAAATGGTCTGAAATGTGCTATATAAGAGATAGGTATTATTACTATAATCTGTCTCTTCTGTGCCAGACAAAAGAGTCTGAATTGCAGCTTTCCTTGTTTACATGAAAACAAGGAAATTAGCTTTCTATTTCCCTAGTGCTATCTAGGGAATGCAAAAAGGATGCCCCAGAAGAAAGGCTTTCAGAGTTTGCCACAATAAAGATACTTCAGGGCGGGAACCTATGAAAACACTTTCGAAATGGGAACTGCCATTCAAGGGCATCCTGTATATGAAATATATTATTGTACCAATCCAATTATTAGTCTAGCTACTAAATGTTATCTATATATTATTACTTAAGCAGACATGACCACATATTATCATAGTTGTTATAAATACTGATTAATTTAAAATCTTTACATTTGTATAAATTAAATATATAATTATATTCTATCTAAAAGCATTTCCAATTCAATACCCACATAAGCATAATGTGATGAAAATTATTTCCTTAAGAATTGAGGTGCTGGTTTATCAATATAATGCCTGTGCTTATATACTCTTCTCTGACTGCTTACCTTTCTTTTTAAAGGACACTATGCCAGATACATTATATAAAGAAACAGAGAAGATCTCAACTGACTCTTTCTTTGGTTGGTTTTATGAGGGTTCATTGGTATTTTTAAACATATAGCAAGTACACAGTAAGATAAAGGAAACACTGTCTTGTAATTGTACTCAGGGATACTTTGTAGTTAATTGCACTTGTGTTTTCTCAAGCAGCTCAAACACTGCAAAGCCACAATCCTAATGAAGTGGGAAAATATTATCTTTTCAAATGTGAAGACAGAAATCAAGATGAAGTGACTTTTCCAAGGCCAGTGAAAGACAGAAGAACAGAAAGAAGCAGAATCAGCCTTTCAAATACTTGATCTTTTACTAGACAGAGATCTCCTTCTCAGCTGAAACAGGTCTATTTTGGGGACAGTTACAAAAAAATAGCTTCAGTTGAAAATCAGGGGCTTTTTCTATTTGGCTTTCTGAGTTAGTTGGAATGGGTAAGTAATGGAGAGACTCATTAACTCCTGTGCTTTTCACCACTGCTTTCAAAGCAATCACGGAATTAGCTGAAAATTGTTCTCTGGCTTGTCCGTGTTTTCTATTGAACGATTCTCATGATAGAAGAGCCAAGATCTGTGACCTAAACTTGGCTCCAATAATGCAGAGAGCAGACTCTCCTCTGTGGTGAACTGAGCCTTGAACAATTTCATTAAAAAGAATCATTGGAAAAGATGAAATCGATGCTCTCATAACACAATAGCCTAAATCGTTAATACAGATCCTAATTTAAAGCAGGCAAAAATGTAAATTTTCCCTATCTTTTTTCACAGAATGACATGTGCCAGGCTTTCAGGGGAGGCATGAACTCACCTGCAGTACTGATGGCCAAGTCCAACATTTATTAATTTCAACAAGGTAAAAAATAACGAAGGTGACAGCTCCATTTTGTAACATGGAGCTGGTCAGACCTAAGCACACAGCAGCAGTAGGTGATCTACCATGTAAATGAGATAGATGGATGTAATGAAATCAGCATGTTTGTCACCAAATGATCCTACTGCTGTCAAGCAATTTCAGTCCATGCACAAAGAGCCCAAGCACAGGTCACAGTAAAGCATTCAATCCAATGCCAAGAACTTTATCATATTGTTTCACATGAAGAAAGATTGTATAGACAAGCAACTTCGCATATGAAGGACAATTTCTCCAAAACAAATGCCAACAGCTTACTAAGTTACCAATACATTGCTAAGCTATAGTGACTTAATGCCACCAGGCCAAAATATTTTCTGATGATTTTTAAAGGGTAGTGCTGGGAAGCTTGCAAATCACACATTCACATTTTAATGAAAGGTGCAATTACTGAACATTTACCTTGTATTTAATTAGAATGAAACATCAATAAGGCTCATTTAGCATCTCTCTAATATGTCAGCAACTTTTTTTTTTAAAGGCGGTAGCAAGCATTTGTTTTTGATTTATAGTTTTGCAGTTTTGCATTCACTGGGTTGCTATTAAACAACTGAATGACAAACAGTGCAGTTTTGTCAATTCCAAAGCAAAGATAACTCTGCTGTGGTTCTTGCACAGAACTTGAATCAAAGACTAATTTAAAATCAGTATAATTTCCTCTGAAATAATAACAATGGTTAGGGTTATCATATGCAATTATGACAAAGAAATGCATCTGTTTTTCTGCAGTAGCTGTCACTGTTTTGACTGCTTCCTAATGCATTCAAAATTACAAATAGTGGACGTATCTTTTCTGAAATTAAAAAAAAAATATTAATAAAGATAACAAGGCAATAACACGAGAATACCTTTGCTGAAGACATCACATGCAAACAACTGATTCCACTTTGCCAGTCTGGTTTCAGCATAAGCTGTTCCTTATGCTGCATACCTCAAACTCCCTTTCAGCTGGTGGCACAGTGACAAACCAGACACAAGGTATAATAATACATTTCCTTCTAGCTCCACAGTAATTTGCTGTTTCAAGCATACTTGGAGTCACAAACCCCAGATCTAGATCTAAGTTTCTATGAAGATCTGCTGATCAAGGAGCAAGGCAATGACTCCACCAACTTCTTCAGGACTAAACTATAAGAACCACTTGCAGCTTCTTTCCCAGAGACTAGAAAACGATGAGAGGAATAATGGAATATAAGGAGAGGAAAAAACAACACATTGGAACCTTTGAAGGCTTACCCAAGTAAAATTTGCTTCCAGACTGGAGCAGAACCTGCACCTGACACCCAAGTACTCATGTAGTTATGTATTACATAAGCTTGGGCAACGTAATGCTGGGGCAGCTGGGATGCACAAACACTCATAGAAAAGACCATGGCACATTTGGCCAAAGAGAGCTCATAGCATGCTTGATTCACATCCTGCTTAAAAAAAAAAAAAAAA
>VZRH01005486.1:1591164-1611069 GCA_013397555.1 Urocynchramus pylzowi | reverse complement strand
CCTTCATTAATCCATGGTCAAACCTCATTATAACTTCAGTTATGTGATGTATAACCCCAAACACATGTGGCCACAGCATTTCTGAACAGCACCAACCTGTGTTTTATGCAGCCCTCACAACATGCTCTCAAAGTATGAGTGCTTTGAGACATCATCACTGATGGTTAGAAATAAAAGTATCAGTGGTGAAGTATCAGTGGAAGTGAAGAATTAGAGAAAAGAAAGAGCCCTAATGAAAGAAAGAGCCCTATTTCAATGTAAAGAAAATCTTTACATTTCTTTACATAATCTCCACTGTTGTAGAGATAAAAAAAGAGTAATTGAAGGTAATAAGAGGAGAAGCATTACAGGACACAAATACCACTCCGCCCCACCAATTCTCATGGAGCAGCCCCCATTCACTCCAAACAGAATCTCTCCAAACTACTGTTTGATAGGGCTAGAGAGGAGGAAAATGAGCAGTCATCTTTAAAACCCTTGATAATATTTCCCTTAAAATTTATTTAAAAGACATAGTTATTTCTTTCACTCAGCAGCCAACTTTGAGTTTGTTTTTAAACACTAGCTCCATTCTCTCTTTAGCTCCCCTTTACAAGGACAGCAGAACCGTTCCTACAGGATAATTAAAGCCAGATGCTGACAACTGGACCATGAACCAATATATTTCTTAAATCCTATACTTATACACCTCCAACTTCCTTGGTATCTCTGGCCAACTGTACCAACACACCTGTTGCTCAGGGTACCACTTGTGATCAGGTACTGGCCAGTGTGAAGAGACGCAGTCAGGCACCTCCAATTTTGAAAATCTAGCTCTTCATTAAAAATAGTATATTACATGGAGTCAGCAATATACTTTCAGAATTGAGAAACGTTTTTATTGAGCCATTCCAAAGCTATGTATATGATGGCAAAGTCATCCTTCTCTCTCACTTGCCTTGAAAAAGGATATATCAGCAAAAAGACAGGACAAAGTACCTGGCATGAATAGCCAGATTCCTTTGTTTTTAGACCACAACTTCCCTATTACCAAGGAAACACATGAAGGAAAAACAAGGTACCATTAAGGAAAGAACTTCCAAAATACATAAAAAGAACCTCTACTAACATGCTTGGTAATCCTGCCCTTTGACCAGATGAGCTGTCATGCCTTATACGGAGCTGGGAACTTTTGCAGAAGCAAAGCTTCAGGGATGCAGCAGTGATGGAGAGAAACATTCCTGCCTTTTACAGGCCTGAAGGGTCCTGCTTCAGGACAGGGTGTCTGGAATGGACACCACCCCCCACAGCCACAGAAAAGGTGCGAACAGATTCGCTCCGGGTACCACCACCGACGCTCACAACTTCTCCTCCCCTGTTCTCTCTAATTATGAGAAGTAGAACCCAACCCCCTGATGAGTGATTTTGCCAGAAGGTATCCCTGAACATTTTCCTCAGTCAAATACCGTGAATCATGTGAATAGAATAGGAATGGAAGAAACCTGACTCTATAGAAATGCCTCCAAATAGCCTACGGACTTGAGCTGAGATTTATGGGTCTGATCTAAATCCCTTTGAGGGCAGTGTAAAGACCACAACAGGGGAAGGCAGGAATTCTGTTCCTGCTGTGAGAAAGCACAGAAGACACGTCATCCTCTGTTAATTATTTTATTTCTACAAGGAATTCTCAGGAAAGGAAAACCTGGCCCTAAAACATGAGAAACAATATCTATAACTGAACATCCAAGTTTACTTCAGCAAATCAATAGGATTTTATCTCTTTTTCCCAATAAAAATAATGACTCTCTGCCTAAATTACAAGCACTTTGATATTATATACAACTTTATTAATCAAATGAGCACATTCACTAAGAAACTCTTGATCAAATCACACTGATAGGCAGTTAAGAATGATACTAACAGCTGTCTAATAAGAGCCATGGAGTAATCCCATTTGATATTTTCTTACAAACATATGTGAAATCATGTTGTCTTATTTTGCTGTATTCAATGTACTTGTGCATTTATGATGCACTTAGGAAAACTATGTGAAAGTTCTTAGCTGTTATTCACTAGAGTTTCCACCTACCATTTGATATGTATACAACAAAGCCCAAACAGAATTGAAACGCGGTACATGCAAGTTTACATTTCTACTTTACATTACTTCTCATACTTTTAGATATTTCCCCTCCCTCCAGAAACATATTTTTAAGGTTTTTGTCTTAGCAGCACTGACAAGTCCAAGCCAAAACCCTGCTCCCTGCACAACCTAAAGTCAGATGTTTCTGCCCCAAAAGGTTTAGAAACTAAATCACTATGAATGCAAAACAAACAGATAGAACTGTTTGTTCCAAGTGTCTACTTGGATAAATTAACAGACTGAAAGTGGAATGATTTTTCTTGTACATATACCTCATTTGTAAAGCTGCATCATTCATATGCCCTGAATTTCAGAATCACTAACTTATCAAGTCCTTGGGACCAAGAAGGATAAAGATACAGAGATGTCTTAAAAAAAAAATCTATTGCAAAACTAAAAGTTGTTTTCTTAATGAAGACTGGTTTCTATTGGCAGCTGTCTATGTTGTAGTATTGAGGTTTTAGGGCCATTATAATTTTATTTCTTTTGCTTTTATAAATGTAGAATATGTAATACTGCATTAAGACTGATGCAACTAAACTGAGTTCTTACAGTGAACTGTAATTCTTCTTTATTATCTTTATTCAAATACTGCTTGCAAATTGTACTCTGGCTGCACAACTATTTATTTCAGGTTTGCTTTCAGAAAGCTAAATAGGAAAAACATTGTTTGCATCATAAAACCACATTTTTTGTTAGCTTTGCTCTATATTCTGAGGGAAAAGGTTATAAAAGCGGAGATTTCACACAGAAGACATACAGATTTCCATGACTACATTTGTGTTTACTAATAGAAGAAGATGCATGTAGAAAACTAAAAATTGAACATTTGTTCCTGGTTCCATTCTTTGCAACAAAGACCAGAACTTGCTGAGGCTACTTGTGTGGCATCCCACTCCACAGGCAGCTCTGCAGAAACTGCTGGGTTTCTATGTTTGGCTCAAATGCAATTTACCACCCAAACCGAGCACACAGGCCCTTAGCAAATGCCTGGATATTTGTAACCACTGTGCCTTTGCTCAAAAAGGAATCAAGACTTTTCCTCACTGTTGCGCCCGTTCTGCAGAGCAGCATGAAATTCCTGCCCAAACATCTTCTCTTGTGCAAGTCTGAATGCTGCTCCCAGTGCCAGCATCACAACCCAGTACCAGCATCACCATCAGCACTATCAAGCTGGTGAAGCCTTGTCCCCACCTGATACCTGTACTGTGAAACATCTCCTAAGGAAGAAAGCATTTTGTTTAGAGCTCAGCGAATTTCTGCTTCTCTTCTACAAGGGTTGTACTCCTTGCAGAAATGCACACACAACACAGCTGCATATTTTAGGAGTTTTAATATTCATTATATACTATGTTGGAATGAAAATCAGACAGCCAAAGACTGAGACTGAGATATGCGTTGGACACCATACTCTTTTAGGATCCCAGAGGGAAAAGAAGAAAACAAAAACCCCAGAGTCCAGCCTTGTGTCATTTCATAAGGATCACAGCCAATGGGTGAGGGAAAGGAAGAGCAAATTGTCCAGGAGATGGCTAATGAAGGCTTTCCTCAGCAGCACAATGAGATGTTTGTAAACAAGATGCCAGGACAGTGATGACTCATCATTTTTTTAGCAAGCCTACAAACATTGCCTTCTGAGCCTCAAGCTTTTACTCTCATGACAATTCTTACCCATCATAATGAGATTCAACCATGCTGGGGACGGCAACACAAACTTCCTCGCACTGCTCAGCTGTGTCTATTGATATAGATTCTTGGCACCAAAGACAGGATAAAGATTTCAGATCAGTTCAGTCTAAGCTAAAATTGGAATACTATCCTAGCATAGCAAGAGGCAGTTGTGCTTGTGTGCTACTCTGCTTACGCAACAGCATCACACACTTGAGAGGAAAACTGAGGTTTGCACCAGGCACTTCTTCAATATCAAGCAATCTCTCAAATGCAACTGAACCTTTCAACAGTGCATTGAGCCCACTCTTCTCAGGCAAACATAGTGCCTACCACTTTCTGAGCAGCAAAAGCAGACATTGAAAATACACATTTCTGAATAACGCAAAGCAGTCTGTTATTACACTGGACCCCTTCAGAGAAACACTTGTGCCAAAAATTGCTTCTACATATAAGAAAACCTACAAATCAGAACTAGCGCATAGACTTGCTCACATTGAGAAATAACATGGATAAGAGGGAATCTGATACTTTATTTATAACTACATCTTGGTAATGGAGAGGTTAAAGGCACATCCTATTTGCAAACACAGCTTTCATCTCTACAAATGGATAACCTGAACAGCAATGCATACGTGCGTGCCTGTCTGTGTCTGTGCACATGCAAATGAGTGAAATATTCAACATCTTCTATGAAATCAGGATTAAAGGATGTTAATTATCTGCTTACTAAAAATTTAGACATGATACTTTATCCCTTGGTCATTTCCTAAACTCAGAAATACACACTGGTTCCTAAGCACAAGCTAGGGAAAAGTGAATAAGCAACTTCTAAAATTATTACAATGTATATTCTAAAGATATGAACTTCAGAGCATGCTCCCAGTAACAGCAAACAAGTAACTTTCTGACTCTTTCCTCCCTGATCTGTTTATTTCTAGCAACGTTGTGCTTGTGGATCATCTTGTTCAAAGAAAGGATTTTAAAGTAAATACAGACACATTTCTTCCTATCAATCATGATCCTAGGGATCAAAGATCCTTTGTAAAAAGAATTTCCACCTCTTCCTCCCAGATGCATTCCTTAGAATATAAATACAGAGAATGAGACAAGTTGTATAAGGTTTTCTCTCAAAACACACCAATGCTTAGAACAGACCTGGGGACACACACTTAAAGGACAGGTGACAAAGAGGCACAATGGGTGAATTTCTATATCACTAACCCTGAGGCCATTTGGCCTATGTCACTCCAGACAAAGTGATTTTCCTGCCTCGAAATCCTAAAAGTTTCTCAGGACTACATTTTGAAGTTCAGCAGAAGAAAGAAAATCTCTTACATTTACTTTGGAAAAACATGTGAATCATTTGAGAAGACTACTGCTCTGATTTCAGAGTATAATACTAGGCTTCAAAAATTGTCTGATTAGAAACAGGGCCTCTAAACATGTCTATCTTGATGCAAAAAGTAGTATAATGTTTATTTTTTCAGGTATTTGGCCTGGAGAGAAATATATGAAGCAGACTGAAGTTTCCAAATCATTTTCAATTACTCTGCTGGGCTAAGGAAGAACAGATCCTTCTTGCTTGGACAGCATTCTCCATAAAAACACAAGCCCTCCTGAAGGAATCCATTTAACATGGTCTTTAAACAATACATTTTGTCTAAGCCATTACTGTATGTCTACTTTTCTGCATCTGTGAGAGTAATAATGATTTCATTCAAGTATCCATTTCCTCATCTGGTCCCAGACTGCATTGCAGATCAGCTCTGCAAGCTCAGGATGCCACATCCAGGGATACATTATCCAGATAGGAACTTCAGCTCAAAACCAGTACCAACAGCACAATGTTGTTCTCCAGAGTCTGAAAAAAACTAGATTAAGAGACACAGCCCAATTTCATGAATCATGCTGCACCAAATGGAGATAGCTCAATGTACAGTGCTTGTCTTTCAAGATGCAAAGTGGTCAACTACCAAACTGTCTTAAGAGTGAAAATAAGGGAAAAGAGAAAGAAAGGAAAAAAAGGTGGTATAGGGCTAAAGTCTACATTCTATTGAATTTTCCCTCTATTAGGCAATGCTGAGAGATACAATAAGCTCTGTATCATCCAAGAGAGGTTTACTCAGTAAATCAGCATCAGTTTGAGTAAGTTAGCTGCTCACAGAAAATGCATTGCTCCAAGATCTTTGTGAATCACCAAGTTCAGCTGGATGGATATTTTTGCTTTTTCATTTTGGACATAAATAAGCACCTCTCCTCTCAGCATCTGAAATGAGGATTAAACTGACCACAGAGTCATATTCTGTATTCAGTCAAGACAGCAGAGAAAGAATAAAAGATGATGATCGACATAGCCAAGGTATCTTCTAATGTGAAACAGGGAAGAGATAACAGGAATTAATCTATATCCTTTTGATTCACAGAAGATCTTTTGTGGAAGAAGGGCTTTCCCAGAGGGTTCAAAAAGGATGTATTGTTTTGATTTAGCAGCAACAGCTCTATTTTTTCATAGTGATTTTCATCTTCAGTTAACATTCATCTGAGCTGAAACTCATTCTTGACAGCATTTATCCCCTTGTGTTTGTGGTTACAGCAAATCCAGGGTAATCCAGGAACTAAATTATCATGTATGTTTCCCTCTGCTCTGTCTCTGGACAGAACTCAGATCAGGTAGAAGAAAAATTCTGAGAAGTAAAAATGAATACTCTTCTACTTCACTGATAGGCTGGCCTTATCTGGGAAAGCATCCAAACAGTAGCAACCAAAGGCTGAAAACAAAGGCTGCCATTCATATTCAAACCAAAGAAAGAATAAGAAGATGCACCTATTTTTGGAATCTACCTAGATACCAGGTGTCAGATACACCAGACAGAGCTTTGCTCAATTTGTTCCTCAATCACTTGGAGTTAGAGGAGGATATCAAATGGGTTGCACTGTTCCAAACTCAGGAAGCTGAAAAAACCAGCTTCACTCATGTCTGTGCAAGTCCACTGATAACAAGAAGAAAGCACATTTGCACTTCTGATTCTTGCTTATTTCCAGAGCACAGCCTTGCTGGACAGAAATGTCATTATCATAAATGCAGCTAGTACCCCCAAAATTAAGAGCTAGGCAGCAAAGGTAGGGAAAAAAAAAAAAAAAAAAAAAAAAAAAAAAAAAAAAAAAAAAAAAAAAAAAAAAAAAAAAAACACTCAACTCTGTAGAAGAGTTCTCACACACCTTCATTTACTTCCACAGAAAAGAGAATTCGTAGCCTCTTTCTCCCTAAGAATAATTTATGGTTTGCCCAAAGCTCTCACTTTTCAGAACAGAAAACCTCATACTTCATGCAGAACCTGCCATGCTCCATAGTGAAGAGATCAGAAAAGGGTGAAGAGGAGGACAAGGACACTTGCTTTCATCTTTGACATAACTCAGGTCTCCTTCCTAGAGATCTGTAAGAGCAAAAGGGGCCACAAACTCCAAGAAGCAGCAGAATTAAGATAAGTCTCCTTATGAGACAAAAGCTGTCCTGTGATATAACTGAAAATGAGACACAGAGAGAGTACTGCTAGTCCAAAACTTAAGTGTCTCTAATAATAATTCAGAAGCACGAAGGCTGTTTGGAGCCAGACAGAAGCTAAGTACAGAGCATTCATGATTACTGCTGTCTAAAGCTCCCCCTTACCTAAACTGATCAGGCTGAAGCATCATTTTAGGCAGAGGACCTTGACAGGATTTAGAAAGAAACACATGACTCACAGAATGCTAATTATTCATTATAAGTGAGCTTACGAATAGGATATTAGATAATATATTTCAACCAATATTCTGTGGGTTTTATTCCCAAATATGTGCTACTACTACAGCACTAGCCATGTCAAGACAAATGCACACTAGCACTGTGTAGAAACAGCAGCACTAATGAAGTAGATATCTTTGGGAAAAAAGTCACTGATGGTAGCAAAGTTACTGAGCATTAAAAGAATAGCCTGTATAAAACTAAATTGGTTCCCTATCTTATTTCTGATGGGGGAAAAAAGTCAAAAGCTGGATTCATTTTTCACTGGATCCTTATTATGCTCTTCTGGATATTGTCTGCAGTGACTTTCATTCCAGGAAATAATATAAATCTAGTATTACAGCTGAACTCAGGAGTCACATGCACTTTAAAACCACAAGTTTAATTGGGTTCTGGGATCAAAAAGTTATATCCAGGTTGCATTTGCCATTCTTTCAGCCTCCAATTGTCCTTTCCAAATCAGAATTGCTAATAGAAACTTTTACAAGTCTGTAATAGTGAAAACTCTCACATAGAGATAATGGCCTGGATTGTGCCTGGCTCTGTGAAGGTGTGCAAAGGGGGAAAGATCACAAAGAGCCTACAATACACAGTATATTTTCTGCAGGGCAAGCCATGATTCACAGCCTTCCAATTTATGGAGCAGAGGCCAGTGCTAGACTCTCAAAAGCACTCGAGGAGGGTTCTGCCTGCAGCAATTGACTTGTCTTGCACAAGAAAAAAAGGACAGACATGGTGCACCTTCTCAAAAGGGGCAATAACAGCCAGGCTTTTAGAGAACAGCTGCAAGTTTTCCTTCTGCTCAAGCCATAATGGTCTTCAGATTTTTCCAATTGTACTAATCTCACCCCTACTTTAAAGAACCCTGAAAATTCTTATCTTGAGTTCTGGCCAAGCCAGAGATGCTCCTGTAGGTTTTGAAGAGAAAGCAGATTAAAACTCAGTACTTATTATGTGCTGCTCCTAGAGAACAGCACTTCTCAGCTCTGATTGCACCCCACAGAGCTCAAAACCACATCCCTTTCTGCACCAGGAGGATGATAAGCTAAGCCTAGCTGTTCTCAGAGAGGATGCTAGAATGTGGTATTGGACTTGCAGGAGCTGGCTGACAGTAATAGTTTTAGAAGAAACACATGTTACAGTGACAGTAGCAAGTTTAAGCTCTGGGTCATATTAGTGACACTGTAGAGTGCTGATAAAATCATAATGCCAAACTGTAGCTAGAAGACCAATAGTTTATGTAATAAATGTTCTTTCTCTACTCTAGAATAGGCACTTAACTTTTATTCCCTCAGGGGAAAAAAAAAAAAAAAAATCGAGAAAAATATCTATCTTTGCTATCAGAAACAGTCACCAGTCTTTCAAAAAGACCAGGAAGTCAAACCATCAAGGGAGTTTGCTGGTGTTTGTTTTGGGAGTTTTATATTTGCAGTTCAAATTATATAACACAGTAAAATTTAATTTTATATAAGTTGTATATTATTTGCAAACATCATTCTAAAATAATTGCTGATATTAAATACAATCACTTGAGAAGGAAGGGAATGAACATAAAGTAACAAAAATTAAAAAGAGAAACAAAAAACAAACAACAAAACCCTGCCACTAAGGTGTCCTAACATCAAGAAGTTACTCAGATGAAGCTTAAATTTTTGCATCAATCTCAGCAAAAATGTGGGAAAGAATACAATTTACCTTGTTTGTGGAACAATACCTCAATATTTTTCTTTTCTGTTAACATGTACTGATAAATATGAGCCCAGAACAAATCCATCAGCTGCAGGGAGTGCCTGTACTTTCAACATCCTTTACTACCAAAGAATGTTTTCCATTCTGCTGAGGAAGTGCACCCCTTTATAAACATGTGAATCAAAGGCCCTCTATTCTTTAACAAAACATGTCTCAAATTAAGGCATTAAATCTTTCCTTAATCAAAGGAGCAGCAGAGGTTGAATAGCAAAATGATTCTGCTCAGATGTTCAGATTTATCATTATTATTATTATTACTAGAGTAGTGAGTAGCAACAAAAAAAATGGGCTGAGAGCTCCTTTGGGCAAAGCACCAAGCAGAATATGGGGACCCCACTGACACAACGGGAAGCTGGTGAGGGAGGACACCTTGGGACACTACCCTATCTCACTTGACACATGTGTGCTCCTCAACTATTACAATTTCAAAGTTAGTGTAATCTATTTTAATGGCAATGATTCAGGATAGTTTAATTTAACCTGCTTTAATGTGCAGCTACAATGAAATTCTGCTGAGAGGCAGAACTTCCAGCAGTGCAGAGCCAAGTCTTTGAAATGCTTTGCCTCACTTGTGATTCTGCAAGCATGGCTTAAGAAAGTCCTCAGCTGACAGATGACAACTGAAATGGCAACACAGAAAAAGGGTGTGTGTCAAAACAGAGGAGTTGAGTCCAACAGGGGAAATCACTTGTCCTGAGCTGAACAGCACACTAATGGCACAGCCGAGAAGATAATGGGTTCCCCTTCCAGACTACCAACCCTATCAGGGTAGCTATCAAACCTGCTCACCATGACCTTGGGAGCTTCTGTGACCAGTTCACAAACACCCCTCTGAGGGCAGCATCCCCAGACTGGGTTACCAGAACAGCAGTCTGAACCAAACACATGTGCCTATGTAGCTTACTTTGCTACTTCTAAAAATATTCGCCCTTCAAGTCGCAAAAACAGCTATGTCAGTTCTCAGCATCTTTCTATCTAGCCCCAAATCTTGTCTTCAACAATAACCAGAAGTAGATGGCAAAAGGACAGGACAGGAACAGAGGAAACATACAGAGAACTACCCTTGACCATACTCCCAGCCTTTAACAATTTGACTGTGGCATTGCATGCACAGTCTTTTGGAGGCAATTCCTCAGTGATTTCTATGCAATGAAATTACCAATTCTCATTTGGAACTCAGGTGAACTTTTAGCATGTCATCACTCTATGGCAAAACACGTTCTTTTTCTCTTAAACTGTGATCAAATCCCCAGTTCTCAGATTCAAAGTCTAGTGCTAAAGCCATACAACTACCCATGGTGACCCATCATTATGGCTCCAAACAATTTGAAAAGTTTTACTCCCATTCACCCAGTCAAAAGTCATGCTTGTCTACAATCACCACATTACTCTATTTTTCAAGTATCCCTGTCCTTCTGTTCCACAAAATATTCAGCCATCAACAATGATGCCAACACAGGCCACAAGAGCAAAACCAGCAGGGAAGAAAATCCTCTTTGAAAATAGGATATTGCTCAGGGTGGGAAGCAGGCTGTCCATCTCTACACCTGCTGTCTCTCTGTACCAAGTCTCTATTGGATAAGCAAATAGGAGTTGTCCTCACAACACAGGAGATCAGTACTGGCATTGCACCTATATAATTTCAGGTAGAGAGAGAAATTCATTCTACTTCTGAAGTTAAACCATTCATGTCATTTTTGATACCCATGCAGTATTGCCATCACACCACCAATAGAAACATGCAACTGTTATGCAGGCTACCAGTTTGTCTTCCCATAACTTTGAAACAACTTCTGTGACCAGTACACATCAAACATTCCTATGAGGGCAGGATTCCCAGATGGGTTTATCAGAACAGCTGTCTACACTAAACTGTCGTGCCTATGGTTACAAGAATGTGCCATGGCTAATCTGGATCTGGGTGGGATTAACTCCCTACAGCTGCTGGTGCTGAGATTTCTGGCTCTATTTAATTTGGCAAAGAGCTGCACAGGAAGCTGAAAGACTCAGTCACTATAGTGAAGCTTCTGACAGTTTTGTGCCTGGACCCTGGAGAACCCAAACACAACTTGAGCCAGAAGTCAGTAAACTATTCAATTTACACAAACAGGAATGTAAACTCAGGTTGCAGTTTTGTTACCACTTAAGTTGCCCAAAATGCAAGTTGTCTCTGCCCTCACTATCTCCCTTGGCCGGGTGTTTGTACTCCTTCTTGGATGCCAGTTCTAGTGCTTGTTTGGCCATGTGCTGAGCTGGCTCAGAGATGCCAAGGACAAAGGAAAAAAAAAGTGACAGAAACCAGAATACCTAAGCTTCCAGCCATATTTGCTCCCTAGCCTGATTCACCTGGTAGCCACACAAACACAAATTTCTGCACCAGGGAAGGAGCAGCTTCCAGCAAGGACAGAAATACCTCCTACCACTAGAACTGAATTAAATAACCATGAAACACAGCAGTGTGGTAGGGATGTGCTTGTCCTCTACAGAGCTCAGTGCTGTTGAGGCAAAGGGAGGGAACAGGTCTGCTTGTCTGCAGCACTGCATAGATCACGATCCTGACATGGCTCTGGACAGCCACTTCTTAAGATGATTTAAATATCTATAAACACTGCCTGTTCAAAATTAAACAAATTAGTTGGTCTGACAGTGCACATTTACTAATTACTTCACCAGCTCTAGGATAGTTTATCTAAGCCAGTAAGCCTGGCTCAGCTTTCCTAATAGAAAATACGCTTTAGCAACCAAGTGCTGTACAGAGCCCAGCCTAATTTCACAAGAACTTTACAACCTGCCATCTTCATCTCTGCTGAGCCAAAAAAAGAACTACCCTTTGTTCTCAGCCCTTGGAGAAACACAAAGGTCTATGTAAACCTAGGGCAGAGTACTCAATTCTCCACAAGATGTGATTCTTCCCTGTTAACATCAAATAGGATTATTAAGGAGAGATAGGAGACTTTCACCAACCCTGCCTGTTCTGTGCTTGGGAAGCTTAGGTTTCTGAGAATGCCTACTTGGTGTGTATCCACAGCTAATTAGTGGTAAAGACCCCTCCTGTGGAGTCCATCAAAGCCACCCCACTCCTAACAGGGTTGCTGCACAGAGATCTGAAGCTCTACCTTCCTTCTAGAGGGAGGCAGGGATTCCCCTCACCATACAAGTGTGAAAAATCAAATCCAGTAATCAAACTCAGGTACCTCACTCATGAGATCACTAAGGCTGGCAGAAACATCAATTTTAATCAAAATCAAATAAAGAGTGAGCCCCTGAACCTTCAAAGAGCTGCCACAAGCAAAGTATGTACAGCTTCCCTTTAAAAGATAATAACAACAAAAATATAGCCTCATCTGTGCTAAAATACCTTTGACATTGGCCACATGAGCTATCCCAGTAGACTTATTCCCACTGGCATGTGGCTTCAAATTGCATCCCTTTATACTGAAATGCCTAAGAGGATTTGCCTCAAGAGAGAGCTGTCATGACTGCATAAACCTTCACCCAAGGGTTCTTCCCTATGGAAAAAAGCGCTTTAATTTGCAGTTAATACTTTACAGTACTTCTCCATTTGAGGCTGCAGGGAATGAAGGCTGAATCTCTGCATCTCTACACAACCAGGACCAACTACACCTGCTCAGTCCTTCAGAGGGAAGGAATCTTGTCCTTTTTCTACTGATAGAGTCATTCCTATCACCAGGATCTTGGATCCAATGTCCTCACCAAGAGGTCAAGTCTATAGACTTGTGCATTCTCAAACATTTAGTACTTCTAGTATGCCTCCATTTACACCTTTGATTTCTCAGTGATTTCCTCACCAGGAAGCTTAACAATAGACTGTTTTGAGATACAGCCAGAAATGTTTCCCCACACATCCCCTTCAAAACTTCCATGATAAAAGTCATATATAATGCCTCCTATTAACAAAGGGAATTAAAATCAGAAACAAACTGTACTGCAAGTGAAGCTGTTGAAGTACATTTTAGGAATAAAACAGAGGTTTAAGAGTCTTTAGATAACAAAGAAAGCCATGATGTCCACAGTTAAATATTGCACAATACTTATTTAGGCCTGTGAAAAAGCATTTCTTTTTCTCCCTTACCCCCTCCTTTTCATCTAAAGCATCCTTCTGTACATGAAAAAAAAAAAAAATCTGCTTCCCATGGAGCCAATGGATTCCACTAAGCAAAAATAACAGAGAAAGTAGAAGAAAGAATAAAAGACCCCCAAGAAGATGTAGTAGGCAACACAAACTCACCTTCCAAACTGGCCTTTTCATTTTAGTTAGGGAGTTTCATCCTTGTTATAGAAACAGGGACAATTATGTTCTCCAATCTTTAAGGAGGGTGGCTGAAAATCATTAGCAACACCTGCATCTGCAAATCATTTTGTAATGCTCTGAATGAAAGATGATAATAAATTTCACTGACATTCATGGAACATTTGCAATTTCATCATTCAAGAGAACACAGGGATTCTGGAGGAGAAGCACGATTGAAAATCGTATATGATGGGAAATAATATGGGTAGTTTGCATTTATATAGCTCCCACCACCTGAGAATACTAAAAAAAGAGATACCAACTGTATCTCTGAACATCTTTCATAAGATCCTATAGGCCTTCTTGCCAACCTCAGATCAGAAAAGGAAGACAAAACAGGGAGGTTTTCTTTGGTTCATACAGCAGGGTGAAAGGCAAAAGAAGAAACCAGTCAGGAATTCCTTGCTCTACCTACCCCACAGCTTCCTAAATACTTAAGTGCTGACATCAGAAAAAGAAAAGATTCTCTAAAACATAATGAAGTGGCACAGAAACATTTATCAATGCTGCAATCTGGAATAGAGTTTAGCTTTTTAGCAATAAACTCTGAACTGAGAGATGAAATAAGTTGCATAGCATGTAACTTATTCCTAAAGCAAATTCTACTGTAACTTAATTAACATACAAATACAATTTTTCTTCTACTCAATAATAGAAGGAAAAATCCATTCTATTCCCTAATGAACTACAGTTAAAATTTCCTTCATTTCAGCTCTCCAAGAATGGAAATGTTACTAGTTCATTTCTTGACTTTTTCTTTCAACCCTGTTTGTTGCAGGAATTTTGGGGAGTACAACCAACCATAAATTGAGAAAACTTCCTAAAACCACTTGGACTTAATTGTTTTCAATGTAGCAGTTTATATTTCAGTGTTATCGTGCTGTCTAGTCCTCTTCTAATTTTCCCCTAGCCTGAGAACATGGTTAGCTGGGGAGCAAAGAGGAAACCAGGTGGCTTATGAATAATTAGCCCTTTTGATAGTATTTCTTCACATGCATTTCTACTAGCACACTGTTCCAAATTTAATGGGATTCTGAATACTCTGAACGTAAAGAGACGTATTTACACAGAGCAGCATTGTCTGTCTTGGTTGATTTATTGTTGGTAGAAAGAACTCATTAGCTGTCAGGCCAGTTGCTGAAAAGACTATAATGCCAATGCACAAAGTTGACATAATGAAAATAAAGGAAAGAACCTGGGCCAAATTCAGAGGCAATCTGTAAGGTAATGTAATTTATACCCACTTATGCTCACTCAGATTCCCTCAGAACTTGTTCTACCCACTCTATTGGTGCATGAGGGAATCTAAATTGATGTAATTTATATATCAAAGAGTCAGAAACGCTGTAAGGCCCCTAAGTCTGGGGCACTTAAAGTCACGGTTTCCTACATATTGTTCTCTTCGTTAATCTGTCCTGAATCCTCCCTCCCTTTACTGTTTCAGCCTGTGATTTATGCCATCAACAATCCCTAAAATGCAATGGGCCAAGTGAGAGGCAGAGTGTAGGTAAATGAGCATGACTCAAAGAAAATCTAAATAGATGTAACACAGAAGTTAGGGAAGCCAGGTGTCTCTCACATGCACATCCACTCTTCCCAGTGTTTGGATTCAATTTGAGATTTGGCTCTGCATATCCTCCATTACCACTGGCAATTGAATTTGTTATTCAAATGATACAAGCAGTCACAGCTCATAGACCCTTAATTTAGGGCCAGGAGAAACATTACAAGGGTCTAGTTTGACCTTCCGCACAACAGAAGCTAGCAAATATAACTCAGAAACCCCTGGACTAAACACAGCAAGGATGAATGGGAAAGACCCTCAGTCAGTTTAAAGACTTCAAGTGATAGGGGAATCTGCTGCATCCCTCAGCAATATGTTCCAGTGGTAAACTACCATTGCCTTTCAAAATATGCACTGTGTCATCTGCTGAATTTTACTAGCTTTAACTTTCAGCCATTGGCTCTTTCTTTGTTCTACTAAATTTCTCTGTATATTTCTTATAGAGTATATATTCAATTGCCTCTCACCCTTCAGTTCACTGTCCCACATTTTCTACATCCGGACTCAAAAGAACAAACTTTATACTCAAAATAGTTTTACAATGAGTTGAGCTTGCAATGAAAAGTATTTATATGTTATCCTGATAAAAGCTTTTTCATTTGGGAGAGGAAACAGGACAGCTGGAATCTGGTGACCACAGTCTGTTCCTTCAGTATCTGAGCACTCCAGGATATTATCAATTGAAGTATTTACTCTCTCTACTCTATCTGAACATACTGGGAAGAAGAGAATGAGAGCCAAGGTAGCAAGAGGCTTGATTGTTAAACCACTGCTCTTCAGTTCCTTCCACAGTTCTCTGACTGACAGCTATTCTGCTATCCCACTCTAAGCGAACACTCCATCCCACTAAAAAATTCTGATTTTATCACCATCTGCTAATATACAGAGATATGTGGTCAGCAGTAGCTCTAGTGGCAATGATATATGGTCATATTTTCTGGGTTCCTGTTGAACTACAAAATAGTGTGTAAGAAAAAAATCCTCACACCTTAAGGAAAACCTCATTACAAATTACATTACAACATAAGGAGTAGCAGGAACACATGAGAATCACGTAAATGGGTGCTCTGGAGTGGCATTCTGGTTTTCTATCAACCTGCAAATGGGATTGGCCAGAACAAGATGTTTTCACGTTGTTCGCATTTTTGTTTCAACGCCCTCCAAGAAGATTTGTCAGACAGTTCAATATATGCCACTGTTGTTTCTGATTTGAGAGGTTGGCACACTAGTCTGCTCTGCACAGGCATGGTTGATGCTACCTGCTCCCACTGGAGAGATGTTAAAGGTCTATGCTCTGTATGACTGAAAGGGATGAAGCACAGACCAGCTCAGTTTCTCTTCCGGTCAGAAATCTAACTCTTGGATAGAAACTAGCTGGCTCTCAGCAAAGTTAACGTTGCTTTATTATCTGTCAGGATTCTCCACTGTTCATTTGGAACATCTGCTCCCCAAGAGGGGGACAGGCTTTGCACAGGAGCATCAAACAGAGCCAGAAGGAAGCACATGGCTGCAGCGAACCGCAAAGAGCAGCCAGCATCAAACACCGGTTCAGTGCTTCCTATCAGCTAATGCCTTTCATCCTGTGGCCTCCTTCACCTCCAGACTTGGCCTCTGTCTGCATTTACACCTTCCCAGAATAAAATCCTTGCTTCCCCCACCCACTTGGTAACCATCATTCAGCTAGTTTGTCTGTGACTCATCCACTTCAAAACCCTGCTGACTCACAGGCCTCAAAAAGGAAACTTGCTCAAAGAACGTACTGAGACGTGGGTACGCCGTCCATGCCAGCGAGGAACTCATCCAAGCTGACCCGGGCTTTTTACTAGGGAAAGGGAAGGAAGATGTGTCTCATTTGTGAATCTTTATAGTTTTAAAGCCTAATTAGCTTACAGATATTTATAACCAAAGTATACCTCAATGGCCTGATTTCCAAAAATATTATGCACCCAGTAGCTCCCACCAAACCCAATGGGCACTCAACAGTGAAAAATATGATAAGCCTACACAGCTTTTAAAACAAGAATATACAGGCTGACTTCTTGAACCCATAGGTAAAAACTGACTTAACTCATGTGATAAGGCATGTTCGACACATTTGAAGAGTATGTTAAGTTAAAATAGCAGCTGTAGAAAAAAAGAAGATAATGCACACAAAAAAAAAAAAAAAAAGACATTTTAGATGGACTTGTCACACCTGAGTTGACTGTGCTCCTTCACCTTCATATATTTAAAACTAAGTGTTTTACGGGGGAGGGACAGCAGGCTCTCCTTGAAGAAAAAAATTAAAGAACCAGACAAATTTGCCTTTATTTTTTCCACTTCACGATACAATTACTAAAACACCTATACAAGTAGGTAGCAAAACCCTCTCTAACCAAGGGTGAGGGATTCAGCAGCTCCCTCAGCCACATACCTCACCATGAGGTAGGAATTTCTTGTGCATCCTTATATTTTGAGATGCTGAGAAATGTCTGGTAGAGGTACTGTAAATTCATTTGATTTCACTTCTGAGGAAGGGAGCATGGTCTGAATGAGGTCTCTTCTAATACTGCACACCTCCTAACAAAATACTATCAGCACATTGAGGAAATGAAATTTCACACTGCAGGATTATCCTCCCTGCTCTCCCCATTTCTCCTGAACTTTACCAGAATTTCTCCTTCTCCAAAAACTGCCTACTATATGCACAGCCTAGTTCAAATCCATGCCTTAATGATGAGTGGTTTACCTTCCATTTTCTCTAGCTATGAAATGACCACCAGTAATTTTTCAGTCAGAAGTTACCACAGACTTCCATCTTCACTAGAACACCTCTGGAAGCACTCATAAATGTTGGCAGTAGGACAGGTCTATACTGCTCTAGAAAAACAACAACTAAGCAATGATGACAGGATCACTCATCTTCTGAATTAACCACAGGACTCATTATTACAATCTGAGTTTCTTCAAAAATTTCTTACTGTTCACATCCAAGGAAGACACCCACGCATATAAACTAAATATAAACTAATCAAGGTGTTTCTCTGACAGACTAGAAAGAAAGAGAAAAAACAACGTTATTTTTATTTCTCTTTGAAATTGTTTGGGAAGAGCCAAGTACCTTGTTTAAACAGACTACATAGCTAGCTAGATAGATTAGCCACATAAGACTAATATTGAAATGGTTCAGAACTGAATATCTAAGCCAGTTAGTAAATCCTCTCACTGTAATCTTTCTAGCTTTAAGAACTTAGTCCTACATACTAATTTAAATATTTACTCTTACAAGAATAATTTTAAAAGATAGAAGATTGCATCTAACAATTTACATTAGCTGATATAGATCTGGTATGCATCACCTGTAAAAGTGCAAATATTATTTGAATGTTTTTCAAACAATTTAAATAACATTGAACAACAAAGAAACACTCTGTAACACTGGATATTTGATAACTTATCCCTTATCTGCTTGATGTGACATTTAGGAAAACACATTTTTAAAAGTCAGTAATGTATTCTGAATGTAACACTGACACTTCTTGTACCCCATAACCTCAGTCAAATCATGAAAAGAAGAAAAAAAAAAATTTAAAAACCCACTTAACATCTACCAAAACAACAAGCTAAAAAAATACTGTAAGAATGTAAAATTACATAATACAATTTTTTTTTTTTTAAACCCACCTGGTATATTTTCTCACCCCCTAAAGAAAGATGTGTCAAAGATTGCACAGTTGACTGGGGACTTCAAAGTTGCTATCAATCTCTACATAGAAAGCATTCAGATACTGCCGTGATGGGCAGCAGTATAAAACCCAAAGAGAGAGAGAAAAATAGATAAAATGCCCTCAGGAATGAGTTTCTTTCCAAGAAAGCTTACTAAACCAAGGCTTAAATTGAAACAGTGTTATTTTTCTATGTAGAAGCAGTTTTTCATCTTTTAACTCTCTTGTTTGTAATACACTCACAAAATGAAATTTCTGTCCTAAAGGCCAAATTCTGACAGTCCTTTTCCCACTGAATAATTCCTTATCTTGTATGCAGTGCTGCAGTTTCAGCAGAGTTGCTGACAAGGCAGTGTTCAGCTGGGAGCACACCTGGACCACAGGATGGGGCCCAAAGGGAAAACACCTCACAGGTTACCAGGCTCCCAACACCAGCACTCCATCTGTCCCAATAAATCACTTCTATCAACCTCAGTGGGAAGAAAATTAATACAATTAAATCAGGCATGGGGTTGTTTTTTTTTTTTTTCCCTCTAGTTGTCTGCTTTGGATATTCTCACTGTAAATGCTGAGTAAGCAACAGATACAGCAGCACTTGGCATCAATATGAAACACAAACCCAGAATTTCAAAATGCATGTCTAATTAAAAAAAAGTCAATCATCAGCTGAGTGTTAAAACTACTACTTAAAACTACTTGAGTCTATAAATTCAAAAAATACTCAGCACTGCAACCTACACCTAAACACAGAGAGCCCTGGTGAGGCTGGATGTTACATTCCAAGCTTTTTAGAAGACTTCATTCTGCTTTTCATTGTGTGACTTTTGAGCCTTTTAGGTATACCTGGATTAGACATTCAAGTTTTTCCCTGCAATCTAGAGGGAGATAAGAATTGGTACATATAGAAACACATATTTTGACAATTTAGATCCTTTTGAACTAAAGCACCTTAGGAAAAATAAATTCCTGCCACCTAGTATAACTGAAAGAGCTGGTAACAGG
>VZRH01005486.1:1574195-1589787 GCA_013397555.1 Urocynchramus pylzowi | reverse complement strand
AAATTAAAATAATTAAATCAGGCGTGGGTTTTTTTTTTTTTTCCCTCTAGTTGTCTGCTTTGGATATTCTCACTGTAAATGCTGAGTAAGCAACAGATACAGCAGCACTTGGCATCAATATGAAACACAAACCCAGAATTTCAAAATGCATGTCTAATTAAAAAAAAGTCAATCATCAGCTGAGTGTTAAAACTACTACTTAAAACTACTTGAGTCTATAAATTCAAAAAATACTCAGCACTGCAACCTACACCTAAACACAGAGAGCCCTGGTGAGGCTGGATGTTACATTCCAAGCTTTTTAGAAGACTTCATTCTGCTTTTCATTGTGTGACTTTTGAGCCTTTTAGGTATACCTGGATTAGACATTCAAGTTTTCCCCTGCAATCTAGAGGGAGATAAGAATTGGTACATATACAAACACATATTTTGACAATTTAGATCCTTTTGAACTAAAGTACCTTAGGAAAAATAAATTTCTGCCACCTAGTATAACTGAAAGAGCTGGTAACAGGTGAATGTAGTGAGAATTTCTCAAAACACATGTTTAATAAAAATAAACTTCACATAACTGCTAGAAAAGCTTCTGTTGCATTTTTTTCTATCCAAGTAAATAATCATTTTGTGGCAGTCCATGCATCCCAAACACTACAACATTTTTAAAAATTAAAATTAAATAAGAGAAGAAATCACATCCCTCTTTATTATCCAATGTAAGTTGTGGAAGCTAAATAAACAATAAAGTCATTTAAATCATTAAGATCACACCACTAACAAAATGAAGAGTTACCTGCTAAGAGAGATACTTGCTTTTGGAATAGAATGTATTTTATTCTATTCACAGTTGTAAAAAAAGAATACAAACAAACAAAACTACCCTGAAAGACCCAAACTTTTTCCCTTTGTCTCCAAACTCTCCTTTCATCCCCTACAAAAAATGCAGTAAAAGCGAGAGGTTTCCCTGTCAGATTGCAAGCAGTATTNAGAGAAGAAATCACATCCCTCTTTATTATCCAATGTAAGTTGTGGAAGCTAAATAAACAATAAAGTCATTTAAATCATTAAGATCACACCACTAACAAAATGAAGAGTTACCTGCTAAGAGAGATACTTGCTTTTGGAATAGAATGTATTTTATTCTATTCACAGTTGTAAAAAAAGAATACAAACAAACAAAACTACCCTGAAAGACCCAAACTTTTTCCCTTTGTCTCCAAACTCTCCTTTCATCCCCTACAAAAAATGCAGTAAAAGCGAGAGGTTTCCCTGTCAGATTGCAAGCAGTATTTGGAAAAAAAAAATGAAAAAAAAAAGAAAAGTAACATTTAAGCCCTAAGGAGCTCTTGGTCTTCAAAAGTGCAAAGTACATACGGTTCTAGTTGAAATTCAAAGGAGCTGCAGGTAACCAGCACTTCTGGCTCTGAGGCCCCAAGCTACTGTGCAGAGCACTGTCCCTTTGAAACTTCAGCATTTACCAGCAGCCAACTTGCTGAAGTGCAAGACACATGCACCCCTTTCCCCCACAGTATTTATTTTTCAAAAGCACAGAACGGTTGTGGGCAGCATGGCTCTCCTGCAGCATTACAGTCCTGGTGAAACAGGAAACAAGCATGAAAAAATACCAGCTTTAATCCTCAATGAGCATGAGCCCCCAGCCATTGCACACCAGGATATTTCCAGAGCTCTCATCTGCTGGGAATAGACTTCTTGTCTCACGCTGACCTCAACTGCTTTGCTCTTTTGTCCAGTTCCATTACGTTCTCTGTGAAGTCAGCCAGCAACATCAGCTCAGACTGTGTTTGTTCAGTGCCAGTTTATGGACATGGGTAACTCCAGAAATCCACTCCATGGCTTCCTTCACTTTGCAACACCCAAAATGTACTGGACAATGCATGGGAGACTGGCCACCAAACAGCAAAGATGGAGAAATTAAAGCCCAGGTAAGCACAAAGGTAGTGCACAAAGGTAGAAAAGAAGGAATGATTCTGTGCAACTGAAACCCTAAGTATTAGGGAAGGAAATGAAAAAAAAAAATCAGGAATGCATGAACTGGGAAGGCAGAGTGACTCATTCCCAAGGTGAAGGAGTAGTGTACAGTATATGGATAAACAGTAAACACTACTTGCCATCTACCATCCAGGTTCTGGCACTGCTTTGCAATTCAACCTCGTACCAGGCACTTCACTTCTCTCCTTTGCTGTTCCTACCCACCTTTGAGAAGCTGCCTTATTTACATTGCTGGTAAACTCTTGCAGGCAGGGACTGTCTCTTACCCTGGCTTTGTATGCAGCTCAGCACAACCAAACTGCACAGTCAGAGGCAGTCTGCAAACCATAAAATACCATAAAAAAAAAGAAAAAAAAAAAAAGAAAAAAAGAGGGAAAGAATATGACTGGCTTAGGAAATATAACAGCAATATCTATATATAACAAAAAAGTTTTGATGGTCAAATGGTAGAACAAAACACCATGGCACACACATTAGAGTTAGGTGAAAGAAAAATGAGAACCAGCAGAGTTCTTACAAGGCTAAGAAGAAAACCAAAACAGGGAAGGGGGGAAATCAAAACAAAGACATTGATAAAGAAATAGATTTGCTAAATCACAAATGATGGACAAATTGTAGAATAGAAATAAGGCTTCTGGCTTTCCTTACATTCATGTCATGGTAACGATGCCCTTATGCCTCAGCTTTTTCAAGGTCTGTCCTTGTCACCTGAGCTTCAGTTCACCTCTTTGACCCTCAGGCTGGTAAAAAAGAAGGCATGAACTCACCTGACAATCTGTCCTGAGAGCAAATGAGAATGTGGGAAAGAGGAGGAGGGAAATAAAATCCACCTATCTCTACCTCAAAATAGCTGACCAGTGCAGAAAGGAAGTCACCCACTGAAGGTTAAAAAATAATAAACAACTAATAATTTACTCCCATGCTAAAAGACCAGGAGAGATGAAGCATAAACGCCCACTTCATCGGCTGTTTCTGGAGCATGGCAGTCCTACTTCATTCCTCAACACACATTGTAAAATCACAATCTACATCTGTGTGGCCATTGGCACAGTTCCTTGCTCAGTTTTAAAACACCAATAATCAGCGCTTGTTTGTAGTGTTTTCACATATTTAAAACAAAACCCTTGGGACACAAGAAGTTATCAGCACCAAGAATATCATCATTTCTCTCCCATCCATGAAGTACCTTTGAGCCAAACAAGCTGTGATTTTTAAAAATGCAACTATTTCCAACACAACAGAGAGGAAAGCATATATGATACTGTTACAAGCCAAGGTGAGAGGAATAAAAAGAGCAATGACAACAGAAAATCTAAAATAAGTCCTGGCAAGGCACACAACGTCAGGCATGAGAAAACCAAAGCCAGTTGGCTGTGACAGTCCTGTATCTATCAACTACTACTTAGCTAGCACCCACCCATAAATAACTTCTTTGCTATTGCCTTGGTGACTAACAGGGTGCTGTAGATTTGAAATATTAACCTGAAGGACTCAGACACAGACCAGTTCCCTTACACAACGTTGGTGGAATTGTGACAGTTGTTTTTCTATAACCTTCCCATCAGTGCCTGACAAAGCTGGCAAGGGCCAGTGGGACTGGGGGCTGTGCACATACACTGTTTGAAAGTGTTTTTCTCTTCTCCTTGGAAGAATGAGGAAGTCCTTTGCATCCTTGTCCAGATGTCTGCTAAGTTTTTGTCTCCTGGAAACATCTGAGCCAAGCACTGCTTGAATCTCTAAAAAACTGCAAGCTGGGTCCTGATCTGTCCCTCATAACACTGGCCAAACACCACAAAGATCTTTTTCAGTCACCTTAGGAGGACTGCAGTCAACCTCCTTCCCCAACACGGGGGACACAACAGGGAATTCCTCTCCTCCAGAAAGTGCATCCTCTCACCCTGCTCCATTTGTCCTCTTCCCTGGCAGAAAGGTTCAAGAGAAAGGTGTAATGTTGAACCAGCAGGCAGGTTCAGCTACTTGCCTCAGGTAAGTGGTCCTGCGAAGTGCTCTAATTCTGTAAGTCACACTGCATTTAGTGTCAAATGTCTCTGAGAACTCCATCAGCTAAAGCTGTGGGCACTCAACACTTCTGGATAACTACAGATGAACATGTCACCTTCTGAAAAATCTTTTCCTCTTATTTTTTTCCAGCTTTTTCTCCACTCTTAGACCACTCATGCACCACATTTGCTCATAAAGCAGCAACAGCATTCCCCACCTCCCTTTTTTGCCCAAAGAGAGAAGGTGTGGATGCTACATAAGTCTACCCCTCAACTCTTGATAATCCAGTACAGGCTTCTGAGGTCATTATTTGCATGCAGTCATTGCATGAGCAAATAAGGTATTTAAGGCACCTCTCAAAATGGGCTCTGAAGATTAGTTAATGTTTATACAGCCCACTGAAAATTGAAATGACTGCTACACACTAAGTACTACCATCACCAGGGATCCGTTTAAGTTAAAGCAGGGCAGACAGTGAAGGAAACAAAACTTATTTTTTCTGTCCAGCACAATTACTGCCAGACTTATGCATGCTAAAAACACCCAATAACCCATCTAACACAGTAAATTAATGTTTATGCTATTAAGTTTAGACAATCTTAAGCTGAAAGCTTTTCAAACTAGAAGAAATTGCATGCTGCACAGGGACAACTGTATACAATTACAGTGATTTCATAAAATGGCAGAGATATAAAGCAGAAACTGAGTGGCCGGCAAGGCTTCTAAATCACACAGATAACACTTATGTCCTGGTGGGCCAGGAGTCTACATCTTTCTCACAGCTGTTCCTAGAGACAGGAATTATATCCATAATCTCAAAATTCAAGACAACTCAGTACATTGCACACCTGTACCTGTGAGGCAATGGCAGACACGTTATTGACCAGCATGTACTATTACCGTCATCGTGGAGTCACCATACATCAGCCAGTTTTATTATTATCCCATCTTGCACCCCCAGCTGACACTCACAGTAAAAGCAACATTAAAAAGGACATGGAAATATTTGGACCAACCCATGTGTTTCTTTAGGATGCAAAAGTTCCAGAGACACAAAGAGCACAGACATGAAATGCAACGAGTGCGATGCTCCCCCAGGCAGAAAGTTCCCAGCTGCTTTGTTAAAGGCCACAGCAATATGTCTGCTTTATGCTTGTTTTCATGAAGGATTGTTTAACAGTACACTTAATGCAGCTCTACATTGACACAGTAAACGTCATCTTAATACAGCCTAGGTAAAGCTTTCAACTTACCAAGTCCTGCTGCACGCTTTGTCAAACATCTGAAGGACTGCAGTGCCTCTGACTTTTTTCTGATGTCTTGCAGGTATAGAGTGGTATTAAAGGTACTTTTCATGAATGCAAAACCAGGCAGAGGCTTTTCTGAGAGCTATCAGTCCTATTTTTTACCTTATTCATTGTACTGTTCACAGCACATTTTTATCGCCAGTCTCCCTTCCACTAAACAATTCCAGAAGTGTCATTTGCACACCAAACGAGTGTATATTGTACCATTCAGTTCCATGTGGCAGATTATCGGGTTGTGTATAGCAGCTAAGCAGAACATCGACAGCTGTGCAGACACATCTCAGCTGATACTAAAAGAAGTCTTGTCGGCAGTTCTGATCTTAAAGTAAATACACTGAAAAACTTAGCTCCAATTAGGCCGAGGCTGATACGACTTTCTGGAATGAACACTAAACTAATGTGGCCGATAACACCATCTCTGCAAAATATCTTGTTTGGTTTGTCTTTAAAAGATTACATTTTCAAGATAAAAATGGCCTGACTTAAAAGCGATATGTCCCTGCTGTCCGTGCTCACAAAAATTTGAATTTTGTATTTTAAGCTGTGTGTTAGGCTTCGTTAATATGAAATTGCCACCGTGCATCACTGACATATTAGCCGAGCTCCAAGTGACCTAATTCAATTTTAATATTTCATAGTTTGTTAAAAGCCGTAACAAGAGATCACTAACACGGCTCTGACGCTCCCTGTCATGAATCAAAAGATGTAGGGAAAAGGTCATGTACTTACTAACTGGCACCAAACCAAATTCATCACTACAAAATGAGAGAACAGACATGAAGACTGCATTTCCCATTATGCTTCTCTCTTTGTAAGAGTATCCATCAGCTTGCATGACTCCAAAAGCAGAATTTATTTATATGCATGTCCCCCAATAAAAGGTCAGAGAGAAGTGGGAAAGAGAAAAAAATAAGGATTGCAGCCTTTGTCTAAGCAAGTAGTTCCTTCCCTTTAAAGCATACTCAGCAGCAACAGCCTTTGAAGACCAAAAGGAGAAACAATTCCCAACCACATAAAGAAACTAACAAGTCCCTTATATGGCTAAGAATTGCAATGCCATTTTTTTCCACAGCCAGAAAAATTAGAGCAAGAGGGGAAAATAGAGCAAACTTTAAACAGGCAGCTCTCTGAGCACCGGGGAATTCACACAGGCACATCATTCCAGCTTTAAGAACTGCCAAACACTTTCTTCTTTAAAGAGAAGGAGGACATTACACCAGGTGAGTCCCTGAAATCTAGATTTTAACTCTCCTGTTGTAACTAACTAAAAACCTTTTGTGATGTAGCGGTACACCAGGCTTCCTTTTTACATCCCCTGGTGAAACGCCTCCATCAGAAGTTCCCTAATGTCCCTTCATCTCACAAGTCACCAATGCACCACCGCCAGCTCTGGGACTGCACATCCAAAACAGCCCTCTGCCCTATCCACTGCATCTTCAGTCTGCCTTTCACCCTCTCATAACCCTGGCAAAAATGTTGCCAGCTTCTCAACAGGGAAGGCAACTAGACGGCATCAGATGTTGTTCCAAATAACCAGTCTCTCACAGGCAAGACACACAAACAAGATTTGATGGCTGATCCAGTCCTGCCGGCCCCCATCGGCAGGAGGAAAGGTCAGGCTCTGCGCAGCGTCGATTCTGAACTCTGAATGGCTCGGCCTGGCGGGTCTCTAAATATAGCTGGGCAGAGCAAGGGCTGTGAAAGTGGGTGGGGAAGGGAGTGGAATAGAAGCCAAATGAGCAATCAGTTAAATACAATAACACCATGTCGGTCCACCAGTAAGACTTTCCCTCTCTACTATGCCACGTTCTGCAGCAGAGTATTTAAGCTTCAGGATTAAGTCTACGAATGCAAACTCACAGAATAAAAAAAACTGCTGGTTGATTTATACTTGGGGAGGGGGGAACACAAATCTGTTCAACAACTTATCTTGAATGAATTTGAATCACACAGGAGTGACATCACTTCCACAACACGACAGCACATAAATCATCATCAACCACATGGTACTAACCATAAAACATGTGTCAGGAAGACACCAACAAGGAAGAAAATATCAGAGTGCTTTACATTGTAAACATGCGTCTTCTGGCTTCTACTATGATCTATATACATCAGGTGGTTTATTTCATTCATTTGCATCTGAATGAAGTCAATACAATTAAATGAGGAACCCTGACAGAAAATCTGTCCAAACAATTTCATCTGCATAAATATACCACAAATGAAGCACTTAAAAATGTAAATATTTACTTTTTAATAAACTATCACATTTGATACTGAAGTTAACTTTACAACAAATAAGCAATTTATTTCCACCATGGTTGCAAGCAAGCCCCAAAACAAACAAGATAAATAAGAAAGAAAGAAGGAAGGAAGGAAGGAAAAAAAAGTCTTTCCCTCCAAAAGAGAGGAAAAATAATCTCTTTCTCTTATTTGACAATGTCAGACCTGAAGTCTTTCAGCTAATAAAAAACTTCTAGGAGATTAGACTTTGCTATAAACCAACAAAATATAAAAAACATTATGACTGAGCAATTCAACAGGAGCTTCCAATCTGCGGCTACAGATAGGACAATCAAGCTCTGCTTAAGTTCTGCATTTAGAAACACTGTATCTTCAGAAAAGACCGACACAGAAAACTGACTTGTTTCAAATTTCAAAGAGGCTACACAGTATTTTTATCTTAAGAATTACATAACTAAAAGCAAAAACAGCTCTCCGATACTTTTTTGTGGATTAAGTGCATTTAGCCTCTTACTGAAATTGTTAATCTTCATTATAGGCACTGGGCTCCATGTGAGACATCTCCTATGGCAATTAGACTTCCCCTCTGTATAAATCGTATCTAAACTGCCAGAGAGAGAAACAGACAGAAAGACAAAGCATCTGGTTTATGCTGCTTATTCTCTAAAATTATAAATCATGAGAAATAATGTAAAATAGAAATTATAGCCACAGCAAACACAAAATGCTGTTAAGTATCAGGTGAGCTATGTCCTCGGCCCCTTGCCCAACGTAGAATCATTTGGATTTACTGTTTTTATTTATTTTGTGACTGTTGTTTGTTTTGTTTTTTTTTTTTTTTAAACCTGCATATTGTTCAGCTGTCCTGGTTTTGCCATGGTGATCAGTATGTGCTTTGTGGGCCTGATTCTGTCTTGCTGAAGACAACGGAATCTTTTTCATTGATTCTTCAAAGGTAGCAGAACAGATCCCTCTCACCATAACTTCTATTCAATCATACCATTGTTAATCCTCTACTTAAAATACTGGTACATCATTCTGCATCAGTAGACACCATGCTTGGGCTGATATCTGCTTGTTTAGAATAGCTCTCTTTGTAAAACTGCTTACTTCTAACCTTCCCTTTGTTACTCGATCTTTCCCATATGAGTGGGAAAGCAATTGCAAAACACCACGACAGGAATACTCGGAGTATAGGCTCTGACAATATCTGAGTAAATCACTGTTCTCTGTCTCCCTTCTCTGCCCATCTGCAGTCTTTGGTATGGAACAAGTATATCATAAAAGCTCTTATTCACACATGCTTTTGATATTACACTATTTAATCACATACAGCTGTAGCTGATGAGACTGTTACAAAACACAGTTTTAATGCAGCACTGGAAGCAAATTCTTGAGACATATTAACTATTTTCCTCTACATCAAATTTCTAGCACTAAAATTCTTTTCTTCAAGAAAAAAAATACAACCAGACTGTTTGTTTTTTTAAAAAAAAAGTCTGGTTCTCTTCCTGGACAGTCCAGAATGGGGTTGTTTGCAAGCAAACTCAGTCCCCACCTGGAGTATAGATAGTGGAAAATTTACTTCCCACCCCTAAAAAATAAATTATAAAAAAAAAACAACAAAGCAAAACAAAACAAACAAACAACAAAAAAAAAAAAACCCAACTAAATTGAATTTGAAAACACTGCTTGCAATTATATACAAAGGGAATACCATACAGGCTACTCACAGCAAGACCTGAAATGAACTCAGACATCCTATTTGAAATTCAGCCTTTTTTATCTGTTTTTTAAGTCATGGAAATTTAAGAACTGACAGTCTGATGATTTTTAGCAAGATACTTGAATTAAAGTGCAAGCATACCACCATACTTTCTTTGAAAGGACTTCATGCATTAAAAACCAAACCAGTTCATTTCTGAACCCCTGCACTTTATTTTGAAAGGGCACCTTGTATAAGGCATTCTAAACTATAACTATTAACACACTCGCCACAGCAAGATCTTTGTAGCCTCATCTGACAAACGCCTGAAACTTCCATCTTTTTTTACAGAAATAAAATATGTGCCCACAAAATAAATAGCCACGGAATATCATAATATGTAAGTGTTTGAAGTAGCAAAAATTTGAATGTTCTTTTTTCCACAGGTTTGGTCTGGGTTTTTTTTATTTGTTTGTTGGTTTGGTTTTTTGTTTTCTTTTTTTTATTTGGTGCTTTCATTCGTGGGTATTTGAGGGTTGGTTAGTTTTTAATTTAAACAGACTTGCATTGAGGCAACATATGAAAGGAAGATCAATCAAGAAATTTAACACCATTTTAATACATATCATCATGTCCCTTAAAACAAAAGTATTTTTATCCAGGCATGCAACAATAAAGGAAAGCAAATGAGTTCATATATTTCTCATTTTTCAGAGGAAAACAACTTTTATCTTCCTTATTATTTAAGCCAATTGGCAACTACTAGAGCTCGATATTAATATTACCATCAAAATCATAGCCAGGCTGAAATACTTTTAAATGGCATTTAAATGAATTTGTGCTCCTTTTGGGCAGCTCTCTGAGGCATTTAAAACATGCTGTGACATATTGAATCAAATGGGGCTAAGTGCGAACAAACTTCATTCCTAGAAATGCATTTCTCTATTTGCAAGTGTTTGCCTTTACTTTGGCATGATCACATGGGCTCCAGCTAGACTTTTGAGCTCTGGCAGCAATCCAAGCTGCAGATGGTTGGAAATGCAGCCTGAAATCAGTGTGTGGTTGATGAATTACTCCTTACACCTGACCCCTGCTTCACACCAGGCACCAAACACAATCTGAACACTACCAGCCAGAGAAGCCCTGTCAGGCATCTCCGTACCTGGAACGCTTTCTTCAAGGCCTTCTGTATGGCCAGATGGCCAAAAGTGGGGAATGCCATAAACCCTCTAAACAGAAACGTGAGTGGCTAAAGAGCACGGGATTGGTAGGTAAGAGGTGAAGAGAGGCAAGAGCTTTGCACCTACGCCAAATGCACACTTTCTAAAAGAGAGTGATGGAGCAAGGAGGAAGGTATGCTCATGCCACACAACTGAAGGAAGTCCCCAATTCCCCCAATGCAAAAGATGCCCTAAAAAATGTCAAAAAGGAGATAGAACACACACCCAAATGCGTGCCCAAAAAAAAATCACTATATCAAACTTAAACTCTTCTGAGTACACCTGTTTGAACTCCCTAATTGTTTATCACTCAGCTGGGGCATGTATCTGTCATTTCAGGAACATTAAGCCCTCTTGCTTGCAGGTCAGCCTGCATCCCTTCCACAGCCACAGAGAAGGGGTTTTACTCAGGTAGGTGTTGGGAAATCACACTTCTTCCTTTTGCACGTGTTCACACATGCATCAGGCATGCAGAGATGAAGAGGTACTGTGGGTACTGTAAATACTGCCTCGTTTTGGGGTGTTTCTGCCATCTGACAGGGTTACAGAATCAACACCATGAGAATTAAACTACCAGACCCAGACCATGACTAATAAGTAGGAAATATCTGGAGAATGCATGAAAGCAAACTGCACGGAAATAGCTGCTTAACTGGCACATTTCTACCCCGAGTGCAGGTATAGAGATCATAAACCAAACAATTCCTGTTGACAGGTAACTGTGGCACCTCCTTCTTTCTACCCAAGTGATTCAGGTTTTTTCAGTAGACTGTTTGCAAAGAAAGCTGACCCTAGCAGGAGGTCTAGTCATAAGCTGCAGAGGACAAAGATAAAACACATCACCTACTAAATCAAGGAGACTCTTTCAAATATATTCAGAGTTAATATTTTTCTCCCCTTTTTCTCGCTACACGCTATTTCATAGTGCTTATTTTTGTTTTCTTCTGTGCTAAATGGCAAAGAGAAAAGAATTTGCTTTGGCAAGCAAGAAACAAAAGAAAGAAATTCAGACCATAATGCAAGATTTGGCATCATTAACATTCTACGTGACAATTTGCAACGTACTCCTCTAAACCAGTTGTTTGAGTAGTTACACCATCAGCAAGGATGCAACTAAGGAAATTCTCTTAACATCTCAAAATAAAATAAAAAAGTACTACAGATTCTCATCAGACATACATGAGCTGAACCACCTCCCCGCAATATTTTTTGCAACAAGAACACAAGCCTATGCTTCGCTCACAACAGTAACCAGAAACCCTTACTCTGAAATAAACTCCTAGGACGATTGGACGCTCTCCCTACTCTCAGCATCTGTCTAAAAAAGTTCCAAAACTGTACGTTCAAACTGAAGTTGTCAGACGGCGTCACACCAAAACAGAAATAAGGTTACGTCTTGCCTCAAACTCAGTGCTTGTCCTTAAGAGACATATTAAATTCCTTGCAATTGTCTCATAAGGATTGACATCCTCCCCTTCTTCTCTTTTTTGGATGACAATGGCTTTTCCTAAACCTGAAATTAAAGCTTTAGCTTCAGTGGTGGCATTTGATAATAAAGGAGCACAAATAAATGGAATGAGTGCATGCTTTGTGTTCCACAAAAGGCCACAAAACTCTAAAAAAGTTAAAGCAATCAGACAAACATATGGAATCCATTTTTTTCTATTTATAATCCCATTACCCACATAGCTATTCATTTACACCCTTTCTGCACAACAACGTGCTAGCCACGTTAGAAGACACACACACACAGAGTCTGTAGGCTGGAATCCTGCGCAGCTCCGTGCTCCCCCGTGAGAGGGACGTGATGTACAGTAATGCAGTCCTTCTCAAAGGAGAGCCAAGGCAACTTCACCACATAAGCAAAGCAAAAGCAGCACTTCACCCAAACACGCTGGGGAATGTGAATTCCCAAACTTTGCCTGTTGAACACGCTGACAGTCTGAATTTCAGAAGCTGTACCATGCCATAAGAGAGCCTAGAATTTCTTTAATAGTTACAAATGAATGTGCACCCCCCTGCCTCAGCACGCATGACTATGAGAATAAAAACACATTCTTTCTGTAGAGCTGAATCCTACCATGCTTGGTACAAAGAACAGTTTTTGGAAAATAAGAAGCTGAAGTTCTCAGGCTGGCTGGAATCATACAAAGGTTTATTTATACGTGTTGCTCCAATAGGGATGATAAAAGATACAGCTCTCCACCACAAGATTATTTGATTACCCAACTATTAGCTTTAGACATACAATGGATCTAACTGCTTTAAAACGTCCCAGAAGCTGATGGCTAGCTTTAAGGTAACAAAATCCAGATGCTGCCTGTCTGCACTACTTTAAAGTCTTATAGAAGAGAAATATTTGCATCTGTGTGTATATATATATATGCGCACGTGTATATGTATTTATTATTTAGAGTTTATGTACGCCCTTAACTGTGAACCAAGGAAAATGAGAAAAAAATAAAGGCACATAAAATGTATCACCAATTTGAATTTTTACCTGTCCTTACTGTATAGTGCAAGTGTGCCAAGACTGATGCACATGACTTTTCACAGGGTTGATAATTTTATATACTGGCTATAAAAATGCATTTAAGTTATTTTTTAACAAGGGGTTAAAAAAAGTCATAGTACAGAAAAGCTATTTTTCTACTTTAAGCCCAAATGTAAGGTTAATTTTCTCAAAAAGCTTATTTTACAAAGTTTAAAAAATTAAGAAAAAAAGAAAGAAAAAGGACAACTGGTGAAATGTAAGCTATGTGAGTAAAAGGGATGGAATGTCCAATATTTCTCCTCTAATACTCGAGGCTATTGTTCTTTCAAAAAAACACCATCAATTGTTTCATGTCCTTGGCTTGCCAGGTTTTGAGGAATAGCATCAGCCTGCATCCCCCAATCCCCCAAACAGTTAAAGCTATAGGCAATATTGCAGTCAAGCTAGTGACGGGCTGCTACTGCAACAGCAACATTACACACTAAATGGTCACAAAGGTAAAATGCTATTTGGATTGACCTTGAAAAGAATGGGTGGAGAAATGATAAATTTCATGCCAAAACACAGAATTTAAAAAAGAATTAATTTTATACCCGAAAAATATCTGCATGATGCAGTAAAAGACACAACAGAGCAAAGAAGCGAGAGGTAACCCTGCCATGAATTACAAGGCTGTAATCATACTGAGTGCTTCTGGTGTCATCACAACTCCAACCAGCCTGAATCACACTTTTTACAATTAGTCAATTTATATAATGCAGTAGTCGGGCTATAAACGTTAACGGGAAAGTAATTTTTATTAACAAGGAATATAACTTATCCTTTCCCAACCGCAGCCAGATCAACGTGCTCCAAACCAAAAGGCTGGAGAAGTCAGCCTCCCTTGTGGCACTTCACCACACACAGTTGCACACATCAAGTGTCCCATGTGTTAAATTTGCCACAGGAGCACAATGTGTATATTTGCACGCAGTACCATATGCACGCGTGCGCACCCTGCCTTGGCTTTTCCCTCCTAAAGGATCTTCGTTTATTTACTGAAACTGTTAATCTGGGGCTGTGAGGTCACACTTCACCTTGTGAAGTGTATATTTTTTCCTTTTTCTTCCCTCCAAATACAGTGTCCTGACAGGGTTTGCAAACTTTCGGTTTAGGGCTTTTCTTTTGTTACTGTCCTTTGGTCACAGGAAATCTTTTCAGAGAGCAGGCTATTATACAATGGCATTATAAAAATAAGGCTTTAATTAACTAACTCATGGCCAGGTAGCACAGACTTCACTCAGCCTCTCTAGGAGAGGCCGGCCTGCTTTCCAGTCTGCTGGCATTTTAAAAATTATTAAGAAAAGAAGAAAGAAAACGGAAGCGTCCATGCTTGGATACACTCTCCAAAAGTAGTTACCCTCTATTTCTAGACCCCTTAAATGCAACAGAGTACAGGCATATCATCCTCAATATTCAATTAAATATTAAAACCAGTGCAATGCACTGAAACAAACTCCACCAGGTTTACAGACGGTTAGCTCCGAGCTCTCCTACGAGCTCCACAGCATCTCCTTCTCAGCTGATTAAAAGTTTGAGTTGCCACAGACAGCTTTTCTAACAGCAAAATGCTTTTAAGCTATGAATAAACTGTAGAGATCACTGGAAAATCCACCAAAACTGTTTTATGTCTGATACTGTCCAGAGCAATCTTTATCCCATGCCATTACAAACACACTACCTGCCCGCTGTTACGATAGCGTTAACCGCACTGTTCTTCCCAAACAATAAAAGGAATTAGCCGACGCCAGCAGCCCTTGGGAAAAAAAATAAATTAAAAGAAATAAAGAAATAAATGGGAGGGCAGACAGTAACCTTCCTGCCTCTCTCACGCCTGCTTTCTGCCTACCAGCTCGGCTCTGTGTGATACCAAACCCGAGAAAGAGAGAGAAAAATCGCCAAAGCGAAGAGGCGAGCTCGCAATTCGCGCGGCTCCGCTCTCCATCCCCCGCCAGGAGCCCGGCCCCGCCAGCCCTTACCTTGGTTTGGAGATAGTGGGGGTAGTAGTAGGTGTACTGAGGGTACATTGGCTGCTGGTCCAGGCGTTTGCCCATGTAGCTGGAGTCCTTCTGGCTGGTGCGGGGAACTCGTTGGCAGGGTGTAGTGCCCCAGGGCCTTTCTTCCTCTCACGCCGCTATTCCTGACAGCGCGGGCGACAGAGGAGGCTGCCGAGACTTCCTCGCCGTCTACCGCGCGCTACTTCCAGCGCAGCCAAAAACGCGCCCGCACGAACATATACGTGTGTCCGTGTGTGTGTGCGCGGAGGGGTGTGTGCGGGTGCGGGTGCGTGGGTGGGTGGGTGCGTGGAAGCCCCGTGCCCGGGTGCCCGCGGCGGAGCAGCCCGCCTCCCCCGCTGGCAGCAGCGTGCCTCCGGCGGTGCCCGCTGCCCGGCTCGGGAGGAAACCGTCCTGCGAGAGGAGCCGGGAAGACAGTGCAACTCCAAATCTCCGCAGAGCCGCTCGCTCGCTCGCTCTCCTCGTCCTCTCCTCGGCTCGCCCCGCGCTCGAGCCCTCCCCTCTCGCTTCCCCACCCACCCCCCTTCCAACCAAATAAAAAAAAAAGAAAAAAAAGG